>CM042090.1:39458731-39606220 GCA_023512835.1 Taxillus chinensis
AAACCCCGAGAAAATCAACAATCGGGCCACTTGGGGCCCTAACTTGGAATCGGGCCCAAGTACTGTCAAAATGCTCACATCGATGACTACACTACCATCCAGATAGTTGCATTTCCATAGAATGGCTATCTCTCAACACTACCCAAATATGAGTCTTTACAAGCGTGATCCAAAGGTGGGAGCTCACAGAGGTGAATTGTAATGACCCGTGTGTAACCCGTGTGTAAGGAGTTAACCACAAACACCTTGGATGTTGGTACACAAGTTTAAGGTAAGAGATGAGCCCAAGAGGGGACTTTTGAGAGGTGCATGTGTCAAGCGATAGCGTACATTTATGCCCTAGGAAGATGCTATGCGTTCCAAAGTGCGGTTTAAGTTGTTTTGGCTGATCTTGGAGCTCACTTTTGACCTAGTAGATGGCCTCAAACAATTGGCGTGCAAGAACAAAAGTTTCTTAGAATGAGGTCCTCTATCTACCACAGAAATTTCAGAGCATTTGGAGCTGCACGTGAATTCACCCATTTCACGTGCAAGCATATTTTTGCTTCTCAGGCCTCTACAAGATGCAAGGAGACTTGGGGTAAAGTTTGGGTGCATTTGGAGCTGCACGCCAATTGGGGAATTGGCGTTCAAATTGGCGTGCAGCATATTTTTGCATGGTTCCCTTGGTTTTGTCATTCTAATGATCTTTCTCCAAAGGACCATGTTGAAATTTCGAGTATTTTGGCCTATATGGGTGCGGAAAGGTGCTAACTTGTGTGATCAAAACTACGTCGTTTTGATCCCGGGTTTACTTAATCAAAACTACGTCGTTTTGATGTGGATGGTGTCTATATAAGGAGGGCTTGAGTTTGAGTTTAGGGTTCTTGTGTTCCTTTGTCTACCGGCCGCCCGAGAGAGAGAGAACCAGAGAGAGAGAGGGAAGGGGAGTTTTGGTTGTCACGGGAGCATCTTGCGTGGGGAGGACGGCGTTTGGCGCGGGAGCAAGGAAGATCTGCTTTAAGGTAGGGTTCTGTTCTTCCTAAGTCCTTCTCTCGTCCTAGGGTTCCAGGGCGATTTCTGGTTATAATCGTTATATATAAATATGTAATCCATATAGGTGTGATCTCCTATATGGATGTTGGCCTTCAGTGGCATGTTGGTGTGATTCCCGTGGATTACATGCTATGTGTTCGATGAAATGCCTTGTGTGAATATAGCCGTATGTATATGCCCATTACGTGTTTGATAATATGCCTGTGTGGTGGACTTGTGATTTAGTGTATGTATGTATCTCGGGTGTGTGTTCTATTGCCTGAATGGCGGGGATTGTGCACTGGTGAGCGGTGCACACCAAGTGTTTGGTTTTATGTTTGTGTGATCGTGGTGTAAGTTGTGTGCCCGATCGTGGTATCCGCCTCGAAGAGGCGGTTAAACTACTTTGCCTAAGAGGCGGTTAAACCAAGTGGCCCAAGAGGCGGTTAAATCACTTGGCCTGAAGAGGCGGTTAAATAACTTGGCCTGAAGAGGCGGTTAAATCACTTGTGTTTTGTGTGGTGGATAATTGTGACTACCGAGGTGGTTTGATATTGCTTGTTGAGATTGTTGTAACACGTCACTACACCCGTGCACATGCACGTAGCCGCTAGGAGCATGGGAAGGGTTGGGAGACTTGATCCCTACCGAGCCGTGGTTGCTCACCCCTCCTACTGTGTTTGCTTGTTTTCCAGGGACTTACAGCGTTAGGTGGATACACCAAGGTGGAAGACCTTATCCATTTTACTCTCTTCCATTTATGTTGTTTTCTTTTATGGAACCGATGTAACCCAGGTGGGGATGGGATTGGAAAGAATTCGTTGTAATAAACTGGTTTGGATTATTTTTATGAACATTACTTTCTTGAATGTGTTGTGGATGTTTGAAATGTAAAATCCTTGGTTTGTATCCTAACCCCTTTTGCCCTCCGTGTGGGTAAAAGGGGAGTCACGTGCCGGTTTCCTCGGGTTGGAAATCCGAGGAGTGACAATATGGTATCAGAGCCTGGTCTAGTTGGCCTAGGGTAGTGGGCGGACTTGGTTATCTTGAGTCCTTTGGAGGAGCCTGGAGGGACATGCCTGATCAACATGGTCCTCTTTGAGCCTCCAAGGTGTACTTAGGGTAGTCCAGTCTTGTGGTAGGATTTGCATACATTGGCATTAGGGCACTAGTTGCATTTGTTGACATGTGTGAAGGTGTGCTTAACATGATTATGTGAACTCTGCAACTCGAATATTCTTGGAATGCCTTGGGTATGACTACAATGTGGACTGTGGTTGTGTGCAATATTGTTAATGCAATGGTTAAAATATGTGTAATGCCATGTACGGCTTGACTTGATAATGAGGTAGAGGTAGTCAACTTGTTAGTAGTCAAACGCGTTCGACGTTTGTGCATCTTACTTCATGTAGTAAGAATGCCACCGAGGAGAGTGACACGTGCGTCCGGGCAATGGTCGATGAGTCATCTGCCCATGAGGGTCCGGGTGCGGGACCATCCGTTGGAGGGCATGCGTTGCTACCGGCACAGCTACAAGAAGGCATCCGGCCGGAGGTACGAGAGCTACGGGAGGGACTCCGGCAAGACGTTCGGGAGGAGGTGCGCCGTGAGATGGCAGCACAGCAGGTGGTGCCACCGCCACCACCGCAGGAGAGCCGCCTCGTGAGCGTGAGAGTTCGCCTGGGTGGTGTACCGACCCGTGCAGAGGATGATGTGGTGACACGGTTCCGAAAGGAACAACCTCCGCGATTTAAGGGGGGGGAAGATCCCGTGGTAGGCGAGCGATGGTTGAGGCAGATTGAGCATGTGTTCTCCTTTCTCTCCGCCCGGAGGAGGATAAAGTGCGGCCGGCAACTCGGGCACTGGAGGGGGACGCTTTGGAGTGGTGGACGAGTGTTGCGGGGAGCCGTGCGGTGCAACTCATGTTTTGGGAGGAGTTCTTGCAACTCTTCCAAGATGAGTTCTTCCCGGAATCAGTGAGATGGCGTAAGAGGGAAGAATTTGGCACTTGAAGCAAGGGATCCAAGACGGTACCCGAGTATGAGCGGGAGTTCCGGGAGATTGAGTAGGTTTGCTCCCGAGATCGTGGTAAGGAGGACCCGAAGGCCCACAAGTTCACCTTGGGTCTCAGGCCAGCCCTTAGGGAGAGGGTGGCGATTCTACGCTTGAGGACCTACGCCGAGGCCGTGGAGACGGCCCGTATAGCCGAGAGAGAACCGGATGATGGGAGGCAGGCCCATCGGGGCGCCATCGCAGAGTGGGCCCGATCGAGATGCAGGGTCCAAGAGGCTCAAGACGGAGGAGAGGGACGGCGATTCTTTCGCAGGGGTCGGACATCCGTGAACCCTGGGAGGTTCACCTTTGGCGGCGGAAGACAGGGTGGTCCATCCTGGGAGTCTACCGAGCGGATGCCACCATTGTGGAGAGCAGGGTCACTTCAAAGGGGAGTGCCCCAAGAAGGATTGGCGATGCAACAACTGCGGATGAGAGGGTCATTTGCGCCGGGTTTGCAGGAGTGGCAACAGGGGAACAGGGGCGCGGCGTCCGGCGTGAGGAGTGATGCTAGCTTTCGTGCACCAGCAGAGAGAGACCAGCGCGTCGGTGGCAGCCGCGGCAGCAGATCTAGTCGGACCCGACCCCAGGGGAGGCCGGAACGGCAGCAGACCGAGGCCGGAGGCAACCTTAGCGGGAAGCGTCCGGTGAGTGAGCCGACCGGTGGCACGGGCCAAGGGAGGGTGTTTGCGCCGGAGGCGACATACCAGGAGGAGGCCGAGCTACCACCCCCACCAGTGAGGGTGGAGCAGACCATCGGTGGTTAGAGGTACCCTCTTGATCTCCCGTACCTTAGCTTGTTCTTTTCGATACGGGTGCATCGTGTTCGTTTGTTGCCGAGCTTGTAATAGACGGCTTGGGGTTAGCTGTGTGGAGGCCGCGAGGCCCCTAGTTGTAGAGTTCCGGTAGGAGGCATGATTGAGGTACGGCGAGTGTGTCGTGGCCGTGTGTTAACCATAGGCGAGGTGGAGCCGAGTTTTGACTTGCATGTGATGCCTTTGAGGTTTTGACCCGATCTTGGGTATGGATTGGCTTATGGCTTTCCAGGCCAAGATAGATTGTTATCGGCGGCGGTGACCTTCGTGACACTCCGCAGGGACCTCTTGCACCCTGCAGGGGGAGTGGGATTGTGAGGCGAGTCGGGCCGGGCCAGTGTTGGACTGGGGTGCCATTACCCACAGGTTAGCAGCCCTGACCTTTACCGAGGAGGGTAAGGTGGAAAAGAGGGTGTGGCCCGCTGTTGTGGACCAATTTCGGGATGTTTTTCCCGAAGAGTTGAGGAGTTTGCCACCCAAGAGGAGTGTGGAGTTCACCATTGAGTTGGTACCGGGACGGGTCCGATTTCCCAAGTAGCGTATCGTATGGGGCCACCTGAGTTGAGGGAGCTTCAGAGGCAAATCGAGGAGTTGGTGGGCCGGGGGTATATCGGACCGAGTACCTCACCTTGGGGTGCTCCGGTGCTCTTTGCTAAGAAGGCCGATGGCACGCTTCGTCTCTCGCATCGACTACGGTGAAGTCGAATCTGGATCGTGAAAAACAAGTACCCGTTGCCTCGGATAGATGACTGTTTGACCGGTTGAGTGGGGCCCAGTGGTTTTCCAAAATAGATTTACGGTCGGGGTATCACCGGCTCGGGGTTAGGGAGGAGGACATCCCTAAGACGGCTTTTCGGTGCGGGTATGGGCATTATGAGTGGGTAGTGATGCCTTTCGGGCTCACTAATGCGCCCAGATGTTCATGCATTTGATGAACCAAGTCTTTGCCCCATACTTAGACTCGTTCGTGGTGGTGTTTATCGACGATATCTTGGTGTATTCCAAGACCGAGAGGGAGCATGTGGAGCACTTGGCAACGGTGTTGCAAACCTTGAGGGACCAGGCATTGCTTCGCTAAGTTTAGTAAGTGTGAGTTTTGGGCCGCAGGAGGTTCACTTTCTTGGCCATGTGGTGTCACTGAGGGAGTTAGGGTGGACCCGACCAAGATTGAGGCCGTGGCATCGTGGGCGAGGCCAACCAACGTTTTGAGATCCGTAGTTTTCTTGGTTTGGCGGGGTACTATCGTCGTTTTGTAGAGGGGTTCTCCCGTTTGGCGGCTCCTATGACGGCGTTGACTCGGAAGGGCGTGAAGTTTGATTGGACCGACACGTGTCGCGGCGTTTGAGACTCTCAAAACCCGTTTGACCACCGCACCGTGTGTCGAGGTTACCTCGGGAGGATATTCCATATGAAGTGTATTGTGATGCGTCCAGGGGTTGGTTTGGGGTGTGTGCTTATGCAGGAGCACAGTGTGGTAGCTTATGGGTCAAGGCACTGAAGCCTCATGAGCAGAATTATCCTACTCATGACCTTGAGTTAGCCGGTTGTCATCTTCGCCCGAAGAGTTGGCGACTACCTCTTGGGGGAAAAGTTTGTGGTGTTCTCGTATCACAAGAGCCTTCAAGACATCTTTACTCGAAGGACTTGAATTTGAGGCAAAGGAGATGGGTGGAGTATTTGCAGACCTTTGATTTTACTCTTGCCTATACCCCGGGCAAGGGAAATGTTGTGGCCGATGCGTTGAGCGAAAAGGGAAAGCTGAGGTGGTCTGTGAGAGAGTGGAAGCCGATGGGAGCCGGTTGGCGACGTTACAACGCAGCCTGTTGTTCATGATGGTGGGACAGCCCCGAGTCCTTTGGTGGTAGTGCTCGAGTTGTACCAGCGCGTCCGGGAGGGACAGCTGGGTGACATTGAGTGTGAGGTTCTCCGTGCCCGTATTGAGGCGGGGAGCTATCCGGGGATCGGACGAGAGGGTCCCGAGCATGAGTTGTCATTTCAGGGGCGGTTGGTCGTGGCTTCTTCCCTCAGGGATGAGGTGATGAGGAGTTTCACCAGCCTAGAGTTCTTTGTGCATCCAGGGGGTACGAAGATGTACCATGCGCTTCGGGGACATTTTTGGTGGCCGGGGATGAAACGCGATGTAGCTGCCTTTGTTTCGCGGTGCCTCACGTGTCGACAGGTGAAGGCCGAGCATCGCCGGCCGGCGGGCATGTTACGACCCTTGCCCATAGCGGGAGTGGAAGTGGGACCATATAGCGATGGATTTTGTGGACTGGTCTTCCACCCACCACCGGGCGGAAGGATATGATTTGGGTGATTGTGGATCGACTCACAAAGTCGGCCCATTTCCTTGCCGTTCGCGAGCGGGACTCTATTGGGACCTTGAGTCACTGGACATGAACGAGATTGTGAGACCGCATGGCGTACCATCATCGGTTGTCTCGGACCGGGATTCGAGGTTCACTTCCCGTTTTTGGGCAGGTTTGGCAGGAGGCTATGGGGACCAAGCTTCATTTGAGTACAGCCTTTCACCCCCGAGATCGACGGTCAGATCGAGCGGACGAATCGGACCATGGAGGACATGTTACGGGCTCTGTGTGTTAGATTTCGGGGGTTCGTGGGCAACTCACCTTCCTTTGGTGGAGTTTGCCTACAACAATAGTTATCAGGCATCCATTGGGATGGCTCCTTTTGAGGCGTTGTATGGACGGCCGTGTCGATCCCCTTTGTGTTGGACCGAGGTGGGGGAGACGGCTCTCTTGGGACCGCAGCTTGGTTCAAGAGGCTACGGAGAAGGTCAAGTTGATTCGTCGGCGTTTGTTGTCGCCTCGAGTCGGGGAAATCTTATGCGGATCGAGACTGGCGACCTTTGGAGTTTTCTGTTGGTGATCATGTGTTCCTTCGTGTCTCTCCACGTCGTGGACATCGACGGTTTGGGCGGGGTTCCAAGCTATCTCCGCGGTTTATTGGTCCTTTTGAGATTCTGGATCGTGTAGGGCCTGTGGCCTACCGGTTAGCGTTACCACCGCGGCTGAGTCGAGTGCACAACGTGTTTCACGTGTCCCGATTGCGGAAGTATCATCCCGACCCCACTCATGTGATTGATTGGGGGACGTTGGACATCGAGGATGACATGTCCGTCGTTGAGGCCCCTATTCGTATCCTCGATCGGCGAGAGAAGCTTTTGCGTGGTCGTCTTATTCCTTTGGTTCGCGTCTTTGTGGCAGCACCGTGGCATTGAGGAGGAGACATGGGAACGTGAGTCCGTGATGCGTGAGCAAGACCCGAGTTGTTCGAGGACGAACAATCTTAAGGGTGGAGGGGTGGGCCGTTGGCTGGTGTATTTGTATTTCCTTTCGACTTTTGACTTTAATTTATATTGAATGTGTTAATGAAATGTGGTTGTGATGGATATTTGTGACATGTGGATGTGTTTCCATAGATTGTGATGCATGTGGTTATGGATCGTGGTGGCACTATGTTATGTGCTATTGTGTACAATGTGCGGTGTATGACCCATTTGGGTGTTGTAGCTCGCCGTGTGGCAAATGGGTAGCTTGTGTTTGTTTTCCTCGTATGTCATTTCTTTTCGAGGACGAAAAGTCTTAAGGGGAGAGGATGTAATGACCCGTGTGTAACCCGTGTGTAAGGAGTTAACCACAAACACCTTGGATGTTGGTACACAAGTTTAAGGTAAGAGATGAGCCTAAGAGGGGACTTTTGAGAGGTGCATGTGTCAAGCGATAGCGTACATTTATGCCCTAGGAAGATGCTATGCGTTTACAAGCGGTTTAGTCGTTTTTGGCTGATCTTGGAGCTCACTTTTGACCTAGTAGATGGCCTCAAACAATTGGCGTGCAAGAACAAAAAGTTTCTTAGAATGAGGTCCTCTATCTACCACGTAAATTTCAGAGCATTTGGAGCTGCACGTGAATTCACCCATTTCACGTGCAAGCATATTTTTGCTTCTCAGGCCTCTACAAGATGCAAGGAGACTTGGGGTAAAGTTTGGGTGCATTTGGAGCTGCACGCCAATTGGGGAATTGGCGTTCAAATTGGCGTGCAGCATATTTTTGCATGGTTCCCTTGGTTTTGTCATTCTAATGATCTTTCTCCAAAGGACCATGTTGAAATTCCCGAGTATTTTGGCCTATATGGGTGCGGAAAGGTGCTAACTTGTGTGATCAAAACTACGTCGTTTTGATCCTGGGTTTACTTAATCAAAACTACGTCGTTTTGATGTGGATGGTGTCCATATAAGGAGGGCTTGAGTTTGAGTTTAGGGTTCTTGTGTTCCTTTTGCGCACTGTGCCTGAGAGAGAGAGAGCTAGAGAGAGAGAGGGAAGGGGAGTCCGGTTCGTCACGCGGAGCATCTTGCGTGGGGAGGACGGCGTTTGGCGCGGGAGCAAGGAAGATCTGCTTTAAGGTAGGGTTCTCGTTTCTTCCTAAGTCCTTCTCTCGTCCTAGGGTTCCAGGGCAGATTCCTGGTTATAATCGTTATATATAAATATGTAATCCATATAGGTGTGATCTCCTATATGGATGTTGGCCTTCAATGGCATGTTGGTGTGATTTCGTGGATTACATGCTATGTGTTCGATGAAATGCCTGTGTGAATATAGCTGTATGTATATGCCCATTACGTGTTTGATAATATGCCTGTGTGGCTGGACTTGTGATTTAGTGTATGTATGTATGCTCGGGTGTGTGTTCTATTGCTCGAATGGCTGGGATTGTGCACCGGTGAGCGGGTGCACACCAAGTGTTTGGTTTTATGTTTGTGTGGCCGTGGTGTAAGTTGTGTGCCCGATCGTGGTATCTGGCCTGAAGAGGCGGTTAAACTACTTTGCCTAAGAGGCGGTTAAACCAAAGGGCCTGAAGAGGCGGTTAAATCACTTGGCCTGAAGAGGCGGTTAAATAACTTGGCCCTGAAGAGGCGGTTAAATCACTTGTGTTTTGTGTGGTGGATAATTGTGACTACTGAGGTGTTTTGATATTGCTTGTTGAGATTGTTGTAACACGTCACTACACCTGTGCACATGCATGTAGCCGCTAGGAGCATGGGAAGGGTTGGGGAGACTTGATCCCTACCGAGTCGTGGTTGCTCACCCCTCCTACTTGTGTTTGCTTGTTTTCCAGGGACTTACGGGCGTTAGGTGGATACACCAAGGTGGAAGACCTTATCCATTTTACTCTCTTCCATTTATGTTGTTTTCTTTTATGGGAATCGATGTAACCCCAGTGGGGATGGGATTGGAAAGAATTCTGTTGTAATAAACTGGTTTGGATTATTTTTATGAACATTACTTTCTTGAATGTGTTGTGGATGTTTGAAATGTAAAATCCTTGGTTTGTATCCTAACCCCTTTTGCCCTCCGTGTGGGTAAAAGGGGAGTCACGTGCCGGTTTCCTCGGGTTGGAAATCCGGGGCGTGACATGAATCGACCGGTAGTGTCTTGCACGCTTCGCGTCCATAAAGTTGGAGTATCCTAGAGTGTGATATAGAGTTGGGCAAGGGAGTACGAAGGAGGGCGTCGGAGTGATCTTGGAAGCATTCTATCCGTTGGACATTGCGCGAGCGGGGAGCATCTTGGTAAAGGTATTGCATCCTGCGGGGAAGCGATGTCCAACCTTGTCACGCCCCCAAATTCCAGGGAACCCAGAATCAGGAACAGGACTTCCCCTTGCCCGCACCCGAAAGGTCAAGAGGTTGGTGACTAGCACCAATAGAGACTACACCGCGGGTGCTGTCTCAATCATACAACTATGTACAGTCATACATCAAGGGTAATCCTGTACTTTCCCATATATCATCATGCATACAATAAGTCAAACAGTCATACAGATATCACATCACAAACAAGGTATGCAAATACAGTTGTCCACGGACCCATGTCCGGGATACAACACATAATACAATACAAAATACAGTACTCATACATCAGGGAAATAACAAGTAGGGGTGAGCGACAAGCTCAGTAGGTGACCCTAATACTTCACATCATGTAAACATACAAGTCCATACTACATGCTTTGTGTACTCGTGCACTATGTAATATGCACAATCATCAGGACTCAGCCTGCAAACAAACAATAGGACCCAGCCTACCCACACAAGACAGCTTGTCCACGATCCTCCACGAGATCCCAGCTTAGGGCACTCAGCCCTAGCTCCACGAGCTCAATGGCTCAACACGATCCTCAACAGGATCTCTGCTCAGGGCACTCACCCTAGCTCCACAAGCTCAATAGCTCAACCCAGGCCTTAGCACAGTCGAGTTAACCACATAACACAACCTGTGCATCACGGTGAGAACCAATAAGTCATGGAGCCCAAGCCCCAAATCTCAAAATTCACCTCTACGAAAAACTGGATTTTTCCGAGATTTTACACTAAATCTCAATTTTCACATTTTGAAGGAGTGGGAATTTAATTTTCTAGTATTTTTCTTTGAATCCGAAAGGGGGTATTTATTTATTACATTGTAACTTAAATATAATATTGTGGAGAGACTTAATGGTTACAATGTAAATGGGTCCAGTGTAGTGCAGTTGCACTGATGCGGAACATTGTTACGGATTGAAGTTGCGGATTGATGCTGCGGAATTGATGCTGCGGACCATTGTTACTGCCACATTCGGACTACTGATCCGGACTACTAATCCGGACTACTGATCTGGACTAACTAATCCGGACTAACTGATCCGTACTACTGATTCGGACTACACTGCTGCTGACTACGAAGCTGTTGACTATGCCCAGGGTACTGTTCATCATCGTTTTTGGCCTGTTCTTTGTGTGAAATCAACCCAGTGACCCCCAGACGCTCACAAACACATGTTTTACTCAACAGACTACAATATCTACCTCAAAACGCGTCCTAAACGCCTCTAAATCGCACAGTAACAACAGAAAGACACACAAATCATATATCTATCTAGATCTAAATCTAGATTTCCATGGTTGACTTTTCAACCCTCATGAAATACATAGTTATATAACCACAAATCACAGTAACACATATCCAAAGATAGGATCTAGATAAGAAGGTCAAGGACACCTACTTGGAAAGATTATTTGCAATCCACGAACCCCAATCGCCCCAAATCACCAAAGGAAGCTCTTCACCTTCTCTCTCTCTCTCTCTCTCTCTCTCTCTCTCTCTCTCTCTCTCTCTCTCTCGCCCAAACACACACGCACCAAGCAATTAAAGGGATAAGGCAGTTTCTTAATTATCTTAATTATTTATACTACTGCCAATAATTGGCCTCCCAACACAAATTGACCTCCCGAGGTCATGAACTCCAAATTGAGCCCAATTACAGTCAAAATGCTCGAAATGACGAGCACAACACTATTCAGATATTATCACACTCAAATGACCGCTCAAATGCAAAGTCAACCAATAAACACCGAGAAAGTTAACAATCGGGCCACTCGGGGCCCCAACCTGGAATCGGGCCCAAGTACTGTCAAAATGCTCACATCGACGACTACACTACCGTCCAGATAATTGCATTCCCATAGAATGGCTATCTCTCAACACTACCCAAATACGAGTCTTTACATCCTCCCCACCTTAGGACTTTTCGTCGTCGAAAATAAAACACATGCCTAAAGGACATAGCAAAATTCAAGCTCAAGTACCGCACAACTACAAGACACAAACACATGATCATCAACATGATCACCAACCACACATGTGCATTACAACTCACAACAAGCCAAAAAGACTCATAAGATGCCAAGATGCCAACAAACAAAAAGCTAAACCACATCTCAAGCAACATATGCAAAACAAATGCAGAAAACATAACTCATACCGTCGCAACTGAGACACATGGAACACATCTCGCGCCAACTTTGGTGGCAAAGCTAATTGATAAGCCACTGCGTCTACAGTGGCAATAATTTCAAATGGCCCCACAAAACGAGGGGAGAGTTTGGATCCACACCCAAACCTCTGATGCCCTCGACGCAGCGAAACCCGCAAAAATACGCGATCACCACCCTCAAACTGCAAAGGTCAATGCCTTTGATCCGTGTAGGACTTTTACCTACTCTATGCTGTTAACATATGCTGTCGAATCAGTTGCACTATCTCTTTGCTCTCTCGAACCATATCGGGACTGAGAACCGCTGTCTCTCCTATCTATGCCCAGCACAAAGGTAATCTGCAAGGCCGCCCATACAGCGCCTCATACGAAGTCATCCCAATCATGGCCTGATAACTGTTGTTGTAAGAGAACTCCACCAAAGGAAGGTGAGTCTCCCAATAACCTCCAAAATCTAGGACACAGGCACGCAACATATCCTCGAGCGTTTGAATCGTCCACTCAGATGACCATCCGTCTGCGGATGAAAGGTCAGACTTAGGTTCACCCTCGTACCCAAAGCTGTCCGTCGTAATCGTCTCCAAAACCGAGAGGTGAACCTCGCATCCCAATCGGATACAATAGACAATGGGACTCCGTGCAACCACACAATCACATCAAGATACCTCTGTCCCAAAGTCCTTACCGGGTCTGTGTCTCTCGAATCGAATAAAATGCGTCGATTTGGTTAATCGGTCCCCAATAACCCATATAGTGTCGTGTCCCCTGAACGAGGAAGTCCAGGTGACAAAATCCATGGTTACGTGGTCCCATTTCCACTCGGCACCGGCAATGATCGCAACTTACCAGTGATCTCAAGTGCTCTACCTTGACCCGTCGACAGGTCAAGCACCTCCTCACATAATCGCCAATGGCCTTCTTCAAGCTCGGCCACCAATACGCCTCCTCACGGCATGGTACATCTTGGTCCCACCAGGATGTACAACTAACCGTGACTAGTGAAATTCCCGAAGAACCTCCTCCTGAAGAGAAGTGGGAACTATCGTCTACTCCCCTATATCGCAAAGATATGCTTCGTATCCTGGCCCAATCGAAGATGCCGCCCTGTTCGAATCCCATCCCCGATGACCTCACAATCAATGTCCCTCAACCGATCCTCTATGATCCGGTGCTGCAACTACGGGACTGCTACAACAACACTAAGCATCCCTCGCCCATCACCGGTCACCATCTCGCAACCTCATCGTTCAACTGGTCCATCATTTCCCATTCCTTAACGGCACAATGGGAAACCACGGACCTACTCTTCCTACTCGAGCATCCGCCACCACATTACCCTTTCTAGGGGTATACAACATATTAAACCGAAAGCTGTTGTAGGTACTCCACCAACCGCCTCGCCTAAGGTTCAGGCCTCTCTGAGAAAAGATATATTGTAAGCTCTTGTGGTCCGTATATACCACGAATTTCTCCCTAAGGAGATAATGTTGCCAACTCTTTAGAGGAAAGATCACCGCCACCAACTCCAAATCATGCGTACGATAATTCTGCTCATGTGGCCTCAACTGCCTAGATCCATAAGCAATCACCTGCCGAGTCTGCATCAACACACAACCAAGTCCCACCCTAGAAGCATCACAATACACCTCGAAAGGCACACCCTCTTGTGGGAGAATCAAGATAAGTGCTAAGGTCAATCGTGCCTTCAGCTCCATGAAAGCACTCTCACACGCATCAGGCCAAACAAAAGGAACTCCCTTCCTGGTCAAGTGTGTCATAGGAGCTGCCAACCTGGAAAAATCCTCCACGAACCTCCGATAGTGGCCTGCCAAACCAAGGAAGCTACAAATCTCAAACACATTCGTGGGCCTCTTCCATGACATAACCGCCTCGATCTTCTCAGTATCCACTGTGATACCCTCCGAAGATACCACATGCCCCAAGAAGTTCACCTGTTGCAACCAGAAGTCACATTTCGTGAACTTCGCGTACAATCAATGCTCTCACTGAATAGACCAAGATATCGTTGATGAACACCACAATGAACAAATCTAAATACGAAGCAAACACCTGGTTCATCAATCCCATAAACACTGTTGGAGCATTCGTGAGCCCAAACGGCATCACAAGCCACTCATAATGCCATAACGACAATTGAATGCAGTCTTAGGGATATTTGCCTCCCTAACCCTCAACTGATGGTATCCAGATCTCAAGTCTATCTTAGAAAACCATCTCCCATTTCGAACCGATCGAATCAGATCATCGATCCTCGGTAATAGATATTTGTTCTTCACAAATCACCTGGTTCGGCTTTCTTTAGTCTATACATACGAAGCAAACCATCTACCTTCTTGGCAAATAACACCTTGGAGCACCCCACGGTGAGCTACTCCGCTCGATAAAGCCTCATGCCAAAAGATCATCTATCTGCCTCTTGAGCTCACTAAGCTCTGTCGGTGCCATCCAATAAGCCGCCAACCTAATAAGTACTGTCCCCTGGCAACAACTCAATCGAAAACTCTACCTCCCTCACGGGTGGCAACCGACCAAGTCCTCGGGAAACACATTCGGGAACTGATCTACAATGGGTGGCAAAATAGCCTTCCCTCTCTCCTCCCGTCAACCAACGCTGCCAGGCACTGGTGGGTCACATCACCCCACCCATGCCTCAAAGGTCCCAACTTGCATGCCTCCTCGGTCCACTCACCCACAAAGACACCCCGCGTGCCCTACGGCGTGAGGAACGTTATCACCGTCGAAAACAATCAATCTTGGCCTCTACAAAGACCAACCAATCTATACCCAGGATAACATCAAAATCATCTAACTCCATAATATACAAATCACATAAAGGTTAACACCCCCAAGTGTTACCCGACAAACACGACATACTCTTAAGTATCACAATGCCACCCAAAGGTGAAGCAACCATCAAAGACCGACTAATCGTCTCCGGGTCCAACTCCAATTCAACCACCGTAGCATACGAAATAAAAGAATGGGTAACACCAGTATCAATCAAAACCGAACATATAGTATGAGAAATGATAATGGTACCTCTCATCACCGAAGGTCCTGGTCTGCCTCGTCCACTGGTGGAATCTCTCCCTCTCGGCGGTAACGGCAAAGTCCTCCCTCGTGGTATAACGCCACTAGCCTAGCCCATTGGGGCCTTGCCCCGCTAATCAACATGACCCCGTGCCTTCCATCGATCTTCTTGCACCGCAGGTCGCGTCTTCATGCTCTTTGTCGGCAGCACCGACCTCTGAGATGGGGCCATACTCCTCTGTCCCTGCTCTCTCGGACGAGAACCTACACTACTGGTCGAGTTAAGGGTAACACATTCCCTAACTCCATGTCCCACCTTCCCGCATCGAAAACATGTCATCTTTTTTCTCGGGAAGTCTCTCGACAAGTGTCCGGTCATACCATAGCTTCAACAAGTACCCGACCTCTGGCTAACTAAACTCTCATGGGGTCCCACCGTCGGGCTAGAAACCCTCGCACCTGCCTCCTCTCTAGTTGAGCGGCACGCTCTCCCCTACTCTGCCTCTTCTTGCTCGGACACCGCCAAACCTCCCGGTCTGCGGGCTCTCGCCCGATCCCGACCTCGCTCCATAATGAGTGCCTTGTCGATCGCCTCCTTGTAGTTGGTCACTGCATTGGTTTCAGCTTGTTTTTCAAAGATGGCCTCAAGCCTTGAATAAAATCCTATGTCTTACGGGTTTCCTTTTCCCAAACCTCAAGAGCAAAGCACCTTAAATCTGTGAAGGCTTGCACATACTCACCCACAGTCTGGCTACCTTGCTAAAGCTCATAATACTCTCTCCATCGTGCATATTGCAACGAGCCGGGAAAATACTCCCTAAGGAAGCGCTCCACAAACTCTCTCCAACTCGTCGATCGCCATGGAAAGCCTACAGTGGACTCCCACCACCTATGTGAGATACCCAACAGATAGTGCGTCGCCACTCGTACTCGCTCCTTCTCTGGCACCTTAATCATCTGAAAGATGTCCTCTGTCCACCTAATCCAGTCCTTGGTTGCCTTTGGCCGTGAACCATCCTTAAAAGTCTTGGGTGCATGTTTTAAAAATTGTGCAGCCTAGTCCACTCCGCGTCGTGCTGGCTTTATCACGACCTCCTTCTGGTGCACATCCTGTACCACCTCGCCTCTGTCCTTGAGGTGCGGTGGTCGCGAGGCTGCTTTTGCCTCTTCGGCTAAATCCACCTCCCTAGTTATCTCCCTCATTGAGCCCTGCATACTATGTATGGTCTCCGTAGCTAAAGCAAAACCTGAGCCAAATCAGGTCCCACAATGGGAGCCGGCGAACTCTGCGGCGGACTCTGCGGCCCCTAGTACCCCGACTATCGTGGGCTCCTCGGGGCCCCGGCCTCGGATAACTCTCCTCGGTGGCACCATCACACTAGCCACAACAATAAATAATAAACGATCAACACTAGCAGCGCAGCAAGAAACGACCATCAAAAAGCACAAATCAACTTGTAGGTTCTCACCACACGACTATAGGTCCACAACCATGCATATAGCATTATGTCCCCCTTAGGGTACACCACACGACTCGTAGGTCCACAACCATGCATATAACATTGTGTCACCCCTTAGGGTACACCACAATCAAGTCCTGGCTCTCACGGCCACGTGCCATTTAGGCACCAAATGCAATCACATCACACACAAAGACAATCTCGTGCCCTATATGCACATAATCATACCACTAGAGATAAATCCATCCCCATTTATGCTCCTAGGATGATCTAAATGACACCAATATAACCTAGAATACATGTAATGACTGCGTTGATCAGGCACCCTCCCTACTGTTTTAAGTTACATGGGATCAATTAACCACCCCTCACTAACCTAGGTTCACTAGACCATGCTCGATACCAACTTGTCATGGCCCCCAAATTCAAGGGAACCTAGAACCAGGAACATGACTTCCCCTTTCCGCACCCGAAAGGTCAAGGGGTTAGTGTAGCACCGATAGAGACTACACCGCGGGTCTTATCTCAATCATGCAACCATATGCAATCATACATCAAGGGTAATCCTATACTTTCCCATAAATCATCATGCATACAATAAGTCAAACACAAGTCTGAGACATCACATCATAAACAAGTATGCAAATATAGATCCATGAGACCCGTGTCCGGGATATAACATATAATACAATACAAAATAAAGTACTCATACATCGAGTAGTGGGCACGTCCTCCCTGGAAGAAAGTCCTCTACTAATCTCGAGTCACACTACGAAAAGGGGAAATAACAAGTAGGGGTGAGCGACAAGCTCGGTAGGTGACCCTAATACTTCACGTCATGCAAACATACAAGTCCATACTACATGCTACGTGTACTCATGCACTATGTAGTGTGCACAATCATCGTACTCGACTGTAAACAAACATTAGGACCCGGCCTACCCACACAAGACAGCTTGTCCACGATCCTCCACGGGATCCCGGCTCGGGGCACTCGGCCCTAGCTCCACGAGCTCAACGGCTCACGAGCTCAATGGCTCAACACGATCCTCGATAGGATCTCTCGCTCGGGGCACTCCGGCCCTAGCTCATTCACCGACCCGGGCCTTACTGTCAAGTTAACCACATAAAGACAACCATGCGCCACGGTGAGAACCAACAAGTCATCAGAGCCCAAGCCCCCAATCCTCAAACCAACTTACCAACACCAGTATGGCATTAGGGTTCCCATACTCCCTTTATAAGCAAGCCGGTCTTCACAAATCGATCCTTATTCCTTGACCAGGAAGGAGATACTCATAGCAGTTGTTTTCTTGATATAAAAGTCCTGCGTTGGGTCTCCATATCATAACTAAGATAATCGACTTTTAGGGATTTTTCTAAGATGTCTAACCTCACTTTCCAAAAATTCACCTCTATGAAAAACTTGATTTTTCCGAAATTTTACACTAAATCTCAATTTTCACATTTTGAAGGAGTGGGAATTTAATTTTTTAGTATTTTTCTTTGAATCCTAAAGGGGGGCATTTCGTTATTTACATTGTAACTTAAGTATAATATTGTGGAGAGACTTAATGGTTACAATGTAAATGGTTCCAGTGCTGATGCGGTTCAAGCACCGCGGATTGATCTTTGCAGAATTGATGTTGCGGATTGATCGTTGCGGACCACTATTGCTGCCATATCCGGACTAAGCGATCCGGACTACCAATCCGGACTAACCGATCCGGGACTACTAATCCGGACTACTGATCAGGGCTAACTGATCTGGATTACGCTGTTGCTGACTACGAAGCTGCTGACTATGCTTAGGGTACTGTTCATCGTCGTTTTTGGCTTGTTCTTTCTCTGGAATCAACCCAGTGACCCCCAGATGCTCACAAACACACATTTTACTCAACTAACTACAATATCTACCTCAAAATGCGTCCTAAACGCCTCTAAATCGCACGATAACAACAGAAAGACACACAAATCATAT
Organism: Taxillus chinensis; assembly: GCA_023512835.1. Classification (NCBI taxonomy): domain Eukaryota; kingdom Viridiplantae; phylum Streptophyta; class Magnoliopsida; order Santalales; family Loranthaceae; genus Taxillus; species Taxillus chinensis. The sequence goes on from CM042090.1 coordinate 39,476,941, forward strand.
ATCCATATAAATCAAAATCTAGATTTCCATAGTTGACTTCTCAACCCTCATGAAATACATAGTTATATAACCACAGATCATAGTAATACATATCCAAAGACAGGATCGAGGTAATAAGGTCAAGGACACCTACCTAGAAAGATTATTTGCGATCCACGAACTCCAATCGCCCCAAATCACCAAAGGAAGCTCTTCACCTTCTCTCTCTCTCTCTTGCTCAAACACGCACGCACCAAGTAATTAAAGGGATACGGCAGTTTATTAATTATCTTAATTATTTATACTGCTACTAATAATTGGCCTCCCAGCAATAATTGACCTCCCGAGGTCACGAACTCCAAATTGAGCCCAATTACTGTTAAAACGCTCGAAATGATGAGCACAACACTATTCAGGTATTATTACACTCAAATGACCGCTCAAATGCAAAGTCAACCAATAAACCCCGAGAAAGTCAACAATCGGGCCACTCGAGGCCCTGACCCGAATCAGGCCCAAGTACTGTCAAAATGCTCACATCGACGACTACACTACCGTCCAGATAGTTGCATTCTCATAGAATGGCTATCTCCCAACACTACCCAAATACGAGTCTTTACAAACTTGTTGACGTTGGGCGAGTGAGAGGACGTTGAGGTGAAGATGCCACAGCCAGTAGGGAAATGATGTGAACAACTGCAACGAGGACGTTGCAAGGATTAGGTGGAAGATAATGTCATGCCCCAAGGATTCGGGATGTTTCTTAGTGGCATGATCCAGAAATGTATTCATGCTACTTGTTGGAGAGGGGAAGGTTGAAGCGTAGATAGTGTGTAGTGGAAGGCTCTAGGCAGTTCGTGAAGGAGAATGGATGGAGCCCCTTCGGAGTTCAAATGTGCCGACATAGTTGAATGCGGGGAGCACGCTGCTAGTCAAGGACTTGACGTTGAAAATGGATTGGCCATCCTTACACAAACTGGTTGGGAACTGGAGCCGTTCTCTTAATGAACTTGATGGCAGAGCAAAACCAGTCTACGTGCGCTTCAACCCTCAAAGGCTAAACTTAGCAGACAGTGTAAAGAGAAGCTAAGTGTCGCAATGGATAGAGAAGCGCAGGAAATTTGACCCCATGACAAGTGAAATCAAAGCCAAACCGGCCCATATCCTGAAGGCTCGTCGAGCACTCTCACGAGCAGCGTGATCCCAAGGTGGGAGCTCACAAAGGTGAGTCGACCAGTAGTGTCTTGCACGCTTCGCGTCCACAGAGGTGGAGTATCCTAGAGTGTGACATATAGTTGGTCAAGGGAGTACGAAGGAGTGCATCAGAGTGATCTTGGAAGCCTTCTATCCGTTGGACATTAGGTGAGCGGGGGGCATCTTGGTAAAGGTGTTGCAGCCTGCAAGGAAGCAATTTCCAACCTGTTGTCATTGGGTGAGCGGGAGGATGTCGAGGTGAAGATGTCGTAGCCCGCGGGGAAGTGATGTCAATAACCGCAACAAGGACATTGTGAGGATTGGGTGAAGGAAAATGTCACGCCCCGAGGATTCAGGATGTTTCTCAGTGGCATGATCCAGAAATGTATTCGCGCTACTTGTTGGACCCCATTTTATCCGGGTAGGACATACTAACCCCATTTGATGTATATACCTTTTTGCTCATACCATATACCTTGTTGAACAGGTCCTTAGAGATTCCCCATAATTTGCACAAAATGGATGCATTGACACGAACATGGAAGCCCAAAATTGATAACCTCTATTTCAAGCCCTTAAAGTGCCCCAAGATCAACGCCAGGTGATAGAAGATGAAATTTGGAGACTAACGCACTTGACCGAGCTCAATACTGATTTAAAATGAAGAAGTTATGGCCAAAACAATTTTCGTTGGAAAAAGTCAAACTTGCCAAAAGGCGGCCAATGCCCCTGGTCAAACTGCCCAAAAATGTGCATGTGAGGAATAGTCTGAAAAGTCTTTTTTTGTGAATACGGGTCTTCCCAAACAATCCTTGAAAGGTCGTCCATTTTTACATTTTGGGTGGGGGTAAAAAGGTAATTAAAAGTTCAAAAAAATAAAAATAAAAACAAAAACTCGAAGACTCGTAAACTCGTAGACTCGAAGCCTATTTTCGACCGAGGAAGCCTTCGAGTCTTCGAGGATTGACCTTGAGGGTCGACCCTTGACCTTCGACCCGTTGACCGTTGACCTTCGACCTGCCGACACTTCGACCCGTTGACCGTTGACCTTCGACATACCAACCTTCAACCCTGCCGACACTTCGACCCACCAACCTTTGACCCTGCTGACACTTCGACTTGCCGACACTCTAACCCTTTGACCTCTGACCTTCCCTTTTGGCCTCTCTCTCTGGCTCTCTTATTGATTGCTCACGGGACGTATTTTATTAGCTGGCCATTTTGTCAAAGATGCTTTTCAACGCCTGCCAGTCACATATGTCAATAAAAAGCCAAAAAAGGCAATCATAAGTCGACAGTCCACCAGACAAAGCATAGAATCTGGAAATTAATAATACTGGGATTAATAATACACCCAACAAAGCATTAAATGCAGCAATTAATGAGATGCAGCCAACCCCTTTAAATCTAGCCTTCTGTCCACGCAATTGAAGGGAAAAGGAAAAAACCTTTGACCTTGAAAAAAAAAACCAGCTATTGCCATTCCCTATAATTGCGCCCAGCTCCCTCCTTCAAAAACACAAAAAAGAGCCACATAGGCCGATTCCTCCCTTTTTCTTTTCTATTCCCACTACCTTTCTCCTTACTTTTTTTAACAACCATACGTACTCCTTCTCCTTCTCAAACCCAGAAGTCTCTGAAACACTATTCTCATCTTCCAAGTTTCATTTTCGTTCCTTTTCACTATATTTCCAGCAACAAATACCAAAAAAACAAACAAACAAATCCATTCGCAGTTGTTGCCAGTGGTACCTAGCTTCCAGCCCGATTCCGACCGACCGATCTTGGAGTCTCACCCTCCTGCCAATGCCGCTGCTACCGGAATTCCAAGCTAGAGCCCGAGTCGGTTTATGTTTTTTTACTCTTTATTTTGATTTAATTTGTTCCTGTTTTACCTCATGTATTCATATGCTATTATATTATTTTTTTCTTATCTTTTAGTTGTTTTAATACATGATTGTAATTTGTAATAGCAAGTAGTAAAAAAACAAAAAAGAAGCCGAGAGAGTGAAAAAAAAGAAGAAGAATCATGCGAAACAAAAAAAGAAAAAAGAGAGGAGTGAGTTTGTTATTCTATTTGTGGATGTCACCATCACACACATAACTTTTTTATTTATTTTTCATTAGTAAGAAAAACATATAAAGATTTATTTATTTTTAACATGTGTTAGTGTTTAGTTTTACCCCTTTCAAACGACAAAAAAAAACCAAAAGCAAAACAAAACAAAATAAACACAAAAAATATTTTTTTAAAAAAGGTTTTTTAAACCAAGAAAAAGCATATTTCAATTTTTAGGACTTCAATAAAACAAACAATAAAAAACAATAAAAAAAACAACAACAAACAAAACGTTTTTTAACAAAAAAACAAACAAGCCACAAAACATTTTTTTAATAAAAAAAACAACAAAAACATAAAAAAACATAAAAACAAAAAAAACTTTAGGATTTCATTTTCCACTTCAAACAAAAAACCAAAACTTTTAGAATTCCCTTTAGAAATTTAAGGTAAATCCATTTTAACCATAACTCTAATAAATAACTTAACTAAATAAAAATCGTAGACTTTCTAGGAAACTCAACCCAATTATAGCAGTGACAATATATAGAAAACCTCCTTTTCCGAAAACAGATATCGAAAGGGTGCTGTAGGGGTGCTAATCCTTCTCTACACATAACCAACTCCGGAACCCTTCTTCGATAACGGAGATCACATTTTTTTACTACTCAAGGTAGAAGGTATCCAACTGTACCCCAAAATAGTTGGTGGCGACTCTAAATTTCTAACCATTGGTTTAATCTACGCTCACCCCAAAAGGGCCCAAACGAAAACCAGTGATGACAACTAGCGACTCTGCTAGGGATATTGATACTCACTTTAGAGAGTTAGGTCTAGAACTAGGATTAGGAGGATATTTTAATTGTATTGTTTTTAACTGTCTTGATAATTATTTTTTTTATTTTCTAGCTGTAATTGTGATTTACTTATTTTTTTATTTAACTGCGATTTATTTATACACTTTAACTACCATGATAGTTATAATTTACTGTTTTCCCTACTTGCTGCATCCATGCATAACCCTATACCCGGGTTTAGCACAATCTAGGTTAGCGAGGTTCAGTATGGTCCCCAGCGCGTTGATCATTATCCGCAATGGGGCCTCAGACTCCTCACTCAAGCTTGAGGTTCTTTTAAGGCACATCCTTTTAAAACCCCCCCTCCGGTAAATCCCATAGTGTACGGAGCCCTCTATTGAGGAAGTTTGGGAACCAACGAATAAGATAGGTGTAGCAATAGAAGCCCATCAGGGACATTGACCCACATGTTGTTTGCTGATTCCATGCCATGCTAACCTTTATTTTGTAGGGTAGTCTGTAAGTCATCCCTTGCACATATTATTTGCCTTACTATTGGTTTATTCTTTATCCTGTCTATTTGCCCTGATTTTTTTTAACTGCCATCCTAACCTGTCATCATGCATAACACGACATTCATATAGGCATGGCAACTTTCAGTCATCTCCTAAAAAACCTTCAAGATAAAGAGGTGTCCATGTGGTGGCCCAAGCATCTGGAGACATCCAACTTCACCTTGGAGATTTTCCACCAGGAGAAGCCCACAAAGTAGAACATGTTATCATAGAAGATCAGTTGGACTATACTAAGGAGGTGTAGACGATATGGAGCCAGTGGTCAGACGAAAGGAAAAACATCTATATACAACAGTTTGCGGATTTGCTCCATGTGATCGAGCTACTAGCCAACAAGGATATGCTTGGGGTAGCAATACATTCCTGGGAGCCTCGGCAGCGGTGCTTTGATTTCAACGGCGTAGATCTTGTTCCCACCATAAAAGAATACAAAAGATTATTGGATATCCCAGTTGAAGAAAACAAAAGGAAGATTTATTTACCGGAGCCCAGAAGATCATGTCGAAGGGCCTTTGCCGAGATCATGGGAAAAGCAGTATGGGACTCACCAGCGGCCACAATGTATGGTGGGCGAGAATATCTTCCATAGGAAACAATCAAAGAAATGATACATATAGTGATGACGAGGGGCACACAAATTGCTTATACTAGCTATATACGGGCTAATCATTTTCCCGAGGATACCGGCCTACATCGATGGAGCAATTGTAGATTTGGTCCAGCAGGTGCTCAAAGGATGTAACCCTACTCCTACTATCTTGGCTGAAACCATTCGATCTCTTACTTATCTAAGGAGTAAGGGCTTGGAGTAGTTCATGGGGTGCCTGCCTCTCTTGTGCACTTGGTTGCAAGGTCATTTCCCTTGTAGTGTTTCTCGTTTTCCTGCTGTGTATCAGTTACAACCACGACACTATTGGATATTCTGCTCAGCAAGTGAAACTTACCAAAAGGCTTTGAAGACTGGAGAAAGAAGTTAGAGAACCTCACAGAAGCTGACATTACCTGGATTGCTCCTTGGATACCGGTGGTCTCCATGACTTATAGCCGCAAGGACTATAATTGGGTCCCACTCTTAGGTCCTTGGGGAGGAACTGCATATACACCCTGTAGGGTGGAAGACAAGTTGGGCATCATCAGATTATCCCTGTGCTATTTGGCATGAACGATTGTGACTTCACTTACAGCAGAACCATGCTTGCAGAGAAAAGCCAAAAGATGTATCAGGCATGGTCCGCCCCACACAGGATCTAACCCAACAGTCCAAAACCTGGCGTTTATCTAGCGTACATATCTTGGATGGCACAACACAAGTCACAGTTAACTACGGACATGAAAGCCATCCTCCAGGAGAACTAGATTCTTAGGTAGCAGATCCAAAGGCTAGAAACATCTCTAGAAGGAGCTCTCCAGCGGTTGTAGTTGAGGAAAAAACAGTTCGAGACCATATTGAAGGAGAGGGAGGAAGCAGGCGAGTGACCACCTCAAAGGAAAAGGCGTCGTGCTACTTAGGAGATAACTGGAAGTTTGCCTTAAGATCATGTAGCCATAGCTCTCATCTGCATGGCATTTCTGCATTGTACGGTGTATTTGTTTGAAAATGTTTGAAATAAAGTTATTTGTTTCTCTAACTCTTTGCATAGTCATTCATGCATACATACATATCAAAATTGAAAATCAAGTAAAAATTACCTTGCACCCAGGTCGGTAGTTGCGTTTCTCTAGGATTGCGCACTCTTACAACTTCAAATCCCGGCACAATCAAATACCATAGCCCGCAACCAATGGTAGACAAAGCAGAGAACAGACTCATGGGTTTAAAACAGTCATAACAAGCCCTACAGGGGCAAATGGCCTTGATGATGGACATACTCACCAAGCTAACTGAAGAAAGAGAAAGAATCCCGACAAGGGGAACTACAAATCCCTATCAAGAGCAAGGACAAGGGGCCATTCAGCCGCCAACCTGACTCCAAGCCAGGCTCCCACATACCATCCTGTTATGGCACAACCTCCAACCCCAAATCAAACTCACTTCACTATGCCAGTACCGAGAAATGTAATGGAAGTAGTGGGATCCCCAGTTCCCTAGAAAAACATTGAGTTCCCCGCTCTAAGACGTCTAGAGGAAAGATTGAAAGCCGTAGAGGGCATCGACAGCTATGGTATGACTAGCCCGCAAGACTTATGTTTAGTCCCCGGAGTGGTGCTACCTCCAAAATTCAAAATGCCAGAGTTTGAGAAGTTTAACGGGACTCGATGTCCAAAGACACATTTAGCCATGTATTATCAAAAGATGGTTGTTTATGCTGGTGAAGACAAGCTCCTCATGCATTGTTTCCAGGAAAGCCTAACTGGGGCATTCCTTCACTGGTACTTTCAGCTAAATGGAAACCGCATCAAGACATGGAAAGAATTAGCTACTTCCTTCTTGGAACAATACAAACATGTCACCGAGCTGGCGCTAGATCAACTAACCCTGCAGTCCTTGGAAAAAGGGGCCGACGAAAGCTTTAAGGATTATGCACAGAGATGGAGAGAGACTGTTGTGGAGGTCCAACCTCCTCTTACAGAAAGAGAACTCACCACTCTATTCATCAACACACTTAAAGGCGTATACTATGAGAAATTGATCGGTAACGTCTCCAGCGCTTTGAGACTTGGTCACATCCGGCGAACGTGTAGAAAGTGGAATTAAAGGCGGAAAGCTAAAGGGTGATATGGTTGAGGCATCAAAGAGGTTTCAACCACCAGCAAAGAAGAAGGAAAATGAGACCAACCTAGTATACCAATCGCACCCGCCAATACAACCAACCTTCTACCAAGCACCAGGATACTATAGAGGATCACCAATAACTGCATATGCTGCACCTGCTCCCGCTCCCCAATTCATGCCCTATTTGCCACAAGGCAGGGTTCCATTTCCATATCCAATGGCACCTAACCCATTTCAACCGAGAGTACCATACCAAGAGCAACTAAGGGCGTTAGCTCCAGAAGGAACTAGACCCGCATTCCAAGGACAAGGGCAACCAAGGGCCCAGACTCAACATGCAGGAACGAATCAGGCTCCTCGTCGGCCCCGACAAGAGTTTGAGCCGATTCCAATGACATATGCTGAATTATACCCCAAGCTTTTAGAAGCAAGGCTGGTACTCCCTACACCCTTGGGAGAAATAAGGACTCCTCCCCTGGCTTGGTATAAACCAGATACCAGATGTGAGTATCATGCTGGTGGAGCAGGACATGATATTGAAAACTGCATAGCCTTCAAAAGGAAAGTACAGGCTTTGAAAGATGCAAAATGGTTAGATTTTTCCACAATAACGGGGACGCCAAATGTGAACAGCAACCCTCTCCCAGAACACTCCAATAAATTGGCTAGTATCGAGATTGAAGGTCATTTGGAGAAGGCTTCACAAATACATATAAAGAAGGTGTATTTGTTTCACTTGCTACAAGAGCATGGGTATGTACGAGCTAAGGACATACTAGAGGTAAAGAGGGGGTAAATATGGAAAAATAATGCCCATAACACAAGATATCACGGGGACATGACATCGAAGAATGTAATGAGTTTTCCGAGGTGGTGCAAAAACTCATGGACCGAAGGATAATCGAATTCTCCAGGGAAGAGACAGACAATCAAAGCCACACGATCCAAGGAGACATGTCATATAAATCATCATGGGTGCCAACACCCCTTGTCTTAAGCGTTAAGATTCCAGAAATCCCACTACTGCCACAAGGGATCAGGCCTCTTACTATACGTGATGCAAATCTTGTGCTAGACAAGAAGGCAAAAACAGAAATCCCACAACTGCCTCATGGAATTACACCGCTCACTATACGAGTTTCTACCCCTTTCCCTTACAAGTCGGATAAAGCAGTCTCATGGAACTATAGCTGTGAAGTAGTCCAAAGAACCACCGCAGCAGAAAAGAAAACCAGGAGCGGTCAGGCATATGCCCCTGATATAGTTGATAAAGCAAGGAAAGAAAAAGTTGTGGAACCCGACATTGAGCCAACACTGGAGGCAACAAAGAAAGGAACACCGGTCACAGAAGAAGAGACTGCGGAATTTCTGAAACTCATGAAGCAGAGCGAGTACAATATTGTGGATCAGTTAAACTGACAACCAGCTCGCATCTCCTTGCTCGCTTTAATGATGGATTTCCAACCTCACCGGGAAGCATTGCTGAAAGTTCTGAGCCAAGCCTATGTTCCTCCAACCGTCTCAGTGGCGAATATGGATGGAATCACCAGTAACCTCATCATGAACAACGTCATTAGCTTTTGGAGATGATGAGCTGCCTCAGGAAGGGAAGGGACACAGAAAAGCTCTGCACATTACTGTTAAGTGTAAGGCGTACACCATAGCCCGAGTACTCATTGACAACGGTTCTGCCTTGAACATTATGCCCTTATATATACTGCAACAACTTCCGGTCGACGCGTCCTATATGCGCCCCTGTACGATGAAGGTACAGGCATTTGATGGAGGAAAGCGTGACGTGGTGGGCACTCTAGACATTCCACTTCTGATTGGACCAACTACCTTTATGGTAGGATTTCAGGTGATGGACATCACGCCATATTACAACTGTTTGTTGGGAAGACCCTGGATCCACATGGCAGGAGCAGTGCCGTCAAGCCTCCACCAAAAGATGAAATTTGTGATGGGAGACCAACTTGTTTGCATCTCTAGAGAGACAAGTTTCCTCATCACCAAGCCGACATCAGTCCCTTATGTTGAGAACAACGTAGATATACCAGAATGCTTCTATTGGGCATTTGAGATGGTGAATGTCACTTCTGCCCCAAGCCATTATCTCTCGAAAGCTGCAAAAATGGTTGTAGCCACCATGATCAAGCAAGGGTACAAACCAGGGCAAGGATTAGGCCCAAAGGCTCAAGGAATCCAGAAACCATTGACCATCCGAGAAAATACCGAGAAGTTTGGGCTAGGCTACGTGCCTACAAGAGTTGACAGACAAAGGGAAGTTGCCCAAAGGAGGGAAATCAGAATGGTAAAGTTGCAGAAAAGGCCAATACAAGAGGGAAAGAGGAGCTTTTCCCCCTTAAATGTTACATTCTGAACTGGAGGGTTTATCCACAAGAGCCAACCTGAGCTCGAGACGGGGATTGTAGCTGCATTGGACACAGACGAGCATGCACCGAACAAGATTGTTTTAGTGGTGCGAGAGGATCCCAACCAATCATTGAACAATTGGACCAGCCTGGACCTCCCCATCATGTAATGCTTAAGGGGTCACTGGGATTTAATGTATTCTATTTCAATGTCTTTGAAGCTGTAAACATTTGTTTTTATCAAAAGCTTTTCAATAAAATGTACTTTTCTTCAAATCTTTCACGGTGCATTCCATTCATAACATATGCATATCAATTTTTGTTACCAACTTGTAATTCTCTTATAAGCAGGTATCACAATGTTAATGAAAACATTGTATGCGAAAGCGAAACGAGATGCTTAAGGTTTGACCAAAGTCCAAATTGGGAGCAGCCAGTGTTTGAAGATGATGAGAATGAGGTAGAGGAGACACCCGAGCTACTGGGAGAGATCATACGCCAATTGGAAAGGGACGATCGCTTATCCATTCCAAGTGAAGACCCAGTAGAAACGGTGAATTTGGGGATGGCAGCCGAACCAAAAGAATTGAGGATGGGGTCCTTGATAATTGCTGATATCAAGAAACAATTAATTGAGCTGTTAAAGAGCTACATAGATGTTTTTGCATGGCCCTATCAAGATATGCCAGGATTAGACACAGACATAGTGCAGCATCATATACCAATGAAACCAGAGTGCAAGTAGTGCAGCAGAAATTGCGAAGAATGAGACTGAAGATGCTACTGAAGATTAAAGAAGAAGTCAAAAAGCAATGGGATGCAGGGTTTCTAAGTGTCTCCCACTATCTAGAATGGGTAGCCAATGTTGTAACAGTACCGAAGAAAGGAGGCAAAGTCCGCATGTGTGTCGATTATAGAGATCTGAACTGGGCCAATCCGAAAGATAACTTCCCGCTCCCTCATATTGATACCTTAGTGGATAACACAGCAAAACATGTCTTATTCTCATTCATGGATGGCTTCTCGGGCTACAATCAGATTCGTATGGCCCCCGAACACAAGGAGAGGACCACTTTCACCACACTTTGGGGCACATTCTGTTATAATGGGATGCCATTTGGTCTAAAGAATGCTGGCGCAACCTATCAGCGAGCCATAGTGACCCTATTCCACGACATGATACATAAAGAAATCGAGGTCTATGTGGATGACATGATAGCCAAGTCGCGAAGCACTGAAGATCACATTGAAGTACTTCGTAAGCTTTTTAACAGGCTACGGAAATATCATCTCAAATTGAACCCCGAAAAATGCACTTTTGGAGCCATGTCGGGAAAACTGTTAGGCTTCATTGCGAGCCAAAAAGGAGTGGAAATCGATCCAGATAAAGTTCGAGCTATTCAAGAGATGCCCCCACCCCGAACCATCAAGGAGGTCAGAGGATTCCTTGGGTGATTGAATTACATTGCCCGATTCATTTCACAATTAACAGCCACATGTGAACCAATTTTCAAGACTTTACGGAAGAACAATCCAGAAATTTGGAATGACAAATGTCAAGAAGATTTTGACAAGATCAAGCAATATCTGTCCAATCCACCTGTTTTGGTCCCACCAGTACCAGACAAACCCTTAATCTTATACTTGACTGTCCAAGAGTCATCAATGGGTTGTGTCTTGGGGCAACATGATTCTACAAGCAAAAAAGAGTAGGCCATTTATTATCTGAGTAAGAAGTTCACCATTAATGAAACGAACTATACACCATTGGAAAAGACATGTTGTGCCCTTGTTTGGATAACAAGAAGATTGAGGCAGTATACTCTTTATCATACTACATGGCTGATTTCGAGGCATGATCCACTCAAGTATCTCTTAGAAAAACCTTCCATTTCTAGAAGAATCGCCAAATAACAGTTGATCCTATCAGAATATGATATCATCTATGTGCCTCAAAAGGCCATAAAAGGAAGTGCAATAGTTGATTACTTGGTAGACAGAGCACTAGAATACTATGAGCCAATAACTATTGGCTTTCCAGATGAGCACATAAACATTGTTACGGCCGAAGTATCAGACATATGGACTATGTGGTTTGATGGAGCTTCCAGTCTTTTGGGACACGGTGTTGGGGCCATCTTGATATCCCCAAAAGGCTAACATTTCCCGATAGCATCCAAGTTAATCTTCCCTTGTAGCAACAATTTAGCAGAATATGAGGCTTGTGTTAAAGGACTTCAAGAAGCAATTAGCAATGGAATAAAAACATTACGAGTGTTTGGCGATTCTGCGCTTATCATTTTTTAAGTAAGGGGAGAATGGAAGACTCGAAACCACAAATTAATCCCATATTGAAAGTATGTTGCGGAGTTAGCTGAGCAGTTTGAAGACATCACATTCAAGCATATGCCTAGGGAATACAATCAAATTCCTGATGCGCTGGCAACTCTAGCCTCCCTCCTTCGGCTAGACACAAAGTTGGAAGTTCAGTCTTTCGATATTCGTATACAAGATACTCTTGCACATTGTATGGCCCTTGAGGAAAACACTAAGCAAAACCCTGGTATGATGACATCAGGCAGTATTTGCTCACGTAAGAATACCCTACAGAGGCCTCTGAGTCGAATAAAAGAAACATCCAAAGGTCAGCTTCCAACTATTATCTCGATGGCTCACTCCTGTGTAAGCGAAATCATGACATGGTGTTATTGCGATGTGTGGCAAAGGAAGAGTCAAAACAAATAATGAAAGAAGTGCACGAAGGAGAATGCGGTTCATATGCGAATGGACATGCATTAACAAGACAAATCATGCGAATGGGTTATTATTGGGTCACCATGGAAAAAGATTGTATTGAATATATGCACAAATGCCTTAAGTGTCAAATTTATGGCGATAAGATCCAAGTACCTCCATCCAAGTTGCATGTGATGGTTTCCCCATGGCCATTCTCGCTTTGGGGCATCGACATTATCGGACCAATCTCACCAAAAGCATCCAATGGTCACCGCTTTATCTTAGTGGCCATCGATTATTTCACCAAGTGGGTAGAAGCAGCATCCTATGCTAATGTCACACAAGCTGTGGTGCTTAAATTTCTGCAGAGCAACATTATATGTCGATATGGGCTTCCAGAGCAGATCATCACGGACAATGCCGCTAATTTGAACAGTCGGATGATAGGTAAATTGTGTGAAACATACAAAATCCAACACCACAACTCGACTCCCTATCGCCCCAAGATGAATAGAGCAGTTGAAGCAGCCAATAAGAACATCAAGAACATTATCAGAAAGATGACGGAAACATACAAAGATTGGCACGAGAAGCTACCATATGCTTTGCATGCTTACCGCACCTCGGTACGAACATTAACTCGGGCAACTCCATTTTCTTTGGTTTATGGTATGGAGGCAGTCTTACCTGTCAAAGTAGAGATACCTTCCCTCCGAGTCCTCACAGATACTCATCTAGAAGAAGCAGAATGGGCCCAAAGTCATTATGAGTAGTTGAACTTAATCGAAGGCAAATGCTTGGCAGCTCTTTGCAGATGACAGCTATATCAACAGAGGATAATGAACAACTACAATAAAAGGGTGAAGCCCAGAAGCTATATCTGTTAGGCCCTACTTGCCTTTTAATTCCTGTTAGACCTTGCTTGCCTTTTCCATTTCTGTTAGGCCTTGCTTGCCTTTTCAATTCTTGTCAGGCCTTGGATGCCTTTTCATTTTCTGTCAGGCCTTGGATGCCTTTTCAATTTCTATTGGGCCCTAGATGCCTTTTCATTTTCTGCCAGGCCATGGATGCCTTTTCAATTTCTGTTGGGCCCTAGATACCTTTTCACTTTCTGTCAGGGCTTGGATGCCTTTTCAATTTCTGTCAGGTCGTGCATGCCTTTTCCCTTTCTGTTAGGCCCTGGATGTCTTTTCAATTCCTATTAGGCCTTGCTTGTCTTTTCCATTTCTGTTAGGCCTTGCTTGCCTTTTCAATTCCTGTCAGGCCTTGGATGCCTTTTCATTTTCTGGCGGCCTTGGATGCCTTTTCAATTTCTATTGGTCCCTAGATGCCTTTTCATTTTCTGTCAGGCCTTGGATGCCTTTTCAATTTCTGTTGGGCCCTAGATGCCTTTTCACTTTCTGTCAGGCCTTATGTTGGACCCCATTTTGACCGGGCCAGATCGTAGCCAAAGAAATCCAAAAATAAGAGTCATTTCTTAGGGATCTTAAAGTTCCCCAAGATCAACACCAAAGGATAGAGGATGAAATTTGGAAACCAACGCACTTGACCGTGCCCAAATCCGATTTAAAACGAAGAAGTTATGACTAAAATAGTTTTCTACATGAAAGTCAAGCTTGCGGAAAGACGGTCAACACCCTCGGTCAAAACCGACTGAAAATATGATCGAGAAAATCTCCCAGGAACAGTTCAGGCAAATTCATGGTTACACTCGAAGACTCGTAGCCGCAGCCTCGTAGCCAGGCTCAAACTCGCGCAGCACAGCCTCGAAGCCTCGTAGTCGCAGTGCAGCCTCGAAGCCTCGCAGCTCTACCTCGAAGCCTCACAGCTTTGCCTCAAAGCCTCGCAGTCAGCTTCGAAGCCTTGCAGTCAGCCTCGAAGTCTCATAGTCAAAGCCTCGTAGCCAGGCAAAGACTCGTATAGTGCAGCCTCGTAACCTCGTAGTCAACCTTCGACCCTTTGACCTGCGAGGCAGCTACGACCTTCGACCTTGCGCCAGCAACGACCTTCGACCCTTCGAAGCAGGCTACGATCTTCGACCCTTCGAGGCGGCCTTCAGCTACGACCTTCGACCCTTCGAAGTAGGCTACAATCTTTGACCCTTCGAGGCAGCCTTCAGCTATGACCTTCGACCCTTCGAAGCAAGCTCAGACCCTTCGACCCTTCGAGGCACCCTCCAGCTCCGACCTTCGACTCTTCGAAGCCAGCTACGACCCTTCGAGGCACCCTCCAGCTCAGACCCTTCAAGCCTTCGAGGCAGCCTTCAGCTTCGACCCTGCGATCTTCGAGGCACCCTCCAGCTACGACCCTACGACCTGCGAGGCAGCCTCCAGCCTTCAACCTTGCGATCTGCAAACCCCAGAACGACACCGTTTTTGCTTCCCTTTTAAGTACATAGTAAAGCGGACGCTGTGTCTCTCAGAATTGATTTAAAAGGCTCAAAACATGTTTTTAATGCCTGGGTACCCTCTTTCACCTCGTAAATGCCTATGCCATTCTTGAAACTTGCTGTCAACGCATGGGAATTCGAAAGGTCACGACATTTAATTCACCAAGTACCTAGGTGGGCAACTGTTCCCTCTCGAAACTCTATAAAAGGGAGACATTACCCATTCCTGAGGGGAGGATTTTTTTGGAAAAAAAAAAGGAAAAAACATCTGGGAAGATAGGGAGTTTAGAAGAGAGGATCCGATTCCTGGAAGACAAAAAACGCTTGGCAATATAGAGAGTTTAAAAAAAAAGGAAGAACCAACAATTCTGTAAACTCACTGGCTGGAACTGGAGAAGACGTCTTCCACCACCATTGCTGGATTTTTGACTCCTTTCCACAAGTATTCAAAGAAGAGTAAAGCTAGTAGGAACACCAACCTCGACTTCCAGGTTTTATTCCCCTCTTCTCTTACATTCTCATCATAAACCATACCAATCTCACTTTCTTTTATCCAAAAATACAAAATGTTTTCAAAGGCCCAGTGGCCGTGGGATTGAGCTTTCGTGCTCATATCCTCGCCACTTGGCCAACATTGGGTCCGATAGTGAATCCGAGCTTCACAATATGCTCTTCACAATATAGACCCTACTTTTTCGTTTTTAAGAGTAAAACCCAAATTCTTTTTAAACAAACCCAGGCTTTTGTGGCTATGAGATTAAGTCCTATTGCTTACATCTTCACCACCTGGCCAACATCAACTGTGGTAGTGAATCCAAGCTCCACGCTGTGCTCTTCACCCGGTGTCGTCCGGGCTCGTGACTGGCTTGAGATTACTCCTTTGGATGGAGATTTGGTCATTGAGCCATCATTGTCATAGCTCACACAAAACCAAAAGAGAGATAGAAGAAATAGAGTTGCCACCAAACAAAAATAAAGGTGTGTTTGGCCACCTAGGAGGGTCTACGGTTTCCAGAGAATAGGCTCGGGAGTCGGTTACGTGTGGGAAAGGAAGAAAAGTTCTTGCACCCCCACAACGCCCAAAATTAGTACCTAGTCTTTGTCTATGGGTGCTTGCTTATTTTAATTTCCCCCTTTTTTTTTATCTCATTGTAAAAAAAACTATGGTTGGTTTATTTTAAAAGAAATGAATGTTATTCTTTTGTTTTATCGAGGAAAACAGAAAGAAAACCCGTGGCATGAAGAGCACAAAGATGGAGCTCTGGATTCACTACCACAATTGATGTTGGCCAGGTGGTGAAGATGTAAGCAATAGGACTTAATCTCATAGCCACAAAAGTCTGGGTTTGTTTAAAAAGAATTTGGGTTTTACTCCTAAAAAAGAAAAAAGTAGGGTCTCAGATTGTGAAGAGCATATCGTGAAGCTCGGATTCACTATCGGACCCAATGTTGGCCAAGTGGTGAGGATATGAGCACGAAAGCTCAATCCCACGGCCACCGGGACTTTGAAAACGTTTTGTATTTTTGGATAAAAGAAAGTGCATGTGGTATGGTTTATGATGAGAATGTAAGAGAAGAGGGGAATAAAACTTGGAAGTCGAGGTTGGTGTTCCTACTAGCTTTACTCTTCTTTGAATACTTGAGGAAAGGAGTCAAAAATCCAACAATGGTGGTGGAAGACGTCTTCTCCAGTTCCAGCCAGTGAGTCTACAGAATTGTTGGTTCTTCCTTTTTTTTAAACTCTCTATATTGCCAAGCATTTTTTGTCTTCCAGAAATCGGATCCTCTCTTCTAAACTCCCTATCTTCCCAGACGTTTTTTCCTTTTTTTTTCCAAAAAAATTCTCCCCTTCAGGAATGGGTAATGTCTCCCTTTTATAGAGTCTCGAGAGGGAACAGCTGCCCACCTAGGTACTTGGTGAATTAAATGTCGTGACCTTTCGAATTCCCATGCGTTGATAGCAAGTTTCAAGAATGACATAGGCATTTACGAGGTGAAAGCGGGTACCCAGGCATTAAAAACATGTTTTGAGCCTTTTAAATCAATTCCGAGAGACACAGTGTCCGCTTTACTATGTACTTAAAAGGGAAGCAAAAACGGTGTCGTTCTGGGGTTTGCAGATCGCAAGGTTGAAGGCTGGAGGCTGCCTCATAGGTCGCAGGGTCGTAGCTGGAGGGTGCCTCGAAGATCGCAGGGTCGAAGCTGAAGGCTGCCTCAAAGGGTCGAAGGGTCTGAGCTGGAGGGTGCCTCGAAGGGTCGTAGCTGGCTTCGAAGAGTCGAAGGTCGGAGCTGGAGGGTGCCTCAAAGGGTCGAAGGGTCTGAGCTTGCTTCGAAGGGTCGAAGGTCATAGCTGAAGGCTGCCTCGAAGGGTCAAAGATTGTAGCCTGCTTCGAAGGGTCGAAGGTCGTAGCTGAAGGCCGCCTTGAAAGGTCGAAGATCATAGCCTGCTTCGAAGGGTCGAAGGTCGTTGCTGGCGCAAGGTCGAAGGTCGTAGCTGCCTTGCAGGTCAAAGGGTCGAAGGTTGACTATGAGGCTACGAGGCTGCGCTGCACGGCTATGGCTACGAGGCTACGAGGCTACACTGTGCAAGTCTGAGCCTGGCTACGAAGCTTTGACTATGAGACTTCGAGGCTGACTGCAAGGCTTCGAAGCTAACTGCGAGGCTTTGAGGCAGAGCTGTGAGGCTTCGAGGCAGAGCTGCGAGGCTTCGAGGGTGCACTGCAACTACGAAGCTGCACTGCGACTACGAGGCTTCGAGGCTGCGCTGCGCGAGTCTGAGCCTGGCTACGAGGCTGCGGCTACGAGTCTTCGAGTGTGACCATGAATTTTCCTGAACTGTTCCTGGGAGATTTTCTCGATCATATTTTCAGTCGGTTTTGACCGAGGGCGTTGACCGTCTTTCCGCAAGCTTGACTTTCATGCAGAAAATTATTTTAGTCATAACTTCTTCGTTTTAAATCGGATTTGGGCACGGTCAAGTGCGTTAGTTTCCAAATTTCGTCCTCTATCCTTCGGTGTTGATCTTGGGGCACTTTAAGATCCCTAAGAAATGACTCTTATTTTTGGATTTCTTTGGCTGCGATTTGGCCTGGTCAAAATGGGGTCCAACACCTTGGATGCCTTTTCAATTTTTGTTAGGTCGTGCATGCCTTTTCCCTTTCTGTTAGGCTCTGGATGCCTTTTTAATTCCTGTTAGGCCTTGCTTGCCTTTTCCATTTCTGTTAGGCCCTACTTGCCTTTTAATTCCTGTTAGACCTTGCTTGCCTTTTCCATTTCTGTTAGGCCTTGCTTGCCTTTTCAATTCCTGTTAGGCCTTGCTTGCCTTTTCTATTTCTGTTAGGCCTTAGATGCCTCATCACAATTATTCAAACCCACCAGCCAAGAAGCTTCTTTTCACTCTGGGGGACAGACCTAACCATCACATTCTACTCTTCCTCTGTGCATGGTAAGCCAGGTAAGTGCTCCAACCCGTCCAAAATGACTCCCTTTTATCTTTGTACGTTGTTTGTATACAAATAGTGTACAAAGAGGGGCAGCTGTTGGACCCCATTTTGTCTAGGTAGGACATAATAACCCCATTTGATATATATACCTTTTTGCCCATGCCATATACCTTGTTGAATAGGTCCTTAGAGATTCCCCGTAATTTGCACAAAATGGATGCATTGACACGAACAGGGAAGCCCAAAATTGATAACCTCCATTGTAAGCCCTTAAAGTGCCCCAATATCAATGCCAGGTGATAGAGGATGAAATTTGGAGACTAACGCACTTGACCGAGCTCAATTCTGATTTAAAATGACGAAGCTATGGCCAAAACAATTTTTGTTGGAAAAAGTCAAACTTGCCAAAAGATGGTCAATGCCCCTAGTCAAACTGCCCGAAAATGTGCATGTGAGGAATAGTCCGAAATGTCTATTTTTACGAATATGGGTCTTCCCAAACAATCCTCGAAAGGTCATCCATTTTTTGCATTTTGGATGGGGGTAAAAAGGTAATTAAAAATAAAAAATAAAAAATAAAAACTCGAAGACTCGTAGACTCGAAGCCTGTTTTCGACCGAGGAAGCCTTCGAGTCTTCAAGGATTGACCTTCGAGGGTCGACCCTTGACCTTCGACCCGTTGACTGTTGACCTTCGACCTGCCGATACTTCGACCCGTTGACCGTTGACCTTTGACCTACCGACCTTCAACCCTGCCGACACTTCGACCCACCAACCTTGACCCTGCCGACACTTTGACCTTTCGACACTCTAACCCTTTGACCTCTAACCTTTGCTTTTGGCCTCTCTCGCTGGCTCTCTTACTGATTGCTCATGGGACGTGTTTTATTAGCTGGCCATTTTGTCAAAGATGCTTTTCAACACCTTCCAGTCACATGTGTCAATAAAAAACCAAAAAAGGCAATCATAGGTCGACAGTCCACCAGACAAAGCATAGAATTTGGAAATTAATAATACTAGGATTAATAATACACCCGACAAAGCATTAAATGCAGCAATTAATGAGATGCAGCCATCCCCTTTAAATCCAGCATTCTGTCCACGCAATTAAAGGGAGAACGCCCAGATTTCGCCCAGAAAAATGAAAAAACCTCTGACCTTGAAAAAAAAAAAACAGCTGCTGCCATTCTCCATAATTTCGCCCAACTTCGTCCTTCAAAAACACAAAAAAAGAGCCACATAGGCCGATTCCTTCCTCTTTCTTTTTTATTCCCACTACCTTTCTCCTCACTTTTTTTAACCACCATACGTACTCCTTCTCCTTCTCAAACCCAAAAGTATCTGAAACACTATTCTCATCTCCCCAGTTTCATTTTCGTTCCTTTTCACTATATTTCTAGCAACAAATACCAAAAAAAAAAACAAAAAAAAAAAAACAGATCCATTCGCAGTTGTTGCCAGCGATACCTAGCTTCCAACCCGATTCCGACTGACCGATCTTGGAGTCTCGCCCTTCTGCCAACGCCGTTGCAATCGGAATTCCAAGCTAGAGCCCGAGTCGGTTTATGTTTTCTTTACTCTTTATTTTGATTTAATTTGTTCCTGTTGTACTTCATGTATTCGTATGTTATTATATTATTTTTGTAAGATCCGAGATTTTTAATAAAATAATAAATATTTATTATGTTATTTTATGTTTATAATTAAACTATTTTGATCATATATTTAGAAAAATATTATTTGATAGCATGTACGATAATTATACTAATATTAATTAAATATTGCATAAGATTTATTTTTCATAAATAAATTACAATTTAAGAAAATAAGTGTGTTATTAAGTTTTCTAATGAGGTGTTACATTATTTTACCTAACTATATAATTATTTCAATCGTTTGTTTAATTATATTAAATAAATAATTTCCTAGTTGATATGTTGAATCTAAATCAAATAAGATACAACTTTAAATTTATCACATCAAAATTTATTAGGAGTTGTAAAATACAAAATGTTCATTAATACTCCATGGCCAATAGTTATGCTTAGAAAGGATAGACTAGTGCAGTTCTGGAAGTCATCTTTAAAAATTTATAACTTTGTTTATGTAGCTCCAAACAACTTTATATTTTTACAACGTGCTCCAGAGTTAGTTATATATCTTTGGTTAAAATTTTAGACTCATTGGATCAGCCCATTAGGAGAAACAAATTAAAAGGTGCACAAAGGTCTAGTAGCACGCCCAAAATTTCTAGTCTCACTTCAAAACCCAATAACTTTTGATATACAAGTCCAATAGATTTGAAATTGGTATAGAAATGTAGATAATTAAGTTAGAAATCCATACCAATTGGCCTTATTTAATTTAATGAATAATCTAGAAAGTTATAGTCAAAATAATAGGCTATGCACCCATGTGACTTTTGTGACCAAAAGAACCTTCAAAGTCAAACAAATCCAAAAAAATTCAAAATGGGGGGAAACAAGGGGGCCACGTGGTAGATAATAATGGGATAAGAATCAAATGATTTGAAGGAGAAAATTAGGGAAGAAAATAAGGTATTAAGGACAAAAGTTTCACCTACCACACCTACCACCTACCACCACCCTTGCCTTATATAAGGAGTGTTTTGCCTCCCCTCTTATTGCACAAGTCCCTCAAGCCATACCATGAAATTCCCTCTACAAACACTCCCTTAAGCCCTCTTAACACTCCAAATACTCTACTCAAACCCTCTTTTGTTTTTGGTACTTACCAAGCATCGAAGTTCTACGAAAGGTAATACTCAAGATTTTGAAATTTTGAAGTTACTTCTTATTTATTATGTAGATCTATATGATTGGTTTTACCACCTCATATATACTATATTCATGGTTGGTTTTACCACCTCATATATATTACTTACATGGTTGGTTTTACCACCTCACATATGTTATTTATATGGTTAGTTATATCACCTTATATATACACGCATGGTTGACATTGCCACCTTATTTTAAAATATGTTATTCCATCATAGCATTTTTATTATATAATTAAAGTAAAAGGATGAGAATATTGACTTAATGTTTCTTTTATTTTTACGGTTCTAGATAGTGGAGGATCGTAAGAAACAACTTCCATAATGAATTCCCCCGACAATTGCCCTTCTTCTTCCGCAACCCCAATTGTTAATGCTTCAACCTCACAGCCTATCCCCATCCTTATCTCCTCTAGATCTTCCCTTTAGACCCATGTATAATATCCCCTCATGGTGAAGGTAGAAGACACGTAGGAAAAATAAGCTTATCGAACGTCTTTTCCGTTCACCCAATACAAAATGTAAATCTTATTCAAAAACTCTCAAAGCATATAACATAGTTATTGCACAACTCGAGGCTTACGATGCATGGGATCGAAATAGGAGATGGAACAGCAATAAAGTGGGAACCCAAATTAATATTCAACCCCACAAGCACGGTATGCCTATTAAAAGATATAAGTTAAAGTATGATATATATATATATATATTTATAAATATATATATATATATATATATATATATATATAAGGAGATATGTGTGATATTGAACTTTTCAGGCATTAATGCTAATTTAGTGTTTTGATATTTTTAAGGTTTAGAACGCAGAGAACGACAAGCGGATTGTAAGGGTTTTTCTTATCTCCTTTTTTATTTTTCATTATAGTCTATATTTCATTATTATTGTAAGGAATTTTTCTTTTCTTCATTCTCACTTTTCTCTTCCCCTTTATCTTGTAAATTATTATGGTAAGAGTTTTATGTTTCTTATTTCATTTTATTGATGAGAACATTAGTCTCTTTTTAATCTCTCTCTTGATAATCCATATTATTGATTGGGGTAGATAACCATTTTGATATTCGTGGTTATCCTTGTTAACCTTGAATGTTTTATTGGAATTCTATGATATGCCTCATGTTATGTATGTTAAAGTTGTTATAACCTCTTATGTTTGGACAAAGTAAGTTTATGATTGGTGGTTCCAGAAAGACCTCCAATGCATTGGGTAAAGAACATCACTAGAGAGTGTCAATCCAGCTGATAATATGTTATGTTATGATATGGTATCTGGGTAGTTAACCTGGATCATGATGTTATGATACGATGTTCAAACATAATCTTCCATGTCATAATTCTCTTGTGAAATGTTGATCATGTATGATGTGCAAATGTTATATGGTATTTCCTATGTTTGATATCTTCATGATTTTCCTTACCCACTTATGTTTACTCTTACTTGGCTATTCGAGCTCACCCTTTTTATAATTTCTTTTCCAACCCCAGGTAATTAAAGGAATGGAGAAACTAGGATAAGAAGTCGAGAAGTGCTTGGAAATAAAGTTGTGTGAAAGTTTAAAGATTTATTAATTTTGTTTGCTCGTGTGCTTTGTTATGTAATAATACATTAAGAACACTTAGTCTCTAAACCCATAAACCTTAAAGATCTTGGATTGAAATTTGTAATAATTAATGGTTTGTTTGACAAAATAGTTAGAAATTTGAAATTTATATCAAACTTGTATTTTTAATTTCCGTTAATGCACCCGGTTTGGAAGTTTCGAATTTGAGGGCGTTACAATTTTTTTCTTATTTTTTAGTTGTTTTAATACATGATTGTAATTTGTAATAGCAAGTAGTAAAAAAAATAGAAAAGAAGCCGAGAGAGTGAAAAAAAAAAAAGAATCATGCCAAACAAAAAAAAGAAAAAAGAGGGGAGTGAGTTTGTTATTCTATTTGTAGATGTCACCATCACACACATAACTTTTTTTATTTATTTTTTATTAGTAAAAAAACACATAAAGATTTATTTATTTTTAACATGTGTTAGTGCTTAGTTTTACCCCTTTCAAACCACAAAAAAACACCAAAAGCAAAACAAAACAAAATAAACACAAAAAACGTTTTTAAAAAAAAAGGTTTTTTTAAACCAAGAAAAAAGCATATTTCAATTTTTAGGACTTCAATAAAACAAACAAAAAAAACAACAACAAACAAAACAAACAAAATGTTTTTTACCAAAAAAACAAACAAACCATAAAACGTTTTTTTTAATAAAAAAAAGCAACAAAAACAAAAAAACAAAAAAAACAAAAAAAAAAACTTTAGGATTTCATTTTCCACTTCAAACAAAAAACCAAAACTTTTAGAATTCCCTTTAGAAATTTAGGGTAAATCCATTTTAACCATAACTCTAATAAATAACTTAGTTAAATAAAAATCATAAACTTTCTGGGAAACTAAACCCAATTACAGCAGTGACAATAAATAGAAAACCACTTTTTCCAAAAATAGATACCAAAAGGGCACTGTGGGGGTGCTAATTCTTCCCTGCACGTAATCAACTCCCGAACCCTTCTCTGATAACGCAGATCACATTTTTTTTACTACTCAAGGTAGAGGGTATCCAACTGTATCCCAAAATAGTTGGTGGCGACTTTAAATTTCTCACCATTGGTTTAGTCTACGCCCACCCCAAAATGGCCAGGACGAAAACCAGTGATGACACTACTTGTAGGAGAGGGGCGAGTTGAGGCGTAGACGGTGTGCAGTGGAAGGCTCCATGCAGTTTGTGGAGGACAATGGATGGATCCCCTTCGAAGTTTAGATGTGCCGGCCCAATTGAATGTGAGGAGCACGCCGCTAGTCAAGGACTTGACGTTGAAAAAGGGATTTGGCTGATAAGCAGATTTTTAGCCTCCTAAAAAGAGTTAGCTAACGTCGTTAAACCTTTCTTCAAGATATTTAATTCTCTTAGTTTGCACTAAACAGAATAGTAGAAAGTAAGGGGTTGAACCCACAGGGATTAGCCTAGTTCTCTAGTTTTTAAACCAAACCACTCAATTACTCTTGCTTTATAAAATGTCTTGGCAACAACAAATTCTTTTTATAACTAAAGATCTAATTTTTATTTGGTTTTCTGAATAAACAAAAAAAAGCAAATTGATTTTAGGATTAAGATTCAAGGATTAAAGGCATCTAGGGTCACAACTTCACCTCCCTATGTTGTTTCTACTGATTTTAAGGTTCTTGAGATTATTTAATTGATAACATGCTATAACTAAGCCAAGGTACCTCGCAATTGGTCATTGCCAGCCCTTCTAAGTCTTTGTCTGCTGAATGGTCACCATGACATCAACATGCAAAGCCTAATTATCATACTCATGACAGGATAATGGTCACACCAATCACAAATATGTTATGAATCAAAGATCAGCCTCAAACTAAGGCTAAGAAAACCCAGGTGTACAGCCCAGATATTAAAAGATAAGAACATATCCATAAAACATGCAATCTCAATTAAACAAACTCAATATTCAATCAATCAATTTGACAACATAGGGGACTACATTGCTCCCCTAGATAAAGGAAACTACTCACACATGTTCTTGGATAAACAATAAGAAATAAAGAACATCATCCTCAAGCAGGTGCAGCAAAACTCCAACTTTAGGTCTTCTCCATCCGTCAGACCTCCTAGGGCCGGCAGCTTCCAGGATCAAAACCCTAGCCTCCAAAACTGTTAACCTCTCTCTCTCTAAAAACGTGCCCCCCTCTCTACATGCTCCAAAAGGGCTGCTGCCTCCTCTATTTATAGAGAAATCTGCTGTGCAATGAGTGCCCTAGCCGTCAGCAGTTGCCACTTATCAAAACGACGTAGTTTTGATAAGTAGTTTCCATTCTTCTTCCAACTTGAATACAACTCGAACCAAGCATAATTTGGACTAGGTGCTTTAGAGAAAAGTGCTTAAAATAACAAAACAAAGCAATCGATGCAAAAATCCGGCTACATGGCACATTGCACGTCATAAGGCCATATGACGTGCACCTCCAAATGGTATGAAATTTTGCTCCAAGCTTCCTTGAAATGTGTAGAAGGCGGGACTGCAATAAAATCCTTGCATGGCATAAGGGTCCATATGGCGTGCACTCTTGTTTTGCCTCCTCAGGATGCCCTATTTTGCCACAAGTTCCTTCGTTGGTAAATAAAGTGATTTGGCTGGTGTCCATAAGATGAAATTGCCTAAAAACCTACCAAAACAGCAAAACACACATATATATAGGCCAAGCAGTCTTCCTAGGGAGTTAGAGCAAATATCTAAGAAATATGGATGAATTAAGCTCTAATCATGCTCTTTAATACCCTAAATCTGTACTAGAATAACGGCATAAATACACGTTATCAAATACACAACACTTGAACCATTGCTTGTCCTCAAGCAAAAACACACAAACATACAAAAATAAAATAAAAATACAGTCACACTGGAATGAAAATAAGATAAATAAAAATCAAAGAGAGTCATGGTTTCCTAGGCATACAACTCTATCATGATGAAGTGGGCAATCAAGTAACTCAAAATGAATTATAATTAAGCTCAATCATGTCCATACCCCTAAGTCCAACAACCATGCAGTCTCATCACTGAAAATTCAGACATTAGCAAGCATACCATGATAAAACAGCACCTAATTTCCCTTAAAATTCTCACCTAGGATAAAGCTGCCTCACTCAAATATAAACTCTCATTTCTCTCTACACAAGCCCAAATACCATACCTAACAGAAAATCAATGGTTGGAAAACTCCTCCTACATTCTCCACTAGTTATCAATTAAGTACTTGCCAAGCAAACATGAGAGTTCCCTATTGTGCTCATCAAAGGAAACACACTCTCTATTCTACTTTGTTTGCAAACTCACACACTATACTATTCTCAATGAACTCACACTCTACTCTAATGACTGATAAAACACACCTTGAGCCAAAGAAATGAGCTCAACACTCTAAATAAACACAACTCAGCCATTATGGCTTTTATTCTGAAAACTTTTTGTTTTTGTTTTTGTTGTTTTTTGTTTTTGTTTTTGTTTTGTTTTTTTTCATACTTCTTTTAAATAATAACCTTACAAGGTTGCATTTTATGCTCTCCCTTGATGGATTATTCACTCTTTTTTCTTTTTTTTACTCACATAACACATAAATAAGACTGATTTTTCTAATGCATACCCCTTGCCATTTTGCTACATAAGGAGAGACAGAAATTCATTGATATCTCACATCCCATTATCAAATTAAGTGATGGCTTTTTCACATTCTACATCACAGCCTTCTACATTTACAACACAACAAAACAAAAACTAGGATACATAGGAAGTCAAAGTGACTTAAATGACCTTGTATCACTAGCAACACACCAAACACTGAGCACTAATAAGTAATCATCATGCTTACTTAACTCCTACCAGTAAATAACTAATGTTAAATGCAGAGAGGAGCATCAAATCAAACTATTACCCATAAACCATAAATGTCACTCAAGGGCTAGAAAGAGGTTTTTCTCATTTTCCTTTTGAATTTTCTTTCACTCAACTCTAAGGGTCACTAAGTGTTATCCTAACATGTCATGTTCAACTAATATTCAAATTTCAGCTCCAAAAACATGGTGATATCATTCAAGAAGTAAAGACATGCTTAAACCAAATCATAACACACCTTAATTACTTTAACACCCTTATCACAACATGATACTAATGTGGCATAAAAAGTAAAATTCAAGCCAAAATTACATACCTAGTATCCATGCCTCTCCACATACAAATCACACAACCAAGCAACTCAAACAAGCACACAAAATAAAAAGAACATTATAACTACTAAACAAACCAAAACAAACCAACACATACAATCAAGCAAAATAAAGGACAAACAAGTGGCTGGAGCCATTCCTCACACCACACTAAAAATATGCTATGTCCTCATGGCATGGTAGAGAGGTTAAGAAGAACCTGACCTATCTGCTGGTAAGCTATAATAGTAGATCACTTGGGCCACCAACCTCCGCACCCGAGCCACAAAATCGGTGAAGTTTCACCGCATATGGTCCATGTATCGCTGCTACAAAATAGCCAGCATATAATAACAAACGAAAATCCCACAGCTGAATTGATCAGGTTGCTGAGGGAATTCCATTTCCGTGAGATGAATAAGAGGCAATTTGTCCTGCAGCAACCCCTCTTTCTTCATTGCATCCTTGATTCATTTCAGGAGGCCGTGGACTAGCTGCCGCTTCCTTTTGCTGAATCCATGTCCTTGACTGGGATCATAAAGCACCGCGTGCCCTACACTCAAATCCAAACGCAATAATACAAAGTGGTGGTCAATGTGTACAGGTATTAGTTCTTCATGCATGGTGCACCAGGGTCGGTGGCCTTCATTCGCACCATTCATGCGCTGACACAGAACAGTTCCAGACAAGGGGTGCTCGTATAATTCGCACAGCATAATAGACGTGTACTGGGCCAATGGATAATCATCAGGCTCAGCCTCCACTACGAATCGCATGGTCCTGCAAAACAAATCCACATCATCTGTGAATAAAAATTCATTACCCGAGATGCGCCGGAGGAAGTCGGAGGTGAAAACATCCATGTCCCTTGCAAAACGAGCTAGCAGCATCATAGGGTCAATGAAACTTGCAAACGCCTCTTGAGCTGCCGCAGAAGAGATAGCCGGATTAATCCGCAGATGCACCGGTGCTCCAAGGAGATCTTGAGGTTCTGCTGGCATATAAGGTCCCCATGAAATAGGTTGCACAATGGGCACGATGGCCTGAGAATAGGAAGGATCCACAAAGGGATCAAATGAGGAGTATTGTGGTTCCGGCGCAGCGACTTGCGGAAATGGATGATAATCAGTGTACTCTGCAGATGGCCCTGGTGGAGGGTACTCTTCGTGGGCAGGATAGGAACTATCGTATGCCGCAGGTACTGGAGCAGAGTCCTCATGTGCAGGGGGTACATCCTCATCAGATATCTCCACCATTGGAGATTTTTTTAACTTTTGCTTGTTGCTCAAGGCCCTCTAAATTTTTCCCAGAACTCCTTTTATTTCCTTGTTGTCTCTCTTCAGCTCTTCTACTGCACGCTTTGTTCTAGCTTGATCCCTTCTCAGCGCTTGAGTTTCTTGCCTCCATGCATCATGAGAGGCAGCAGCAGGAGCTGCTGGAGCTTCCCATGCCCTTGCTGATGGTCTAGAATGGGACTGCTGATCTTGCGAAATAAGTGCCATTAACTTAGTAAATTGGGCACCATTGATGTGACCATTTGTGAATGCCCAATTTATAACTTCCACCTCACTAACCACTTGGCCACTAATACCTTGAAAGAAGTTGAAAACATCTTCCTTATGCACATTAAACGGCATGTACATGGCAGTGAGTCTGAAGACGGTCTACTTTCTTTCATCTAATGGGTTGGAGGTGTCTTGTGCAGCAAACTCAGTGGGTCTCTCCATATGAACATTGTGCTGGGTCGGCCGTGGTTCAGCTTGGGGAACATTCCCCCAGTTGCCTCTAGAGCTTACCCTTAAACCTCCTTCTGGTTGCAATACTCTCAAAAGCTGCTGAGATAGGAAGGGGGTGCTATCTAAAGAGGTAAAGTGCTGGGCATATTGGTTTTGAAAAATGACACATAGCATTCTTCCATATACTCGCTTTGTCAAATTTTTCGTCCACCATTTGAAAATGGCAGCAGCCCAGTCCACATCTAACATATGGTCAATACTATACATGAATTCAAGATGGGTCATAGACACACCATCCTTTCCACTAGTTTGCAACAACAAGCACTTTCCTACCAGATGAGCTAAACATCTAAATTTACCTATAAAGCCATTTTTAGTAAACTGCCTCCTCTTCTCAGATCGTTTTGCATAGTTGAAGGCAGTACCATACTCTCCTAAGGTCAGGTGAGGGAAGTGATCAGTAGGGACAGGAAGGTCAAAGGTTTTCCTAATTGTCTCTGGTGTGATACAGATATACACCCCCTACACCTGCCCTATAACTGCATCCTCTTCCTCATTGAAGTAAATGGAATGATAAAATTCATGCAAGGCAGGATAATAAATAGCACATCTGGCTGAAACTAATCTTACTAACCCGAGATTTTGAAGCTTTAAGGCCACCTCACTTGACCATCCCAGGTTGGATTCCTCTAAGGCATTCAGATCCAGAGCATGCCCCAGGAATATCTCCCCATCCTCACTGCTTGAAGAACTTGAGAAATGGTCTTCTTCCTTGCCTGATCGCCTTGTGCGCACCATCTTGCTATAGGAATTGAAGGAGAGGAAGGATGAAATTTAGCTACAACAGCAAGAACCAGAGCTGTTCAAATTTCAGATCTAGAATTCGTTTCTGGTGTATTTGACCTAGCTCCCGGCCTCAGTATTTATAGCGTGCAAAAGGAGATGTGCTTCAAATGCCATCATACACGTGTCCACCAATTTTCAGGTTGATCGGACGAAAATACCCCTATGCACGTCATATCATCATTGTGGCATGCACGTTAAAATACGCTCATAAGCTGTATAACACATGTCTCTTCTACACGGCATATAGAGGAAGGCTCTAGAAGGCTGAAAAGTGGTATTTTTGCATTTTGACTACCAAATAGACAGGTAGGATATGGCGTGCAGAAGACATTATTGTGCTACCATCATAATGCACGTGCTATGATGGTAGCTGTCTTCCATTTAACTTTTAGAGAAATCCAAGGTGCACGTTATATCATCATAGCACGTGCATTATGATGTGCAGGCCCAAATTGTCTCATTTTCTTCTGTAGCTAGCCCATGTAATGAGGATCATCTTTCTCTTTTGCATGGTATATGGTTGGGCTCAATTTCAAGCACTTGTGGGCTTTACTTTGTTTTTGCTCTTGACATGGGCTTGAAACTAAATTCAAAAGTCTAGTGCCCATAGATGTGCTCTTGGAAGCCTACAAAATGGTTAGTAAAAAGAAAAAAAATTCCCTGCACCATGGTGAGTTCATACAACAAATATAAAAACAAAAACTAAAATAAAACCATTGGGTTGCCTCCCAACAAGCGCTTCATTTAAAGTCTGTAGCTAGACTTCAAAATATGCTCATGAAGGCTCAAAAGAGAGGGAATCAACTATCTCCCTCTGTGTTGGGTCATAATAAGGTTTTAACCTATTGCCATTAACCCAAAATTTCTTGCCATCTTCAGCTTGGAGCTCAAAGCTCCCATATGGCTTCTTATCAGTTAACACAAATGGCCCCATCCATTTTGATAGTAGCTTTCCTGGAAACAACCTTAGCCTAGTGTTGAATAACAAAACTTTTTGCCCCAGGGCTAAAGATTCTGTATTAAGTTGCCTATCATGCCATTTTTTGGTTCTTTCCTTATAAGTTTTAGCACTCTCATATGCATCCATTCTAAACTCATCTAACTCAATTAGTTGAGTCATCCTCAGTTCCTTGGTTTCTTGTGGATCAAAGTTTAATTTCCTCAAGGCCCATTGAGCCTTGTGTTCTAATTCCACAAGTAAATGACAAGACTTCCCATATAAGATTCTATAAGGGGACATTCCAATGGGAGTCTTGTAAGCTGTCCTATAAGCCCATAAGGCTTCATCAAGCCTTTGAGACCAATCCTTTCTATTTCCTCCAACAGTTTTCTCAAGAATAGCTTTTATTTCCCTATTGGATACCTCAGCTTGTCCATTAGCTTGTGGGTGGTAAGCTAAGGACTTCCTATGGTTGACTCTATACTTTGAGAATAACTTATCAAACAATTTGTTACAAAAATTACTACCCTCATCACTAATAATAGCCCTTGGTGTCCCAAAACGGCTAAAGATGTTTCTGGTAAGGAATTTAGTCACCACTCTAGCATCATTCACTCTTGTTGGTATTGCCTCAACCCACTTGGACACATAATCTATAGCCAACAGAATGTATGAATACCCATCAGAAATGGGGAAAGACCTCATAAAGTCTATGCCCCAAATATCAAAAATTTCAATTGGAAGGATTCCAGTTAAAGGCATCTCATTCTTCCTAGACAGTCCACCTACCCTTTGACATCTATCACAAGTTTTAATGAAGACATAGGTGTCTTTAACCATGTTGGGCCAATAAAACCCACATTGCATTATCTTAGCTACTGTTCTTTGCACTCCAAAGTGGCCCCCATAATGTGATGCATGACACTGATGCATGATAGCATCCATCTCCTCCTCAGGGACACACCTCCTAATGATTTGATCAGCACACCACCTATAGAGGATAGGATCATCCCAAATATATTTCTTTGCATTCACTATGAACCGCTTCCACTGGTGGTAATCAAATCCCTTAGGTATAAACTCAGTGGCTAAATAGTTTGCTATATCAGCAAACCAAGGAAGCTGGCTTACTTGAAACACTGCCTCATCAAGGAAGTCATCAGAGATAGGTAGAGACTTAGGTGCATTCTCAAGTCTAGAAAGGTGATCTGCAACAGTGTTTAAAGCTCCCTTAGTATCTTTAATCTCTAGATCAAACTCCTGTAAGAGGAGAACCCATCTCAGCAAACGTGGTTTAGCTTCCTTCTTAGCTAACAAATATTTAAGAGCTGCATGGTCAGTATAAACAACAATCTTAGACCCCAACAGGTAAGATCTAAACTTGTTGCAGCCATACACTACAGCTAGCAACTCTTTCTTAGTAGTGGTATAGTTCTGTTGGGCATTATCTAGAGTCTTACTAGCATAGTAAATCACCCTAAAAATTTTCTCTCTCCTCTGCCCTAGAACTACCCCTAAAGCATAATCACTCGCATCACACATAAGCTCAAATGGTTATTCCCAATCAGGAGTAACTATGACAGGGGCTGTAACTAGCTTGTGCTTAAGGACCTCAAAAGCTTTTAAACACTCTTCATTAAATTCAAAGGTTGTGTCCTTCTCCAACAACACACTTAGGGGTTTAGCTATTTTGGAGAAGTCCTTAATAAATCTTTTATAGAACCCAGCATGTCCTAAGAAACTTCTCACCCCTTTCACATTGGTTGGAGGTGGCAGGGTTTCAATTGTGGATATCTTAGCTTTATCCACCTCCAAACCTTTTGCGGACACTTTGTGTCCTAGGACTATGCCCTCACTTACCATAAAATGGCATTTCTCCCAATTGAGGACAAGTTCTTTCTTTTCACATCTCTCTAGGACAGTATCTAGGTTCTTTAAGCAATGTTGGTAAGAATTACCAAACACAGAGAAATCATCCATAAATACTTCCATTATTTCCTCCACCAGGCCCTGAAAAATGGCCATCATGCACCTTTGAAAGGTCGTAGGTGCATTACACAGCCCAAATGACATCCTCCTAAATGCAAAGGTGCCAAAAGGGCAAGTGAAAGTTGTTTTCTCCTGGTCCTCGGGTTTAATCATGATCTGATTGTACCCGGAATACCCATCTAAGAAGCAATAATGGCTATACCCAGCCAACCTATCAAGCATCTGATCAATTAAAGGAAGGGGAAAGTGGTCCTTCCTAGTGGCCTTATTTAGCTTCCTATAATCCACACAGACTCTCCACCCTGTCACAGTTCGGGATGGAATCAATTCATTCTTTTCATTCCTAATCACCGTCATGCCCCCTTTCTTGGGCACAACATGTAAAGGACTAACCCACTCACTATCAGATATAGCATAAATTATCCCAACATTTTTCCATTTTAGAACTTCTTTCCTAACAACGTCTTTCATTACTGGGTTCAATCTTCGTTGTCTTTCAACAGTGAGGTGAAAATCATCATTCATTAAAATTTTATGCATGCACAGCCCTAGACTAATGCCCCTAATATCTTCAATATTCCACCCAATGGCCTTTTTATGTTTCCTTAGAATTTCTAGCAATTGTTCACATTCTAAAGCATTTAAATTTGAAGCAACAATTACTGGAAATCTATTTGTGGAATCTAGAAATTCATACCTCAAGTGTCCAGGCAACTCCTTCAGTTCTGGCGCTGGAGTTATTTGCTCGTCATGCTCCTCCTTAGCTTGCTCCAATGGACTTGATTTTAGTTCCTCCTCGTCAGTGATCAAGTCCTCTGCCTCTTGCTGCTGGATCGCTGATGTGTGAAGCACTTCATCTTCTTGTTCGATCTGCTCGCACAAGTAATCTTCAACTAATTCCTCGAAATCTTCGATCCAGAGACAACTTTCCTCTACTTGCCCTTGCAGAGACCATTCCATGTGGAAGACTAAGGTATCATCATTTATCCTCAAGGTTAATTTACCCTGAGCGACATCAATCAAAGCACACCCTGTCCTCAGGAAGGGTCTTCCTAAGAGTAACTGAACTCCCGTGGCTTCTTCCATCTCTAATACCACAAAGTCAGCTGGAAAAATAAATGATCTCACTTTCACCAGTACATCTTCTATGATTCCCTCAGGCCTTCCAGTGGACTAGTCAGCGAACTGAAGTGATATAGAAGTGGGCTTCATTCCTGTTAACCCAAGCTGCTTGTAGAGGGCAAAGGAGATTAAATTTATATTGGCCCCCTAATCACATAAAGCTTGCTGTTGTGGTGCGTCTCCTATTACACACGGTAGAGTGAAGCTACCCAGATCTTTATGCTTTGTGGGTAACTTCCTCTGAACCACATTGCTCACCTCATTAGTGACAGCAACAATTTCGTGATCGTCGTATTTCCTCTTCTTCAGCATGAAATCCTTTAAAACCTTTTTGCATCTGGCATTTGCTCAAGAGCTTCAATAAATGGAATATTGATTTCCAGCTTCTTGAATATCTGCATGAAGCGTTCATTCTCTTCTTCCATCTTTTGATTCCTCATCCGCTGAGGAAATGGCATTGTAGGCCTAAGCTCTCTTAGCCTTTGTTCGTCAACTGGTTGAGTCTTAGTTGGTTGTTGCTCCTGGTTATCTCCCATCTGTTGCTCTTCCTCAACAGCTCTTTCCGGATTGTCAGCTGCTAA
Organism: Taxillus chinensis; assembly: GCA_023512835.1. NCBI lineage: Eukaryota > Viridiplantae > Streptophyta > Magnoliopsida > Santalales > Loranthaceae > Taxillus > Taxillus chinensis. The sequence continues at coordinate 39,511,001 of CM042090.1, forward strand.
AGGCTGAATTGGTGCATCTGGTATGGCCTTCGTCTTGGGCTCTCCAGCTTCCTTAAGTGCCTTACCACTTCTCAAAGTGATAGCCTTGCAGCTCTCCTTGGGATTAACCTCTGTGTCACTGGGAAAAGCTTTGGAGGAAACTCCTTGGTTAGCTTTCTGTGCCACACTCACTAGTAACTTTTCCAAATTCTTTATGGCAGACTCCATACTTCTTAGTCTCTCATCCACATTACCACCTTCCCTCTTTGCTACCTCATTCTCAGTCTGATAATTTCTTCTTTGTTGCTGAGGGTGAGGCTGTTGTTGCTGCTCAAAACCTGGAGGTGGTTGTAAATAATTATCTGTAGCATATGGATTCTGCTTCATTCCTAGAGGTATATATTTATACTGATTTGAAGCTTCACCTCCTCTATTCTGATTCTGAGTAAAGGCATTCTTCTGATAGCCTTGGTTTTGTTGTTGCAGATAGCCTTGACCTTGGTAAAAAGGTTGCTTCTGATACATCCCCTTTCTGCCAACAAAATATGCGTCTTCCGCTCCACTCCATCCTTGATCAACCCCTGGTAGAGCTTGTTGTGGTCCTTCAACCTTAAGAGATAATACTTCAATATTTTGAGCTAGAGCCAGAATCTGCTCTTGCATATCATTGGAAGAATTTTCAACTGAAGCTATCTTCTCCTTTGGCCTTGAGGTTCGAATATTGGACCACTGCCAATCAGCTAATGATAGTCTCTCTAAGAGGTCAGCAGCTACGTCAGGTTCCAAGTTCATCAAACATCCTCCTGCAGCTGTATTCACTCTGTCTTGTGAGTGAGACTGAAAACCAGTGTAGAAGGATTCAATTTGAATCCATTGGGGTCTTCCATGATCAGGACATCTTCGGATCAAATCTTTAAATCTCTCCCAAGCCTCATGGAGAGTCTCCATCTCGTCTTGCCTAAATCTGCTGATTTCCCCTCGAAGTTGGATCACCTTGGCAGGAGGGAAATACTTGGACATGAACTTGGTCTGCATCTCCTCCCAAGTGTTTATGGAACCAGCAGGTAGGCTGTTGAACCATCCAAGAGCTCTATCCTTTAAAGAGAAGGGAAAAAGCCTTAACTTTATCGCTTCCTCCGACACATTGTTGAGCTTTATTGTGTCACACATCTGAAAGAACCTCATCAAGTGTTGATGCGGATCATCCATTGCTGTTCCACCAAATGCATTGTTGCTCACCATGTTGATCAGTGCCGGTTTCAGCTCGAAATTGTTTGCTTGGACTCTTGCTTGCCTAATCCCTAAATAGTGATATGACATAGTTGGCCTTGCAAAATCCAAGAAAGTCTTGGGCCTAAATCTGTTACCATCTTCATCTGGGTATTGGCCATTATAATTGGCCCCTCCTTGTACACTGCCATCAGGTCTTGTATCCTCCATAATTTCAAGAACTGTATCTTCTAAACCTTGCAATGCTTCTTCAGCTTCCCTTGCGGCTTCTCTAGCTGCCCTACGATGATCTCTAATTATCTGTTCAGGTTCTGGATTAAATGGCACAAGTTCGCTTCGTTGCATACACAGCTGAGAATTTTCTCAAACACCTGGTGAACGTTCCTGTAAAACAACAAGAACACACCCAGCAGCTCCGAACAAGACAAAATAAATAAATAAAACACAAAATAAAAGACAGAATTAAACACCAAGATCAGAATTCAAACAATTTCACTCAATGTTGATTTTGAAAAACTAGTTAACCGTACAATCCCCGGCAATGGCGCCAATTTGATAGACAGGTTTTTAGCCTCCCAAAAAGAGTTAGCTAACGTCGTTAAACCTCTCTTCAAGATATTTAATTCTCTTAGTTTGCACTAAATAGAATAGTAGAAAGTAAGGGGTCGAACCCATAGGGATTAGCCTAGTTCTCTAGTTTTTAAACCAAACCACTCAATTACTCTTGCTCTATAAAATGTCTTGGCAAAAACAAATTCTTTTTATAACTAAAGATCTAATTTTTATTTGGTTTTCTAAATACGCAAAAAAAAAAACAAATTGATTTTAGGATTAAGATTCAATGATTAAAGGCATCTAGGGTCACAACTTCACATCCCTATGTTGTTTCTACTGATTTTAAGGTTGTTGAGATTATTTAATTGATAACATGCTATAACTAAGTCAAGGTACTGCAATTGGTCATTGCCAGCCCTTCTAAGTGCTGTCTGCCTGAATGGTCATCATGACATCAACATGCAAAGCCTAATTATCATACTCATGACAGGATAATGGTCACATCAATCACAAATATGTTATCAATCAAAGATCAGCCTCAAACTAAGGCTAAGAAAACCCAGGTGTACAGCCCAGATATTAAAAGATAAGAACAGATCCATAAAACATGCAATCTCAATTAAACAAACTCAATATTCAATCAATCAGTTTGACAACATAGGGGGCTACATTGCTCCCCTAGATAAAGGAAGCTACTCACACATGTTCTTGGATAAACAATAAGAAATAAAGAACATCATCCTCAAGCAGGTGCAGCAAAACTCCAACTTTAGGTCTTCTCTAGCCATCAGACCTCCTAGGGCCGGCAGCTTCCAGGATCAGAACCCTAGCCTCCAAAACCGTCAGCCTCTCTCTCTCTCTCTCTAAAAATGTGCCCCCCTCTCTACATGCTTCAAAAGGGCTGTTGCCTCGTCTATTTATAGAGAAATCTGCTGTGCAATGAGTGCCCTAGCCGTCAGCAGTTGCCACTTATCAAAACGACGTAGTTTTGATAAGTAGTTTCCATTCTTCTTCCAACTTGAATACAACTTGAACCAAGTATAATTTGGACTAGGTGCTTTAGAGAAAAGTGCTTAAAATAACAAAACAAAGCAATCGATGCAAAAATCCGGCTGCACGGCACATTGCACGTCATATGGCCATATGACGTGCACCTCTAAATGGTCTAAAATTTTGCTCCAAGCTTCCTTGAAATGTGTAGAAGGCAGGACTGCAATGAAATCTGTGCACGTCATAAGGGTCCATATGGCGTGCACTCTTGTTTTGCCTCCTCAGGCTGCCCTATTTTGCCACAAGTTCCTTCTTTGGTAAATAAAGTGATTTGGCTGGTGTCCATAAGATGAAATTGCCTAAAAACCTGCCAAAACAGCTCAAAAACACACACACACACACATATATATATATATATATATATATAATATATATATATATATAGGCCAAGCAGTCTTCCTAGGGTGTTAGAGCAAATATCTAAGAAATATGGATGAATTAAGCTCTAATCATGCTCTTTAATATCCTAAATCTGCACTAAAATAACGGCATAAATGCACGTTATCATTGGCAATCCTTACATAGATTGGTCGAGAACTGGAGCCGTTCTCTTGATGAGTCCGGTGGCAGGGCGAAACCAATCTACGTGCACTTCAACCCTCAAAGGCTAAACTTAGCGGACCGTGTAAAGAGAAGCTAAGTGCCGCAATGGGTTGAGAGGCGTAGGAAATCTAACCCCGTGACAAGTGGTATCAGAGCCGAACTGGCCCATATCCTGAAGACTTGCCAAGCACTCTCGCGCTTGCCAAGCACTCTCGCGAGCAGCGTGATCCCAAGGTGAGAGCTCACAGAGGTGAGTCGACCGGTAGTGTCTTGCACGCTTCGCGTCCATAGAGGTGGAGTATCGTAGAGTGTGATATAGAATTGGGCAAGGGAGTACAAGGAGTGCGTCAGAGCGATCTTGGAAGCCTCCTATTCGTTGGACATTGGGTGAGCGGGGAGCATCCACTACAAGAAATCAAGCCTTTAGTAAGACATAAAATGTGTTACCATAAGATACCGTAACACTTTTGGGGGTGTTAGGTCTGCTTGGCTTATGAAAAATCTCCTACCTTTCGATAATACTTTTTGATGTCTTACGATTTTATGTTACAGTAGATCATACAATAACACATGTTATTGTCTTATGAAACATTTCCGTAAGTGTTTTTTAAGCTTACTATAGCACTCTCTACATAACACTTTTTACTGTGTTACGATTATGTGTTATCGAAAATCATACAATATGACCTTTTTTGTATTATGAAAAGTAGCCAACATACTATAAGCCAAGCAGACCTAACACACCAAAAAAGCTTATAATAGATAACACATAAATATGATAACCTTCTCAAATATTTACAATTATTAGTTACAATTTAATAAATACTTTTACATTATAAAAACTATCAATATTCAAAGAAACAAACCATCCAAAATATTATTAATATATATCCACGCTAAGAAATAATATTCTAAAGTATTACAATCCAAAATAGTAGGCAATGCATTCAACTGATGTTGATGCATAGCTTGTCTAAGGAAACTGCAAGAAACAATTCCAAAAAATCACATTTATTTTTTTCAACATAGCTGATTATCCTTCAGGAGTTCCTTCAGCATGATTACACTTTTCAATACAGCTGATTATCCTGAAACATAAGACATAGTCGCATTAAAATCATGCTCTACTGAATAAATTAAATCATGTCATTTGTAATTAAAAATTATGATATTATATGCAGGACATACCTATGGGATGTATTATTCATGTAGAATATAGGGGAAGATGTATCCAAGCAGATTGTGTAAAACTGGTTACTATCAGCACGTATAGGTCAGTTGTGCAAAGGATGGAAAATCACGATTTCTTAATGCTTCTTCTATTTGAAGTATCCACTTTGGAACTACCTCCTAAAAGGGATAAAGTATAAAATATAAATCAATTCAACTTTTGAACAGTCTTGCACCATAAAATATAATTGCCAAACCTCCCAAACAACAGGCCAATGTAGCAGGTTATCTTTTAAATTTAGAAATTTCTTTCAAATGAATAACTGCATACCACGGCTATAATGGTAACAAGCTCATTCCAGTGTTCCTCTTCTGCAAGTTGCATAACAATGTTATCACTTCCACGTTCATTCTGAATATGTACAAACAAAAACATCAGAACTGCAAACTTGAAAGGAAACTATGAATACTAAAAACTATAAACCCAAAGATGAGTGTAGAGTTATTAAACCTACATTTTCCATGATCCACTTAACAAATCCACCGTATAGACTACAATAAGCACTTCCTGATCCTCATCTTTAACCAAACAAATAAAACAATCAGCTGATACATAATACAATTCTTCAAATTGATTAAATAAGGAAACTATAGCAAACTGCACATTAAAATATAGATAACAAGCAACTAATTTTCCTAAAGAAAAATGAAACAATAAAAGTCTCCTTTCCAAAACCCATATTCAGAATGCAATATAGTTACAAGATATTTTAATATAGCATCAACTAATAAAGTAAATTATGTCCTTTTCTTCAATTTTCAACTTTGTTTATAATTAGAGTCATATTATTAGTACTTCATCTAATGTTGTCATCTTAGCATTCATTTTTTACGTACCTATAAAACACACACACACACACACACACACACACACACACACACACACACACACACACACATATATATATATATATATACATGCACAAATAAATTTAGAACAAGAGAATAATTCGCTCTCCTTATATTTATAACCTGTTTACTTGTAACTTTAAAAAAAACCAAGAAAAAAAAAAGGAAGGAGTTCTACCACCTATCAAGGTTAGTTTTTAGCGAGCAAACAAAATAGCAGCAATAATATATATATATATATAGCCGAGAGAGAGAACACAAAATAGAGATTGAGTGCTCACCAGCTCACCATATAGACCTACAGGTGCAGTGCATGGCTTTATATTGAAATTTTTGTGGGAAAAATATTATACAGTTTTCCAAATTTTTAATATTATCACAAATCATTGGTGAAGGAACCTATAAGTGGTGATCATTGGTTTAACTTTCATAAACATGATGCAAATATGGAATGAAACATTAACTATTTGAGTTAAGATTCAGAATTAATTAGGATATAAACAGGGCTACACATCTTCCCATGTGAGATCAGCACACCTCCTATTCTTGTATAACCTTTACGCATATTGTTGCATTAATAAATAAAATTCCCATAGATCAAATATAACATGAAAGCAAGTTAAAAACTAAAATCACCTGGTCGACAAATACTTATTGCATTATTAATTATAGCACGCAGAGCTAGAAAGCCAGAGCAAAAAAAAGCAATACTAATTTCAAAATCAGTAAGCAATACTGCAAAATCAGCCAATGCATGTTCTACAGGTGAGATGGGATAAAAAAAGTTGCATTTGCATACATGATTTTTCTTCGCCGGCAGGGCATAGATTGACCATAATACTGAAGCTAAAAAGCAAAAAATTAAAATCTTTGAAATAACATAAATAACCAAGCTGTTATATTTAAAAAAAACTGTTCCTAAAACAAACCATTCAATTCCAGAATTGCAATGAGAGATAATCAATACATGCTCATCATTTTACATTTTCCAACCTTCCATATCTCTTATCAAATGCATAGTGATGATTGTCTTGAATTTTCCTCCTACTTGAATCCCTCTAACAAAAGAAGCAAAACAGTCAACAAACGTAAATCAGCATCTCAAAAACAGAGATTGTACAATTTAGAGAAATGATGAAAAGAAAGGGGATGGGCAACCAAAGAGTGATGAATTGAAAGACATACATACCCTAGCCAACTTAGATCTAGTAGCTCGAGGCATGGCAGGGACCCGATAGCCATTAAATCCATAGTCTAGCCTTTTCTGCAACACTATATATCAGAAATCATACCAAATCAGTGGATAAGCACCCAAAGCTAACAAAAGCAAACCTGTCCGTCAACCAAACAGAAATAAGTGCTACGCATAATTTATTTTTAAAATATGATTACAAAAGTTAGAAGGGAAAACGTCAACTTGATGCAAATTATCAGATTAGATCAAGTGAAATCACATTAACTTAGAAAAAGGAAATCTTGATTTAGTGGAATAAAATTTCATAGCTTTGGGACATTAGGATTTGATTTAAATCCAAGATATCAAAATTCATTGGAATATATGAAACAATAAAAAATGAAATAAAGATGGGCCACCATTTCCCTTTCCAAACATTCGATTCCTTTACAACCCCACGAGAATCTGTTACGCTCACAAAAACTAACACATGCCACAACGATGCTATGAATGATAAAATAAGACAGGAAATTGAATCAAACAAAACCCAAAGAAGAAAAACCTTAGACCCAATCAATAATAATAATATAGTTTAAAAATAGCAACTATAAAACAAAAAATAATAAACTTTAAAGAGCCTCCATGCACAATCACAACCCAGAAAGACATGAACTGATGAACATGTAAATCAGAGAAAGAATTTATAGAAAATGAAGTTTAATGGCATTTCCAAACACGCATGAGACCTAAGGAAGGTGAGATGGCAATGACAGTCTTCCTCTGGTTCTAGCTTTGGTCCAAGGACACGGATCGACAACCCTGGGAGCAACTAGGGTTCGATTAGATCCGAGTTACCTAAGGAAGGTGAGATATGAGACGAGACGAGAGAGAGGAATGAGGCAAGATATGACAGTCTCCTTCCATTGATTTCAATCTTTATCGAATCGATAGAGCTTTGCTTTCCTAGATAACAAAACGGTGACATTGGCATGGGGAGAGAGCATGGAAATAGATGGATGGATTAGGGAAGCAACAAAATTGCAAACCCTAGGAGAGAGAGAGAGAAACGTACAGATCGAGGATTGAATCTTCCTCATCATCGCCAGTGGTTACGGTGACCTCTTTGAGCTCGATGATTGGAGCGACAACAACTCTAGTGTCTTCGTCTTCTGCAAAGGGGCTATCATCTTCCTCTTTGTGGGAAGGTGGATCTGGCGGTGATCAAAGATCTATCTCTTTCCCAGCTACGGTTCGTCAATGGATGAGAGAGGGCAAGAGAGTTGTTTTTTGTTTTGGTACGGGCGTCAAAGGAAAAGAGAGGGATTTAAGTTTTGTGTGCCGGTAACACTTACATTTCACTAAAAATATCCCGCGCAGACAAAATATTTGGCATGCCATCCAACTCAAGCTGCTGCCCCGCAAAAGTTTTTTAACTTCTACCTATTGTAATACTTTTTGAATAATGCTATTCTTTGATGTTACGGTAGGCCTAATTTCTTGTAGTGATCTTGGTAAAGGTGTTTGATGGTCCCTTGGAGCCTAGAGGGGGGTGAATAGGCTCTTATCGAAACTCTTTTTAATCTCTTAAGGCACGGCACTGATCTAGTTAAGTGATAGAATCACTGCGGAAGATAACCAGATAGTGGAAGTATTTTGTTTTATTATCAAGAGATAATTACAACAAAATAGAAGCAGCTCTCTTACACTCTATTTTACAAAAGGATTCACACACTAGCCTAGATTATATCCTTGAGCTCTTGTGCATAGAAAGGGTTAATTCAGGCTCATACACTGTATCACCCTTTCTTACAAATATACAAATATGAATATTTATACAAACATTCCTAAGAGATAACCTTGGAACTTGTAGTTCCGGAATGCGTTCAGCACTAACTATTCCTCGGTAATCTCTCTGCCTTGACTGTTGCGGTTTGTGGAGCTCAAGATCTTGGGTTTGAAGAGTATAAGTGCATTTGTGAGTTCCCAAATACAATTGAGGTTGTGTCCACATATCCGGATGATCCACGTGTAAGATTCTTCAGGTTCTCAATAAATTTGTCTTACATCGGGACACCACGAGCTGATAACATTAAATGCGGTGAGTTAAAGTAGTATCTTCTTGGTCCGGTGTAATTCTCCTTACTCCGTTGCTAATGAAGCTCGGAACCTTACTCCATGTCAGTGGTTGCTTACTCCGTATCTGTTTAGTACTGGAATCCTTAGTCCGTGCCAGTGCTTCCTTACTCCGCATGTAAGTTCCTTACTCCGTATGTAAGTTCCTTACTCCGGGCGAGTCTTAAAAGGTCGGATGACTTATTCCGTATCAGTGCTTCCTTACTCCGCATGTAAGTTCCTTACTCCGTATGTAAATTCCTTACTCCGTATGTAAGCTCCATACTCCGAGCGAGTTTAAGGGATCGGAGTGCTGATAACGTGTATTTTATGCCGTTATTCTAGTGTTTATTTAGGATGTTTAAGAGCATGATTAGAGCCTTATTGCTTCATATATCATATATATTTGCTCTAACCCCTAGAAAGATGCTAGTTGCAAATACATGCGTTTTTAAGCTATTTTGGCAGATTTTGGACCTCACTTTTGACATAGTAGATGGCCTCAAACAATTGGCGTGCAAGAACAAAAGTTGCTTAAAATTATGGTCTCTACCTACCACAGAAATTTCAGAGCATTTGGAGCTGCACGTGAATTCACCCATTTCACGTGCAAGCCTATTTTTGCCTCTCAAGCCTCTACAGGATGCAAGGAAGCTTGGGGAGAAGTTTGAGCTGATTTGGAGGTGCACGTGAATTCACCATATCACGTGCAAATTGACGTGCAGAGATATTTTTGGACCAATGTCACGCCCCAGATTTCCAACCCGAGGAAACCGGTACGTGACTCCCCTTGTACCCACACGGAGGGCAAAGGGGTTAGGGTACAAACCCCGAATATAACATTTTAAACATTCACAACACATTCAAGAAAATAAAGTTCATCAAAGCAATCCACAAACCAAACCAGTCTTTATTACAACAAAGTTCTCTTTTCAATCCATCCCCACTGGGGTTACATCAATTCCCATAAAAATAACATAAATGGTACAGTAAAGTAAATAAGGTCTTCCACCTTGGTGTTCCCACCTAACGCCTGTAGGTTCCTGTAAAGAAAACAACATGGTAGGAGGGGTGAGCAACCACAGCTCAAGAGGGGATCATGTCTCCCCAACCCATCCCATGCACCTAATATCTACATGCCTTGTGTACAAGTGCTGTGTCGTGATACAATTATTCCACCAGATATAATTACAGGCTATAATAGCAAACACAATCCTACACGGGCTGGTACATAAACACTCCCGGGCTTCCACAGCCACCGGGTTTCCGAGGACAGTCCCGGGCTTCCACAGCCACCGGGTTTCAAAAACAGTCCCGGGCTTCCACAGCCACTGGGTTCCAAGAACAGTCCCGGGCTTCCACAGCCACCGGGTTCCAAGAACACAGCACACATAGCCACACTTAGTCACACAGACATAACCTCAAACACTTAGCATGCAAAGCCTCACAGGTATAAAACCAAACAGTTGGTGTACATAAATTTACAGGCTCATAAACCCAGTCACACAGGCATTTTCTCAAACATGTAGCAGGCATGTCATACAGGCATTTTATCGAACACTTTTCATGCATCACACAAACACCAGAAACACCAAAATCGCCATTGAAGGCCAACATCCATATAGGAGATCACACCTATATGGATTACATATATATATAACAGATATAACCCATAATCTGCCCTAGAACCCTAGGACAGAGGAGGGTTTAGGAAGAACAGAACCCCTACCTCAGGTAAGACGCAACAACGCGGCAACAGTCTGATCCCAAGCCGAACGCCGTCCACCCACGAGACTCCGACCACCCATGCAAGGCGCCAGGCAGCAACCAGGAGCTCTCCTTCCCTCTCTCTCTCTCTCTCTCTCTCTCTCTGCGACGGCTGGTGGAGCAACAAACCCTAAACCTAAAACAGAGGGGCTTCTCCTCCTTATATAGACAACACAACATCAAAACAACGTAGTTTTGATTAAGTGAATCCCAAAGATCAAAACGACGTAGTTTTGATCACACAAGTTAGCACCTTTCCGCACCCATATAGGCCAAAATACTCAGAATTTCAACATGGTCCTTTGGAGAAAGTTCATTAGAATGTCAAAACCAAGGGAACCATGCAAAAATATGCCTGCACGCCAATTTGCACGTGAATTCCCCAATTCACGTGCAACTCCAAATGCACTCCAAATGCGCTCAAACTTCACCCCTAGCTTCCTTGCATCATTTAGAAGACAACCACACTTGCACGAGAAATGGACCCAATTCACGTGCACCTCACATACACGTCCATTTGGCCTGAAACTTCTGTGATAGATAGAGGACATCATTCTAAGCATCTTTCCTTTTGCACGTGAATTCATTGGAGTCCATTTACTGGGTCAAAATCTAGAAAAACTCCACTCAGAAGGCAAAACTGACTAACTCAAGGTACGGGTCCTTACAACCGATCCTATCGTTTTTCCATGCTGACCATTTGTTTCTGAAGGCCTAAGTCCAAATTGTGGATGGAAGATAGAGTTTTTAAAGTTTCGAGTGTCACTTATCAAAACTACGCCGTTTTGATAAATGGGCTAGGGTACACACCTCAAAGCCCATCCAAACTCTATAAATACAAGCCTCCACGCCTCTGCTATGTATGCCTAACCCCCCTACACGTTTTTAGAGAGAGAGAGAGAGGCTCCACGTCTTGGAGGCTGTCCTTGACCTAGGAGAGCAGCCGTCGCAGCCGTCGCGGATTTTGGAGCCTGGATTTGAAGCTTTGTTGCGCGCGTGATCAAGAAGAAGATGTTGAGCTTTTCTGCTTTGTGTTTGCTTGTAATCATGCGTGAGTAGTCTTTTAATCTAGGGGAGCAATGTAGCCCCCTTGTTGCTTTGCTGTGTTTATGAATATTAGGTTTGGATGATTGAAGTTTTGCATGTTTTATGAATCTGTTCTTAAGTTCTATCTTTGGATGTACACCTTGGTATTCTTAGCCCTAGTTTGGGGCGGATTGAGATTCATAACTTATTTGTAATTGGTGTGATCATTATCCTTTTGCAAGTATGATTTATTGGCTTTGCATGTTTGTGTGTTTTGATGACCATTCTGGCATACAACTCTTAAAAGGACTTCAATGACCATTTGTTGTCCTTGGCTTGTGTTTAGCATGTTTTCAATCAGACAACCCTAATACCATGAACCAGTAGAGATAACATAGGAAGGTGAAATTGTGACCCTAGATGCTTTTAATCCTTGAATCTTAATCTTAAAATCAGTTTACTTTCTTTGTTTATTCAGAAAACCAAATAAAAATTAGATCTTTAGTTTAAAAAAAAAGAAAACTTTTTGCCAAGACATTTTATAGAACAAGAGTAATTGGGTGTTTTGATTTGAGAACTAGAAAACTAGGCTAATCCCTGTGGGTTCGACCCCTTTCTTGCTGCTATTCTTTTAGTGCAAACTTAGGGAATTTATTATCTTGAAGAGAGATTTAACGACATTAGCTAGCTCTTTTAAAGAGGCTAAAAAATCTGTCTGTCAAATTGGCGCCGTTGCTGGGGATTCAACAGTTAACTAGTTTTTAAAATCAACATTGAGTGAAATTGTTTGAATTCTGATCTTGGTGTTTTATTTTGTCTTTTATTTTCTGTTATTTTGTGTTCTTTATTTGTTTATTTTGCATTGTTCGGAGCTGCTGGGTGTGTTCTTGTTGTTTTACAGGAACATACATCAAGGATTCCTAGTTGTGCATGCAAAGAGAGGAGGATATACAATTTACTCGGGAACCTGAAAGGTTGTTCAGAGCTCGTCGTAGAGCAGCTAGGGAAGCAGCACGTGAGGCTGAAGAAGCACTGCAAGGCTTGGAGCAATCCGTAGGCGATCTGATGGTAGATCTCAGACCTGATGGTGGTGCACCACAAGGAGGGGCCAATTACAATGGCCAATTTCCAGAAGAAGAGAGACATAGGTTTATGCCCAGAACCTTCTTAGATTATGCGAGGCCAATGATGTCAGACCATTATTCTGGGATTCGGCAGACAAGAGTCCAAGCAAATAGCTTCGAGCTGAAGCCGGCGTTGATCAACATGGTGAGCAACAACGCTTTTGGAGGAACAGCCGTGGATGATCCGCACCAGCATTTGATGAGGTTCTACCAGGTGTGCGACACCATCAAGATCAATAATGTGTCGGAGGAGGCAATAAAGCTAAGGCTTTTCCCTTTCTCTTTAAGGGAAAGAGCTCTTGGCTGGTTCAACAGTCTGCCCAGCGAGTTCAATCAACACTTGGGAGGAGATGCAGACCAAGTTCATGTCAAAGTACTTCCCTCCTTCGAAGGTGATCCAGCTCAGAGTTGAGATTAGCAGATTCAGGCAAGATGAGATGGAGACTCTTCATGAAACTTGGGAGCGTTTCAAAGACTTAGTGAGAAGATGCCCTGATCATGGAAGACCCCAGTGGATTCAAATTGAATCTTTCTACACAGGTCTTCAGTCCCACTCACAAGATAAGGTGAATGCAGCTGCTGGAGGATGTTTAATGAATCTAGAGCCTAACGCAGCAGTAGAGCTCTTGGAGAGGCTGTCATTAGCTGATTGGCAGTGGTCTAATGTGCGTACTTCAAAGCCGAGGGAGAAGATAGCTTCAGTTGAAAATTCTTCCAATGATGTGCAAGCACAGATTCAAGCTTTAGTGAAAGGCATGGAAGTATTGGCTCTTAAAGTTGAAGGATCATAAGCTTTACCAGTAGTTGAGCAGGGCTGGAGTGCAGCTAAAGAAGCAAATTATGTTGAAGGAAAGGGCTTGTACCAGAAACAGCAATTTTATCCTCAACAACAACAACAAGGGTACAACCAGAATCAGCAGCAATCTCAACCATTTCAGAGAACTCAGAACCGAGGGGGAGATACCTCATTTCAGTACAATTATGTGCCCCCAGGGATGAAGCAGAATCCGTATGCTACGGATAATTATTTACACCCACCTCCAGGATTCGAGCAGAAATAGCCTCAGCCTCAACAACAAAGAGGAAGGGTATATCAGAATGTGGGTGAGCCAACCAAAAGAGAGGATAATTTGGAGGAAAGGGTAGTCACCATAGAATCTTCAATTAAGAATATGGAGAAGTTACTTGTGAGTATGGCACAGAATGCTAATCAAAGGGTGTCAACCAATACTTTGCCAAGTGACACTGAGGTGAACCCCAAGGAGAGTTGCAAGGCTATCACTCTAAGGAGCGGGAAGACACTGAATGAAGCTGAAGAGCCTAAGAAGAAGGCAATTCCAGAAGAACAGAGCAGACCCTTGGAAGCTGATGACCAAGGAAAATCAGATAAAGCTGAAGAAAGAGTACAAGAAAAGAAGGACCAGCAGCTGAGTCAAGATAGAATAGTTGAAGAACCAAAGCAAGAGCTCAGGCCTACCATGCCATTTCCTCAGAGGCTGAGGAACCAGAGGGTTGAGGAAGAGTATGAGCGCTTTCTAAGTTTGTTCAAGAAGCTTGAAATTAATATTCCATTTGTGGAAATCTTGGAGCAGATGCCTAGGTACAGAAAGTACATTAAAGATTTTGTGACAAAGAAGAGGAAATATGGGGACCATGAGATGGTGGCAGTCACTAATGAGGTGAGCAGTGTTGTTCAACAGAGTTTGCCTATCAAGCATAAAGATCTGGGTAGTTTTAATCTCCCTTGTGTGATTGGCAATGCACCGCAGCAGCAGGCCTTATGTGATTTAGGGGCCAGCATCAATTTGATTTCCTTTGCTTTGTACAAGCAGCTTGGGCTTAAGGGCATGAAGCCCACTTCCATATCATTGCGGTTCTTGACCGGTCTACTGGAAGGCCTGAAGGGATAATTGAAGACGTGTTAGTCAAAGTGGGTTCCTTCATATTTCCAGCAGACTTTGTAGTTTTGGAGATGGAAGAAGATAGAGGAGTTCAGCTACTCCTTGGAAGACCATTTCTCAGAACGGGTTGTGTATTGATTGATGTTGCTCAAGGGAAGCTAACTCTGAGAATTAATGAGGAGACCTTAGTCTTCCACATGGGGAAGGCTTTGCAAGGTCAAGAGGAGGAGGATTGCCTTTGGGTTGAAGACCTTGAGGAATTTGTGGAAGATTACTTGGCAGAAGAAATTACCACCACCAATAATGGAGCCCTTCAGCTCATAGAAGCTCAACAAGATAAAGAGATGTACTTGACAGCTGAGGAAGATAAGCAAACTACAAACTCTTTGGAGCAAGCTGAGGAGGAGAAAGAAGATGACGTGCCTCCAGCTCCAGAACTGAAGGAGCTGCCTGGACACCTAAGGTACGAATTTCTAGACTCTACAAATCAATTCCCTGTTGTTGTTGCTTCTAATTTGAATGATGTGGAGTGTACTCAATTGCTAGAAGTCCTTAGGAAACACAAAAAGGCCCTAGGATGGAACATTGAAGACATTAGGGGTATTAGTCCAGGGATTTGCATGCATAAAATTTTGATGAATGATGATTTTAAACCCACTGCTGAAAGACAAAGAAGATTAAACCCTGCCATGAAAGAAGTTGTTAGAAAAGAAATTTTAAAATGGAAAAATGTCGGTATAATTTATGCTATTTCAGATAGTGAGTGGGTGAGTCCATTGCATGTTGTGCCCAAGAAAGGGGGCATGACCGTGATTAAAAATGAGAAAAATGAATTGATCCCATCTCGCACTGTGACGGGGTGGAGAGTGTGTGTTGACTATAGAAAGCTGAACAAGGCTACTAGGAAGGATCATTTTCCTCTTCCTTTCATTGACCAAATGTTGGATAGGTTAGCTGGTTATAGTCACTACTGCTTTTTAGATGGCTATTCCGGGTATAATCAAATCATGGTTTAGCCCGAGGACCAAGAAAAGACCACCTTCACGTGCCCTTTTGGCACTTTTGCATTTAGGAGAATGCCATTTGGGCTTTGTAATGCCCCTGCCACCTTTCAAAGGTGTATGATGGCTATTTTTCAGGGTTTGGTTGAGGAGATCATGGAGGTCTTCATGGATGATTTCTCGGTGTTTGGTTCCTCCTACCAACAGTGCTTGAAAAATCTAGATGTGGTCTTAGAGAGATGTGAGGAGAAGGAACTAGTCCTAAATTGGGAGAAATGCCATTTCATGGTAACTGAGGGGATAGTTCCAGGGCACAAGGTGTCTGCACATGGTTTGGAGGTAGACAAGGCAAAAATCTCCACTATTGAGACTCTGCCACCTCCAACCAACGAAAAAGGAGTGAGAAGTTTCCTTGGCCATGCTGGCTTTTATAGGAGATTCATTAAGGACTTCTCAAAAATTGCAAAACCCATGAGTAGGTTGTTAGAAAAAGACACAAGCTTTGAGTTTAATGTAGATTGCTTAGAAGCTTTCAACATCCTCAAGGGTAAGTTAGTCACTGCACCTGTTATAGTCACACCTGACTGGGCTCAACCTTTTGAGCTAATGTGTGATGCGAGTAATTATCGTTGTGGGGTAGTCTTAGGGCAAAGGCGAGAAAAGGTGTTTAGGGTCATTTACTATGCTAGTAAGACCTTAGATGATGCTCAACGAACTATACCACCATCGAGAAAGAGTTGCTAGCCGTGGTTTATGGCCGCAACAAGTTTAGACCCTACCTTTTGGGGTCTAAAGTCATTGTTTATACCGATCATCTTGTATTGAAATATTTGTTTGCTAAAAAAGAAGCTAAGCCACGCTTGATTAGATGGGTTCTCCTCTTACAGGAATTTGACCTTGAAATTAGAGACACAAAGGGAGCCCTAAATTCGTGGCTGATCACCTCTCCCGTGTGGAGAATGCACCTAAATCTCTACCCATTGTAGATGACTTTCCTGATGAGAAGTTGTTTGAGGTGCATCATCTTCCTTGGTTCTTGACATAGCAAATTATTTAGCCACCGGGTTCATACCCAGCGGTTAGACTACCACCAGAGAAAGAAATTGGTATTGGATTCTAAGAAATTCATTTGGGAAGACCCAATTCTTTATAGGAGGTGTCCAGACCAAGTCATTAGAAAGTGTGTTCTTGAGGAGGAGGTAGATGACATAATACATCATTGTCATGCATCACATTATGGGGGCCACTTTGGGGTGCAAAGAACTGTGGCTAAAATCATGCAGTGTGGCTTTTATTGGCCTCACATGGTGAAAGACACCTATGTCTACATCAAAAAGTGTGATAGATGTCAAAGGGTAGGTGGTCTGTCTAGGAAAAATGAGATGCCCTTAACTGGAATCCTTCCAGTCGAAATTTTTGACATTTGGGGCATTGACTTCATGGGGCCATTCCCCAATTCTGATGGGTATTCATACATTTTGCTTGCTGTGGATTATGTGTCTAAGTGGGTAGAAGCTATTCCTACTAGAGTGAATGATGCTAGGGTTGTGACTCATTTCCTTACCAGGAACATCTTTAGCCGTTTTGGGACACCAAGGGCTATAATAAATGATGAGGGTAGTCATTTCTGCAACAAATTGTTTGACAAATTATTGAACAAGTATGGTGTCACTCATAGGAAGTCTTTAGCTTACCACCCACAAGCTAATGGACAAGCAGAAGTATCCAACAGAAAGATTAAGGCCATTTTAG
This sequence comes from Taxillus chinensis, assembly GCA_023512835.1. NCBI lineage: Eukaryota > Viridiplantae > Streptophyta > Magnoliopsida > Santalales > Loranthaceae > Taxillus > Taxillus chinensis. Next base: position 39,528,294 of record CM042090.1, read on the forward strand.
AGAAAACTGTTGGAGCCAATAGGAAAGATTGGTCTCAAAGGCTTGATGAAGCCTTATGGGCATATAGGACAGCTTACAAAACTCCCATTGGGATGTCACCTTCACGTATTCTATATGTTAAGGCATGTCACTTGCCTGTGGAACTAGAACACAAGGCTCATTGGGCCTTGAAGAAGTTAAATTTTAACCCACAAGAGATCAAGGAGCTTAGGATGACTCAATTAATTGAGTTAGATGAGCTTAGGTTGGATGCCTATGATAGTGCTAAATTTTACAAAGAAAGAACTAAGAAATGGCATGATAGGCAACTCAACAATGAACCTTTAACCTTAGGACAGAAAGTTCTTCTATTTAACACAAGGTTGAGGTTATTTCCTGGCAAATTAAGGTCCAAGTGGATGGGACCTTTTGTAATAGTTGATAAGAAGCCATATGGGAGCTTTGAGCTCCAAGCTGTAGATGGCAAGAAATTTTGGGTGAATGGCAATAGGTGAAGCCATACTTTGATTCAACTCAGAGGGAGATAGTTGATTCCCTCTCTTTCACCATTGCCTGATCATAACTGAAAGTCTAGCTACAGACTTTAAATAAAGTGCTGGTTGGGAGGCAACCCAATGTTTATTGCTATGTTTTATTTTATGTTATTTTCTTTTATTTATTTTATTCAATAAATTTGTTTGCAAGCTAACCATTGTACAGGAGACTTTGTTCCTTTCTTAGCTAACCATGTGCAGGATGAGCAAATTATTAGGTCCTGAACTTGTGAAATTATTTTTAAAGTCAAAGTCAAGAAGCAAGGAGCAAGTGAAGCCCAAAAGTGCTTGAAGATGGGCTCAACCAATTCACGTGCAAGACTTAAAGATGGTCCATAATGCATAAGCAACTCAGTGGAGAAATTTGGGCCAGTTTGGGCCTGAACGTGAATTTGCACGTGAATTGCCCAATTCACGTGCACCTCCTTTTGAGCTGTAACTTTCTGGAATGGTAGATGAGGTCCATGTGATTCACGTTTACCCTTGCACGCGAATTGCTAGCTGTCATATGGAGGCCCAAAAATGCAAAATACCGATTTTAGACCTCCTAGAAGCTTCCAACAATTCACGTTCAGAAGGGACTATTGCTTTTCAGCTCAAGGGGGACCCACCACCAAAGTTTGGGACGATTCTGACCTGCACGCCAATTCAACCAATTCACGTGCAAGGGCTATTTTGGTCAGAACACTCTAAAAATTTAGGGGCACGTGTATCACGCCAACTGGAGCATCTTTCCTTCTGCACGCTATATAAAGAGAGGCCATCTTCAAAGGCTTCCACACCAAAATCACTCCAGTGGGATCTTTGCTTGCTACTACATGATGGCTATTCTACAAGGGAAGGAAACTTGGGAAGTGCGCGGCGAGACGTCGGTTGACTTTGTGGCTCAGGTGCGACGAATGGTGGCCAATGTCATCTACTATTACAGCTTGCCAAACCAGGGGTAAGTATTTTCCTACTCCCTATTTTTATGCCATGAGGACATAGCATATTTTAAGTGTGGTGTATGGGAGTGACTTGAGCCACTTACTTGTCTTTTATGTTGTGATTGCATGTTTTATTTATAATTTTCTAAAAAAAAAAATTAGTTACATGATTGTTTGAGTTGTTTGCTTGAATGATTTGCTTGTGGAGGCATGGATATTAAGTATGCAATTTTGGCTTAAAATTTAATTTTTATGCCACATTAGTATCATGTTGTGATAAGGGTTTTTACGTAGTTAAAATGTGCTCTGAATTGGTTTAATCATGTCTTTATCTTTTAAATGATATCACCATGTTTTTGGAGCTGAGTTTTGAATATTAGCTGAGCATGAAATGCTATGATAGACCTAAGTAACCCTTAAAGTTGAGTGAAAAAGAAATGCAAAATGAGAACAGCTTCTTTTTAGCCCTTGAGTGACATTTATGGTTTATGGGTAATAGTTTGATTTGCTACTCTTCTTGCATTCAACATTGGTTATTTAATGGTAGGAGTCAAGTAAGCATGTGATTACTTATTAGTGCTCAGTGTTTGGTGTTTAGTTAGGATGCAAGACCTCTAAGTCATTGTGACTGTCTTTGCATTCTTTTCTTTATTTTGAGATATTATTGGAAAAGGCTGTGATATAAAATGTGAAAAAGCCATCACTTAATTGGGAAATGGGATGTGAGACATCAATGAATTTCTGTCTCTCCTTATGTAGCAAAATGGCAAGGGGTATGCATTAGAAAAATCAGTCTTATTTATGTGTTATGTGAGTAAAAAAAAAAGAGTGAATAATCCATCAAGGGAGAGCATAAAATGCAACCTTGTAAGGTTATTACTAAAAAAAAAAGAGAAAAAAAAAACAAAGAAAAAGAAAGATTCAGAATAAAAACCACACTGGCTTGATGTTTATGTGTGATTGTTTAGATTTGTAGCCACATTGGCTGAGTTTTGTCTGTTTTAAGAGTGTTGAGCTCAATTCTTTAGCTCATGGTTTTGTTTTATCAGTTATTAGAATAGAGTGTGAGTTCAAATAAAGTAGAATAGAGAGTGTGTTGTCTTTGATGAGCACAATAGGGAACTCTCATGATTGCTTGGCAAGTACTTAATCAATAGCTGATGGCGAGTGTAGAGATAGAGTTTTCCATCCATTGTTCATTGATAGGTATTGGGGCTTGAGAATTATTATATTTGAGTGAGGCTGCTTATCCTTGGTAAGAACTTAAAGGGAAACTAGGTGCTATTTTATCATGGATTGCTTACTCATATCTGAAATTTTCAGTGGTGATATTGCATGGTTGTTGGACTAGGGATATGGACATGAATGAACTAAGTTATGACTCATTTTGATGCTTAAATTCCAATTTCATCATGATAAAGTTGCATGCTTAGGAAACCATGATTCTCCTTGATTGTTATTTTATTTTTCTTCCGTTTGACTACGTGTTTATTTTATTTTTGCATGCTTGTATGTTTTTGCTTGAGGACAAGCAATGGTTCAAGTGTGGTGTATTTGATAACGTGCATTTTATGTCGTTATTCTAGTGTTTATTTAGGATGTTTAAGAGCATGACTAGAGCCTTATTGCTTCATATATCATATATATTTGCTCTAACCCCTAGGAAGATGCTAGTTGCAAATACATGCATTTTTAAGCTGTTTTGGCAGATTTTGGACCTCACTTTTGACATAGTAGATGGCCTCAAACAATTGGCGTACAAGAACAAAAGTTGCTTAGAATTATGGTCTCTACCTACCACAGAAATTTCAGAGCATTTGGAGCTGCACGTGAATTCACCCATTTCATGTGCAAGCCTATTTTTGCCTCTCAGGCCTCTACAGGATGCAAGGAAGCTTGGCGAGAAGTTTGAGCTGATTTGGAGGTGCACGTGAATTCACCATATCACGTGCAAATTGACGTGCAAAGATATTTTTGGACCGATCCAATCGTTTTTCCATGCTGATCATTTGTTCCTGAAGGCCCAAGTCCAAATTGTGGATGGAAGATAGAGTTTTTAAAGTTTCGAGTGTCACTTATCAAAACTACGCCGTTTTGATAAATGGGCTAGGGTACACACCTCAAAGCCCATCCAAACTCTATAAATACAAGCCTCCACGCCTCTGCTATGTATGCCTAACCCCCCTACACGTTTTTAGAGAGAGAGAGAGGCTCCACGTCTTGGAGGCTGTCCTTGACCTAGGAGAGCAGCCGTCGCAGCCGTCGCGGATTTTGGAGCCTGGATTTGAAGCTTTATTGCGCGCATGATCAAGAAGAAGATGTTGAGCATTTCTGCTTTGTGTTTGCTTGTAATCATGCGTGAGTAGTCTTTTAATCTAGGGGAGCAATGTAGCCCCCTTGTTGCTTTGTTGTGTTTATGAATATTGGGTTTGGATGATTGAAGTTTTGCATGTTTTATGAATCTGTTCTTAAGTTCTATCTTTGGATGTACACCTTGGTATTCTTAGCCCTAGTCTGGGGCGGATTGAGATTCATAACTTATTTGTAATTGGTGTGATCATTATCCTTTTGCAAGTATGATTTATTGGCTTTGCATGTTTGTGTGTTTTGATGACCATTCTGGCATACAACTCTTAAAAGGACCTCAATGACCATTTGTTGTCCTTGGCTTGTGTTTAGCATGTTTTCAATCAGACAACCCTAATACCATGAACCAGTAGAGATAACATAGGAAGGTGAAATTGTGACCCTAGATGCTTTTAATCCTTGAATCTTAATCTTAAAATCAGTTTACTTTCTTTGTTTATTCAGAAAACCAAATAAAAATTAGATCTTTAGTTTAAAAAAAAGAAAACTTTTTGCCAAAACATTTTATAGAACAAGAGTAATTGGGTGTTTTGATTTGAGAACTAGAAAACTAGGCTAATCCCTGTGGGTTCGATCCCTTTCTTGCTGCTATTCTTTTAGTGCAAACTTAGGGAATTTATTATCTTGAAGAGAGATTTAATGACATTAGCTAGCTCTTTTAGAGAAGCTAAAAAATCTGTCTGTCAAGTGCTTAGTCCGTACTAGCGCTTCCTTACTCCGTATGAGTAAGTTGTCCGGATTCCTTACTCCGCATCTAGTTTGTTTACTCCATGCGAATAAAGGCTCGGATCCTTATTCCGCATCAATACGTCCTTACTCCGTATGTATGAAAGACTCGGATGCCTTACTCCGTGTCTTCTTCACTTTACTTCGCTTGGAGGGAAGACTTAACTTTTTAACTCCTTTTCAAACCTTTTACTTCGTGCAACCTTGTTGACCAAGACTCTTACTCTGCATTAGTCTGACTTAGTCCGTTTGAGGCACTTAGGAACATATTCCGCAATCCGTAGCTTTTAAGTTCTTAGTCCGCACGAATGTTCCTTATTCCGTATGTATTGATGACTTGGTTATTTACCAAGTGTTTCACGACACTCACTCTTGTCCGGATCAGGATTATGTATCATGTCCTTAGCTTTGCTCTCACGAGTGCATCTCCGGATTAATAACATATCTTCTGCAACGATCAAATAAACACAAAAGATCTGAGATCAAATTACATAAGGCTTTATCAGCATTATCCAAATTCTGGGTTTGATCCAACAATCTCCCCCAATTATGGATATGCCCAAACCCTTTGTAATCTGATCTGGTAAGCGATGCAAAAAGATAACATACAAAATACGCATCACAACCAATTTCATTTATCAGCAACTAAGTACAATTCAGCCTTAATACCAGATTTTCACTAAGGTACATAAGGCTTACTATACTTGAAGATCATAGTTGCTGCCTTCTCTCTAAGCTCCATTGTCTGCTTCATCGTATAAGTAGTGTGTTGGCTCCACGATTTGTCCACAGTCAAAAATGACTTGATGAAGTAACAAACAAAGGCCCCGCAGCTATCTCCATCCGGCTGTTGTGGCACTTGCTTCTTGCACCGGAATGTCGCCTTCAGCTTCTCGGTTGGACCCAAGGGTGTGATGCCAACTCTTCATATAAACCAGCTTTCTTCACAGCTTCAGTCAGCCTGAGACACAGTGGCTCCCATTGATTCTTTCTTACAAAATGCTCCATTATCTGATGAGAATCAATGAGAATCATTTGCTTGGACTGAATCATGAAGACAGCCATCATGAAGTGTGGCGACATGATCCGATACGGAATGAGGATAGTTGAGAGAGTTTTCCGTGGCTTGCTATCCTCAGCAGTTCCGTCGATGAAGGACTGAATTAGATCCACACTGGGAAGATAGCCTTCATTCCAACATGGCAGAACTTCAAACAAGTGCCCATCCTTGTATAGAGATGGAAACAGCCTCATCTCCATTTTAGCAGCCCTCGAGAAGTTGTCAATGTCTTCTATAGTAAAAAGTCCTTTCTCCAAACAAAGAGTCTGAATGTCGGTCCAGCTGGGCGGAGAGCACAGCGTCGGAGTGAACCGTGCCAAAGGAAGCACGCCCAAGGACCAACTCCGGAGCTTTGGAGGACTCCCCCGCATGAACAGGAGCAGGAGTGCACTGGGTAGAGGTGTCCGCAGGAGTATCAGCAGCAGCAGCAGAAGGGGTATCCGGAGCATCAGAGGCATCCGGAGCAGCTGACCCGCTTTGACCAGAAAGGTCAACCACGGGAATAGCGGCAGCAGGAGAAGAGGGGCCAGCCTTAGCAGGAGAAGGACCCCGAGCGGAATGTACTGGGCTGGAGGGAGTAGTGAACGCCACATCTAGAATGGAGGCCGGCGTAAGAAAGCCGTGATCCAAGTTCCAGATGATCATTGTCTCCGGGGATTGGGTATGTCGTGTGTAAAACACCCGGAGATCGTTGTCAGGAATAGAGGCGGTGTGGGCAAGGCTAAAACGGAGCCATAGGTCCGTTAAGGTGTCGGCGGAGAGATGGTCAAGGTAATCTCAGGGTTGAGGTAGGGGAGGCAAAGGAGCTTCCGGAGAAGAGGCCGGGACATCAGTAGTGGCGGCTGCAATAACGGTATCAACCGTGGCAGCAACAGCGGAGGAGGAGGGAGTGGGGACATCCGCAGCAGAGGGGGCTGAGGAAACAGCTTTAGGGGCACTGCGCTGAGATGGCCCCGCAACCTCGGATGGGTCGGCACGAACGCTGTGCTAGGAGGCCCGAGAATGAGAAGGTGCTGCAACGGACCGAATCCGGGAGGATCGGGGTGCAGAACTGACGTCGAGGGCTTGGCTGTAGGAGGGGTCACCAACAGAACTGCCTTGTTGTTCCGAGGCAGGGAGAATGTGGAGAGCTGCAGATGGTCGGCGGGCTGTCATGTTCCCATCCGGCATAAGATAACGAAGGTAATAAGCCGGAGGAAATGGAACAGCATCATATCGGGCGAAATGGTCCGGATTAAGATGCCGGAAGACAATGCTGAGGATGCGCCCGAAGGAACGGTTCTTGGGACCATTCTGCAGCAACCGAAACAAGAACATCCCCCAATCCATCGAAAGACCTTCAAAAACGCCGTACATGGCCAGGAGAAGGTCGTACAGAACGGAGTCGAGGGCGGATATGCGAGCCAGTAAGCATCGACTCAAGATGGTCGCCATACATCGATAGCGACCTTGGAAGGATTTCACCATGTATTCCTTGCCTTTTTTTGTGCAACCCATTGAAGCCGCCATTGGATCAGCATCTGGGCACTGTGGTTCACCAAGAGGTAGGTGGAGAGCAGCGCGGAGAACGGCCGGAGTGATGGTGATGGATTCACCACGGACATAGGAGATTATAGAATCGGTGGTGCAGCGAATCCGTTGGTAATACTCAATGATGTCGTCGATAAGAAGATCGACGGGATTGGAGATCAGGTTGAGTATATGCGAGGCTTCAAGGAGAGGGCGAAGCTGGAAAAACCAATCCGGAGGATTAGAGACAGCACTCCAATCAACCAGATGGCCAGGATTAACGCCGGAAAGAGAGATTCTGGGTGCCATTGCAGATGAAAATTGAAGGACAAGAGGAAAGGTGAGGTCTTGGCGATGGAAGGAGCAACGAGAGGTTTAGGGATTTGAAATGAGCAATACTCGTGCTTCGCAGGAATGATCAGAACATATAAGACCGAGTCCGCAAATGTCAGCGGGTCTAGGAATTGGCGAGTGAAATAGGGACCCGCTTGACAGGCTGATGTCATTAGTCTGGATATCGATGTGCCTCCGAATGAAACGATGTCGTGGAGACCGCATGAATAAATAAGTGTAACAGCTGGTTGCCATCCAGAGAAGTGTGTGTGCATCCCGAGATTTGCATTTAATGAATCATCATGATTCCTCCTCAAAAGCACGTGACATATAGGAAGACTTGGATCGTCGCAATTAGACTGTGTCAGGAGTCCGGAGGAATGAACCAACAATCATCCGGAGTAAGTAATAGTCGAGGAAGAGTATCCGGACGAAAAGTAGACCGTGTCCGTAGTAGACAGAGTTCGGTGAGAGAGTAAAGTAGATTCCTTTGCAGTCAATAAGTCGAAGAGAAGAGAAGTACCACAACACTTCAAATCCAAGACTATGGACTAGATTTATCGATACGGTTGCAAAGAGAATCTGAACCTGTAGCTAAAAAAAATGAACTGAAAATACAAAAGCTTAACAGGCAAGGATTAGTACGAGTTAGGGAAAATAATCAGTGAAAAATGACATAATCCGAACTAATGAGAAACAGAACTTATGCATTGCAAAGCATGTAAGAGACATATACATACGTGAGAATGAACAATATTACTGAATCATGGCATATGTCAGATAACCATACACAAGTTCATATAGGTCAACATAGCGAAACCGTCTTGCTGAACAACGTAGCTAAGATTAATTAAAGATCATATGATTTGGCCAATTTAGGATTCATGAGTGAAAAATGTGGAAGCGAACACATGTCAAAAGTAAGCAGGTGATTAGTCGATTAAAATGCATGGTTGAAGAAAGAAAATACATCCAAGCATGCCACTTTTCTGATCCAAAACAGCATGTCCAGTCAGATCCGGAAGTAAAAGTTTAGAGGAGGGAGTATCCGAGACATATTAGGGGTTCATTACTGCTCCCCCGTAGATCATTTAATCCTCTCAACGAAAAGTTCCCCCGCAAATAGACAGCCAGGAAAGAGGTCATGAGACATATACGGGGGGTATTACTGAATAATATATAAAGCATTTTCTCCCCCGTAGATTGTGCAATCCTCTCGATTGACATTTCCGGTTTGTAGAATTCAGCACTGTCTATCTTATTAGAAAACTATACTTCAGAAGCTGACCAGACTGCGATTGAGTATTCATCCACCAGGCATTCCGAGCTAACCCATTTCATTTCTTCAACTATACATGTTAATAAAGTAATCTAAATGAACATGCTGTTGTCATGTGGTGATTAGTAGAAATTAAGATCATGAAACCAGAAAGAGGTAAATCATATAAACTTTAATCATGTTAGCTTAAACGACTTCAGTCGGGAAACGCAAGCATCCTCCCAAAATGAAGTTGATATTAATATCAGAAGCATGAAGCCGTTAATCAGTAAGTATGATCAGCATTAAAATCAGTATGTATCTTCCACTTTCAATAAAAGTATAATGCATGTTCTGATAGTAAGTATACTGTTGGGTAATTTAAATGTGAAGCTTATGCAGAGAAGTCAAGCATACCTAATCGGAAGAGTAGTTCAAAGAATCTTGCATCAGGTAGGGGCTTTGTAAGTATGTCTGCCAGTTGATCTTCAGTAGCAACATGTTCCAGTGAAATGTGATGTTTGAGAACATGGTCGCGTATGAAGTGATACCTGACCTCAATATGCTTCGTCTTAGGGTGCATGACAAGATTGTTGCTAATAGCAATTGCACTAGTGTTGTCGCAGTAGAGTGGAATAGATGACATGTTGAAACCATAGTCGAGTAAGTTGACTTTGCATCCAGGAGTAGGCGTGCAAGCAACTCCAATAGCTATATATTCCGCCTCGGCAGTAGAGGTTGATACGGAATTCGCTTCTTCTGAACCATGAGATCAATCTATTTCCAAGAAACTGACACGTACCACTTGTGCTCTTCCTGTCGATGCGACATCCAGCGAAGTCAGCATCAGATTATCCGGATAAGGTGAAGTTTGACTTCTTTGGGTACCAAAGTCCCAAATTCATCGTTCCCTTGAGATACCTTAATATCCGTTTAACATGAAGCATATGTGACTCCTTGGGATTCGCCTGATAGCGTGCACAAATGCAAGTTACAAACATAATGTCTGGGCGACTTGCTGTGAGATACAGCAAGGATCCTATCATCCCTCTGTAGTCAGTCACATTTACTGATATGCCGTCCACATCAGGATCTAACTTGGCACTGACAGGCATGGGAGTTTTGACGGGAGATGAACCTTCCATACCAAACTTCTTAATAAGATCGCGAGTGTACTTAGCTTGATTAATGAAGATTCCTTCCTTCAATTGTTTAACTTCTATTCCGAGGAAGTAGGACAGTTCTCCCATCATGCTCATCTCAAACTTGCCTGTCATCAACTTAGCGAACTCCTCACAAAGCTTCGGATTCGTTGATCTGAAAATGATATCATCCACGTATATCTGTACGATTAGAGTGTGTCCTTTCTCTTTTCATAGAAATAAGGTGGTGTCAATCTTCCCTTTTTGGAAGTTGTGAGCAAGTAGGAATTCTGACAATGTGTTGTACCAGGCTCTTGGAGCTTGCTTCAAACCATATAAAGCTTTCCGAAGTTTGTAGACTAGATGTCCTGCTTTAGGTTCAATGAAACCGGGAGGTTGTTCTACATAAACCTCCTCTTGAAGATCTCCATTCAGGAATGCGCTCTTGACGTCCATTTGATAAACTATGAAGTTTTCATATGAAGCATACGCCCGTGAAACATCCGGATTGCCTCAAGTCTTGCTACCTGGAGCAAAGGTCTCATCATAGTCTATTCCTTCTTCTTGACGATATCCTTTGGCTACCAGTCTGGCTTTGTTCCGGATTACAATTCCATCCGTATCAAGCTTGTTCCGGAACACCCATTTAACGCCAATGACTTGCTGAGACTTAGGCCTTGGTACTAAGGTCCACACATTATTTCTCTTAAATTGATTCAGCTCTTCTTGCATAGCTTCTATCCAATTTGAATCCTGAAGAGCTTCATCTACCACCTTTGGTTCTATTTAAGATAGAAAACACGAGTAAAGACTCATGTTGGAGGTGGCTGCTCTTGTTCTTACACCAACAGTAGGATCACCAATCACTTGATCTGAGGGATGGTTTCGGGTCCATCTGTAATTCTGTGCATGTGATGGATGATCTTGAACAATTTGAAGCTCTTCCAGATTAGGTGGTTCAGTTGTATCCTGACAGACAAGATTTTTAGCCTCTCTAAAAGAGTTAGCTAATGTCGTTAAATCTCTCTTCAAAATAATAAATTCCCTAAGTTTGCACTAAAAGAATAGCAGCAAGAAAGGGGTCGAACCCACAGGGATTAACCTAGTTCTCTAGTTCTCAAATCAAATCACCCAATTACTATTGTTCTATAAAATGTCTTGGCAAAAAGTTTTCTTTTTTAAACTAAAGATCTAATTTTTATTTGGTTTTCTGAATAAACAAAGAAAGTAAACTGATTTTAGGATTAAGATTCAAGGATTAAAAGCATCTAGGGTCACAATTTCACCTCCCTATGTTATCTCTACTGGTTCATGGTATTAGGGTTGTCTGATTGAAAACATGCTAAACACAAGCCAAGGACAACAAATGGTCATTGAGGTCCTTTTAAGAGTTGTATGCCAGAATGGTCATCTAAACACACAAACATACAAAGCCAATAAATCATACTTGCAAAAGGATAATGATCACACCAATCACAAATAAGTTATGAATCTCAATCCGCCCCAGACTAGGGCTAAGAATACCAAGGTGTACATCCAAAGATAGAATTAAGAACAGATTCATAAAACATGCAAAACTCAATCATCCAAACCCAATATTCATAAACACAGCAAAGCAACAAGGGGGCTACATTGCTCCCCTAGATTAAAAGAACTACTCACGCATGATTACAAGCAAAACCAAAGCAGAAAAGCTCAACATCTTCTTCTTGATCACGCGCACATCAAAGCTTCAAATCCAGGCTCCAAAATCCGCGACGGCTGCTCTCCTAGGTCAAGGAGCACCTCCAAGTCGTGGAGCCTCTCTCTCTCTCTAAAAACGTGTAGGGGGTCTAGGCATGGCTAGCAAAGGCGTGGAGGCATGTATTTATAGAGTTTGGATGGGCTTTGAGGTGTGTAACCTAACCCACTTATCAAAACGGCGTAGTTTTGATAAGTAACACTCGAAACATTAAAAACTCTATCTTCCATCCACAATTTGGACTTGGGCCTTCAGGAACAAATGATCAGCATGGAAAAACGATTGGATCGGTCCAAAAATATCTCTGCACGCCAATTGTTTGAGGCCATCTACTATGTCAAAAGTGAGGTCCAAAACCTGCCAAAACAGCTTAAAAGCACATGTATTTGCAACTAGCATCTTCCTAGGGGTTAGAGCAAATATATATGATATATGAGGCAATAAAGCTCTAATCATGCTCTTAAACATCCTAAATAAACACTAGAATAACGGCATAAAATGCACGTTATCAAATACACCACACTTGAACCATTGCTTGTCCTCAAGCAAAAACATACAAGCATGCAAAAATAAAATGAACACGCAGTCAAACGGAAGAAAAATAAAATAACAATCAAGGAGAATCATGGTTTCCTAAGCATGCAACTCTATCATGATGAAATGAGAATTTAAGCATCAAAATAAGTCATAACTTAGTTCATTCATGTCCATATCCCTAGTCCAACAACCATGCAATATCTCCACTTAAATTTTAGATATGAGCAAGCAATCCATGATAAAATAGCACCTGGTTTCCCTTTAAGTTCTTACCAAGGATAAGCAGCCTCACTCAAATATAATAATTCTCAAGCCCAATACCTATCAATGAACAATGGATGGAAAACTCTATCTCTACACTCGCCATCAGCTATTGATTAAGTACTTGCCAAGCAATCATGAGAGTTCCCTATTGTGCTCATCAAAGAAAACACACTCTCTATTCTACTTTATTTGAACTCACACTCTAATCTAAACTCAATAAACAAAACATGAGCTAAAGAATTGAGCTCAACACTCTCAAAACAAAACACAACTCAGCCAATGTGGCTTTACAAATAAATAATCACACATAAACATCAGGCCAGTGTGGCTTTTATTCTGATTTTTTTTTTTTAAGTAATAACCTTACAAGGTTGCATTTTATGCTCTCCCTTGATGGATTATTCACTCTTTTCTTTTTTCCTTTTTTTTACTCACATAACACATAAATAAGACTGATTTTTCTGATGTATGCCCCTTGCCATTTTGCTACATAAGGAGAGACAGAAATTCATTGATGTCTCACATCCCATTTCCAGTTAAGTGATGGCTTTTTCACATTCTAAATCACAGCCTTTTATATAATATCACAAAATAAAGAAAAGAATGCAAAGACAGTCACAATAACTTAGAGGTCTTGCATCCTAACTCCACACACCAAACACTGAGCACTAATAAGTAATCACATGCTTACTTGACTCCTACCATTAAATAACCAATGTTGAATGCAAGATGAGTAGCAAATCAAATTATTACCCATACCCCATAAATGTCACTCAAGGGCTAAAAAGAAGCTGTTCTCATTTTTCATTTCTTTTTCACTCAACTTTAAGGGTTACTTAGGTCTATCATAGCATTTCATGCTCAGCTAATATTCAAAACTCAGCTCCAAAAACATGGTGATATCATTCAAGAGATATAGACATGATTAAACCAATTCAGAGCACATTTTAACTACTTTAACACCCTTATCACAACATGATACTAATGTGGCATAAAAATTAAATTTTAAGCCAAAATTGCATACTTAATATCCATGTCTCCACAAACAAATCATTCAAGCAAACAACTCAAACAATCATGCAACTAAAAACATTTTTTTGTTTTTTTTTTTTTTTTTTTGTTTTGTTTAAATAAAACATGCAATCACAACATAGAAGACAAGCAAGTGGCTCAAGTAACTCCCTATACACCACACTTAAAATATGCTATGTCCTCATGGCATAAAATAGGGAGTAGGAAAAACAGTTACCCCTGATTTGGCAAGCTGTAATAGTAGATGACATTGGCCACCATTCGTCGCACCTGAGCCACAAAGTCTACCGACGTCTCGCCGCGCACTTCCCAAGTTTCCTTCCCTTGCAGAATAGCCATCATGTAGTAGCAAACAAAGATCCCACAAATTGAATTGGTCGTCAGCGTGAGGGATTTCCATTTCGTTGAGGTGAATAAGCGGAAGCTTGTCCTGCAACAATCCTTCTTTCTTCATTGCATCCTTGATTCGTTTGATGAGCCCATGAACAAGCCGTCTCTTTCTTCTGCTGAACCCTTCATTTTGGCTTGGATCATACAGCACTGCATGCCCTGCAGTCAAATCCACTCGCACCAAGACATAATGACGTTCAATATGCACTGGGATCAGCACCTCGTGCATACCATGCCAAGGACGGTGCCCTTCATTCTGCCCATTGATACGCTGGCGCCACACACTTTCAGACAAAGGTTGGTCGTAAAGTTCGCACAGCATAATGGATGTATACTGGGATAATGGGTAATTCTGAGGCTCAGCCTCCACAACAAAACGCATAGTTCTGCAAAACAAGTCCACCTCATCTGAATATAGATATTCATCGCCTAAAATCCTTTGAAGGACAAACGAGGTGAAGAGGTCCATGTCCCTTGCAAATCGAGCCCTTAACACCTGAGAATTAATGAAGTCTTCGAATGCTGCTTGACTTTCAGCAGATGATATGGCTGGATCAATGATTAAATAGATAGGAGGGCCAAGAAGGTCTTCAGGTTCGGCAGGCATGTATGTACCCCAAGAGACAGGATGTATAACAGGCACAATAGCCTGAGAATATGCAGGATCAGTAAAGGCTGGAAGGGTGTATACCCTTCTGCTGGCTGCCTCCTCTGGGTGATAGTAAGATGGCTGAGCTGAAGGTTCTGGTTGAGGTGGATCTGCCTGGGCTGGATAAGCATCTTCAGGGGATGGAGAGGGTTCTTCATCAGATATCTCCACTATAGGAGAACGTTTTGATGCTTTCCTCTTGCTTAAAGCCTTCCAGATTTTGCCTAGGAGGCCTTTGACTTCTTTATTGTCCTTCCTCAGGGCTTCCACCTCGCGCTGTGTTCTGGCATTGGCCTCCATGAGCTGCTGTGTTTCTTGCCTCCAAGCTTCGATAGATGCAACAGGAGGAGCTTCTGGGGCCTCCCATGCTCTAGGTGATGCATGAGCAGCTACATCTGGGGCCTCCCATGCTCTGGTTCTAGGTTGTGAAGTAGCTTGTTGGTCTCCAGAGATGAGGGCCATTAATTCTTCAAATTGGGCATTAGTGATGTGCCCATTAGTGATCGCCCAATTGATGACCTCCACTTTGCTCACCACCGCCCACTAATGCCTTGAAAGAAATTGAAAATGTCTTCTTTGTGTACATTGAACCGCATGTACATGGCAGTGAGTCTCGTATAAAGTCTGCTTCCTTTGATCCAAATGAGGAGAGGTCTCCCTTGCAAAGTCCGTGGATCGCTCCACATGAACACCGTGCCTAGCGGGCCGTGATGGAGGAGGAACATTGGTTGCCCAATGGCCTCTGGTATCGACCCCCAAACCTCCTTCACTTGCAATACTCTTAACACCCAGTGAGAAGGAAAAGTAATGCTCTCCAAGGAGGAAAATTGCAAAGCAGGCATGCTTTGAAATATCACACACAAAATTCTGCCATTTATCTACTTGGATGAGTTTTTCTTCTACCATTTAAAAATGGTAGTGGCCCAATCCACATTTAGCATATGATCAATGCTATACATGAACTCCAGGTGTGGCTTAGGCACACTATCTAGCCCACCTGGTCTCAATCAATAAGCATTTCCCTACCAGGTAAGCTAGGCATCTAAATTTTCCAACAAAACCATTCTTGGTATACGCCTTCGACTTTGAAATTTTCTAGCATAGTTACATGCAGTACCAAATTCTCCTAGGCTTAGCTGAGAGAAGCTATTACTGGGTTCAGGGAGGTTAAAGCAATGTCTAATAATTTCAGGGGTAATCCTGACATAAACCCCTTGCACAACCCCTATCAGTTCATCCTCACTCCCAGAGACAGATGCATAGAAGTCTTGTAAGGCAGAATAGGAAATAGCCGGTGGGCAGATACTAACCTTTGTAATCCCGAGTTTGAATTTTAACGACCACCTCTCTAGCCCACCCGGCTACGAAGCCTCCAAAGCCTGCATATCAAGAGCATGCCCCAACAGTATCTCCTCCTCGGCTGGCTATCAAGACTAGGTGAGTGCACCTCCTCTGGCCGGTCCTCCTTGTGCGCACCATCTTTGGAATGAGAAAATAAGAACAAAGAGCAGAAAACTGAAGAGCAAGAGAGCAAAAGGGCAAAGTTTCTCTAATACTCAGATCTGGAGTGATTTTGGTGTGGAAGCCTTTGAAGATGGCCTCCCTTTATATAGCGTGCAGAAGGAAAGATGCTCCAATTGGCGTGATACACGTGCCCCTAACTTTTCAGAGTGTTCGACCAAAATACCCTCTCGCACGTGAATTGGCTGAATTGGCGTGCAGGTCAGAATCGTCCCAAACTTTGGTGGTGGGTCCCCACTGAGCTGGCAAGCAATACTTCCTTCTGCACGTGAATTGTGGGAAGCTTCTAGGAGGACTAAAATCAGTATTTTGCATTTTTGGGCCTCCATATGACAGCTATCAATTCGCGTGCAAGAGTAAACGTGATTCACATGGTCTTCATCTACCATTCCAGAAAGTTACAGCTCAAAAGGAGGTGCACGTGAATTGGGCAATTCACGTGCAAATTCACGTTCAGGCCCAAACTGGCCCAAATTTCTCCACTGAGTTGATTATGCATTATGGACCATCTTTAACTCTTGCATGTGAATTGTTTGAGCCCATATTCAAGCACTTTTGGGCTTCACTTGCTCCTTGCTCCTTGACTTTGACTTTAAAAATAATTCCACAAGTTCAGGTCCCAATAATTTGCTCATCCTGCACATAGTTAGCTAAGAAAGGAACAAAGTCTCCTGCACAATGGTTAGCTTGGAAACCAATTTATTGAATAAAATAAATAAAAGAAATAACATAAAATAAAACATAGCAATAAACATTGGGTTGCCTCCCAACCAGCGCTTTATTTAAAGTCTGTAGCTAGACTATCAGTGATGATCATGCAATGGTGAAAGAGAGGGAATCAACTATCTCCCTCTGAGTTGAATCAAAGTAAGGTTTCAGCCTATTGCCATTCACCCAAAATTTCTTGCCATCTACAAACTTGGAGCTCAAAGCTCCCATATGGCTTCTTATCAACTATCACAAAAGGTCCCATCCACTTGGACCTTAATTTTCCAGGAAATAACCTCAACCTTGTGTTAAATAGAAGAACTTTCTGTCCTAAGGTTAAAGGTTCATTGTTGAGTTGCCTATCATGCCATTTCTTAGTTCTTTCTTTGTAAAATTTAGCACTATCATAGGCATCCAACCTAAGCTCATCTAACTCAATTAATTGAGTCATCCTAAGCTCCTTGATCTCTTGTGGGTTGAAATTTAACTTCTTCAAGGCCCAATGAGCCTTGTGTTCTAGTTCCACAGGCAAGTGACATGCCTTACCATATAGAATACGGTAAGGTGACATCCCAATGGGAGTTTTGTAAGCTGTCCTATAGGCCCATAAGGCTTCATCAAGCCTTTGAGACCAATCTTTCCTATTGGCTCCAACAGTTTTCTCTAAAATGGCCTTAATCTCTCTGTTGGACACTTCGCTTGTCCATTAGCTTGTGGGTGGTAAGCTAAAGACTTCCTATGAGTGACACCATACTTGTTCAATAATTTATCAAATAATTTGTTGCGAAATGACTACCCTCATCACCGATTATAGCCCTTGGTGTCCCAAAACGGCTAAAGATGTTCCTAGTAAGGAAGTGAGTCACAACCCTAGCATCATTCACTCTAGTAGGAATAGCTTCTACCCATTTAGACACATAATCCACAGCAAGCAAAATGTATGAGTACCCATCAGAATTGGGGAATGGCCCCATGAAGTCAATGCCCCAAATGTCAAAAATTTCAACCGGAAGGATTCCAGTTAAGGGCATCTCATTTTTCCTAGACAAACCACCTACCCTTTGACATCTATCACACTTTTTGATGTAGACATAGGTGTCTTTCACCATGTGAGGCCAATAAAAGCCACACTGCATGATCTTAGCCACAGTTCTCTGCACCCCAAAGTGGCCCCCATAATGTGATGCATGACAATGATGTATTATGTCATCTACTTCCTCCTCAAGGACACACTTTCTAATGATTTGGTCTGGACACCTCCTATAAAGAATTGGGTCTTCCCAAATGTATTTCTTAGCATCCACTACCAATTTCTTTCTCTGGTGGTAGTCTAACTGCTTGGGTATGAACCCAGTGGCTAAATAATTTGCTATGTCAGCAAACCAAGGAAGATGATGCACCTCAAACAACTTCTCATCGGGAAAGTCATCTACAATGGGTAGAGACTTAGGTGCATTCTCCACACGGGAGAGGTGATCAGCCACGAATTTAGGGCTCCCTTTGTGTCTCTAATTTCAAGGTCAAATTCCTGTAAGAGGAGAACCCATCTAATCAAGCGTGGCTTAGCTTCTTTTTTAGCAAACAAATATTTCAACGCAGCATGATCAGTATAAACAATGACTTTAGACCCCAAAAGGTAGGGTCTAAACTTGTTGCGACCATAAACCACAACTAGCAACTCTTTCTCGGTGGTGGTATAGTTCTGTTGAGCATCATCTAAGGTTTTACTAGCATAGTAAATGACCCTAAACACCTTTTCTCGCCTTTGCCCTAAGACTACCCCCACAAAGATAATCACTCGCATCACACATTAGCTCAAAAGGTTGAGCCCAGTCAGTGTGACTATAACAGTGCAATGACTAACTTACCCTTGAGGTTGTTAAAAGCTTCTAAGCAATCTTCATTAAACTCAAAGCTTGTGTCTTTTTTAACAACCTACTCATGGGTTTTGCAATTTTTGAAAAGTCCTTAATGAATCTCCTATAAAAGCCAGCATGGCCAAGGAAACTTCTCACTCCTTTTTCATTAGTTGGAGGTGGCAGAGTCTCAATAGTGGAGATTTTTGCCTTGTCTACCTCCAAACCATGTGCAGACACCTTGTGCCCTAGAACTATCCCCTCTGTTACCATGAAATGGCATTTCTCCCAATTTAGGACTAGTTCCTTCTCCTCACATCTCTCTAAGACCACATCTAGATTTTTCAAGCACTTGTTGGTAGGAGGAACCAAACACCGAGAAGTCATCCATGAAGACCTCCATGATCTCCTCAACCAAACCCTGAAAAATAGCCATCATACACCTTTGAAAGGTGGCAGGGGCATTACAAAGCCCAAATGGCATTCTCCTAAATGCAAATGTGCAAAAAGGGCACGTGAAGGTGGTCTTTTCTTGGTCCTCGGGCTTAACCATGATCTGATTATACCCGGAATAGCCATCTAAAAAGCAAGTAGTGACTATAGCCAACTAACCTATCCAACATTTGGTCAATGAAAGGAAGAGGAAAATGATCCTTCCTAGTGGCCTTGTTCAGCTTCCTATAGTCAACACACACTCTCCACCCCGTCACAGTGCGAGATGGGATCAATTCATTTTTCTCATTCTTAATCACGGTCATGCCCCCTTTCTTGGGCACAACATGCAATGGACTCACCCACTCACTATCAGAAATAGCATAAATTATACCCGCATTTTTCCATTTTAAAATTTCTTTTCTAACAACTTCTTTCATGGCAGGGTTTAATCTTCTTTGTCTTTCAAGAAAGTGGGTTTAAAGTCATCATTCATCAAAATTTTATGCATGCAAATCCCTGGACTAATACCCCTAATGTCTTCAATGTTCCATCCTAGGGCCTTTTTATGTTTCCTAAGGACTTCTAACAATTGAGTACACTCCACATCATTCAAATTAGAAGCAACAATAACAGGGAATTGATTTGTAGAGTCTAGAAATTCATACCTTAGGTGTCCAGGCAGCTCCTTCGGTTCGGGAGCTGGAGGCATGTCATCTTCTTTCTCCTCCTCGGCTTGCTCCAAAGAGTTTGTAGTTTGCTCATCTTTCTCAGTCGTCAAGTACATCTCTTCATCTTGTTGAGCTTCTATAAGCTGAAGGGCTTCATCATTGGTGGAGGTAATTTCTTCTGCCAAGTAATCTTCCACCAATTCCTTAAGGTCTTCAACCCAAAGGCAATCCTCCTCCTCTTGACCTTGCAAAGCCTTCCCCATGTGGAAGACTAAGGTCTCCTCATTAATTCTCGAGTTAGTTGCCCTTGAGCAACATCAATCAATGCACAACCCGTTCGAGAAACGGTCTTCCAAGGAGTAGCTGAACTCCTCTATCTTCTTCCATCTCCAAAACAACAAAATCTGTTGAAATATGAAGGAGCCCACTTTAACTAAGACGTCTTCAATTATCCCTTCAGGCCTTCCAGAGACCGGTCAGCAAACCGCAATGATATGGAAGTAGGCTTCATGCCCTTAAGCCCAAGCTGCTTGTACAAAGCAAAGGAAATCAAATTGATGCTGGCCCCTAAATCACATAGGGCCCGCCTTGGGTGCATTGCCAATCACACAAGGGAGATTAAAGCTGCCCGGATCTTTATGCTTGATGGGCAAACTCGTTGAACAACACTGCTCACCTCGTTAGGATCGCCACCGTCTCATGATCCCCATATTTCCTCTTCTTTGTCACAAAATCTTTGATGTATTTTCTGCACCTAGGCATCTGCTCCAAAACTTCCACAAATGGAATGTTAATCTCAAGCTTCTTGAACAAACTCGGGAAGCGCTCATACTCTTCTTCAACCCTCGGTTCCTCAACCTCTGAGGAAATGGCATAGTAGGCCTGAGCTCTTGCTTCGTTCTTGATCTATTCTGTCTTGACTCATTGCTTGTCCTTCTTTTCTTGCACTTTTTCTTGACTTTATCTGATTTTCCTTGGTCTTGACTTCCAAGGGTTTGCTTTGTTCTTCCGGGAATTGCCTTCTTCTTAGGCTCTTCAGCTTCATTCGGTGTCTTCCCGCTCCTTAGAGTGATAGCCTTGCAACTCTCCTTGGGGTTCACCTCGGTGCCACTTGGAAAAGTATTGGTTGACACCCTTTGATTAGCATTCTGTGCCATACTCACAAGTAACTTCTCCATATTCTTAATTGAAGATTCTATTGTGACTACCCTTTCCTCCAAATTATCCTCTCTTTTGGTTGGCTCATCCACATTCTGATATACCCTTCCTCTTTGCTGTTGAGGCTGAGGCTGTTTCTGCTCGAATCCTGGAGGTGGGTGTAAATAATTATCCGTAGCATACGGATTCTACTTCATCCTTGGGGGCACATATTTGTCTTGAAATGAGGTATCTCCCCCTCGGTTCGAATTCTCGAAATGGTTGAGATTCTTGCTGATTAAGGTTGTATCCTTGTTGTTGTTGTTGAGGATAAAATTGCCGTTTCTGGTACAAGCCCTTTCCTCCAACATAATTTGCTTCTTCACTCCACTCACTCTGCTCGCCTCCTGGTAAATCTTGTTGTGATCCTTCAACTTTAAGAGCCAATACTTCCATGCCTTTCACTAGAGCTTGAATTTGTGCTTGCAC
Source organism: Taxillus chinensis (assembly GCA_023512835.1). Lineage (NCBI taxonomy): Eukaryota > Viridiplantae > Streptophyta > Magnoliopsida > Santalales > Loranthaceae > Taxillus > Taxillus chinensis. Next base: position 39,549,575 of record CM042090.1, read on the forward strand.
ATCATTGGAAGAATTTTCAACTGAAGCTATCTTCTCCCTCGGCTTTGAAGTACGCACATTAGACCACTGCCAATCAGCTAATGACGGCCTCTCCAATAGCTCTCTCTTTGCGTCAGGCTCTAGATTCATCAAGCATCCTCCAGACCGCATTCACCTTGTCTTGTGAATGGGACTGAAGACCTGTGTAGAAAGATTCAATTTGAATCCACTGGGGCCTTCCATGATCAGAGCATCTTCTCACTAAGTCTTTGAAACGCTCCCAAGCTTCATGAAGAGTCTCCATCTCATCTTGCCTGAACCTGCTAATCTCTCCTCTGAGCTGGATCACCTTGGAAGGAGGGAAGTATTTTGACATAAACTTGGTTTGCATCTCCTCCCAAGTGTTGATTGAACCTGTTGGCAGACTGTTGAACCAGCCAAGAGCTCTATCCCTTAAAGAGAAAGGGAAAAGCCTTAGCTTTATTGCCTCTTCCGACACATTGTTGATCTTGATGGTGTCGCACACCTAGTAGAACCTCATCAAATGCTGGTGTGGATCATCCACGGCTGTTCCTCCAAACGCGTTGTTGCTCACCATGTTGATCAACGCCGGCTTCACTCGAAGCTATTTGCTTGGACTCTTGTCCGTCGAATCCCCAGGAATAATGGTCCGACATCATCGGCCTCGCATAATCTAAGAAGGTTCTGGGCATAAACCTATTACCCTCTTCTTTTGGATATTGGCCATTGTAATTGGCCCCTCCTTGCGGTGCACCACCATCAGGTCCGAGATCCGCCATCGGATCGCCTACGGATTGCTCCAAGCCTTGTAGTGCTTCTTCCGCCTCACGTGTTGCTTCCCTAGCTCGCTCTATGATGAGCTCGAACAACCTTTCAGGTTCCCGCGTAAATTGTAAATCCTCCTCTCTTTGCATGCACAACTAGGAATCCTTGATGTATGTTCCTGTAAACAACAACAAGAACACACCCCAGCCTCCGAACAATGCAAAATAAACAAATAAAGAACACAAAATAACAGAAAATAAAAGACAAAATAAAACACCAAGATCGAATTCAAACAATTTCACTCAATGTTGATTTTAAAAACTAGTTTACCGTTGAATCCCCGCAACGGCGCCAATTTGATCAGATAAGATTTTTAGCCTCTCTAAAAGAGTTAGCTAATGTCGTTAAATCTCTCTTCAAAATAATAAATTCCCTAAGTTTGCACTAAAAGAATAGCGGCAAGAAAGGGGTCGAACCCACAGGGATTAACCTAGTTCTCTAGTTCTCAAATCAAATCACCCAATTACTATTGTTCTATAAAATGTCTTGGCAAAAAGTTTTCTTTTTTAAACTAAAGATCTAATTTTTATTTGGTTTTCTGAATAAACAAAGAAAGTAAACTGATTTTAGGATTAAGATTCAAGGATTAAAAGCATCTAGGGTCACAATTTCACCTCCCTATGTTATCTCTACTGGTTCATGGTATTAGGGTTGTCTGATTGAAAACATGCTAAACACAAGCCAAGGACAACAAATGGTCATTGAGGTCCTTTTAAGAGTTGTATGCAGAATGGTCATCTAAACACACAAACATACAAAGCCAATAAATCATACTTGCAAAAGGATAATGATCACACCAATCACAAATAAGTTATGAATCTCAATCCGCCCCAGACTAGGGCTAAGAATACCAAGGTGTACATCCAAAGATAGAATTAAGAACAGATTCATAAAACATGCAAAACTCAATCATCCAAACCCAATATTCATAAACACAGCAAAGCAACAAGGGGGCTACATTGCTCCCCTAGATTAAAAGAACTACTCACGCATGATTACAAGCAAAACCAAAGCAGAAAAGCTCAACATCTTCTTCTTGATCACGCGCACATCAAAGCTTCAAATCCAGGCTCCAAAATCCGCGACGGCTGCTCTCCTAGGTCAAGGAGCACCTCCAAGTCGTGGAGCCTCTCTCTCTCTAAAAACGTGTAGGGGGTCTAGGCATGGCTAGCAAAGGCGTGGAGGCATGTATTTATAGAGTTTGGATGGGCTTTGAGGTGTGTAACCTAACCCACTTATCAAAACGGCGTAGTTTTGATAAGTAACACTCGAAACATTAAAAACTCTATCTTCCATCCACAATTTGGACTTGGGCCTTCAGGAACAAATGATCAGCATGGAAAAACGATTGGATCGGTCCAAAAATATCTCTGCACGCCAATTGTTTGAGGCCATCTACTATGTCAAAAGTGAGGTCCAAAACCTGCCAAAACAGCTTAAAAGCACATGTATTTGCAACTAGCATCTTCCTAGGGGTTAGAGCAAATATATATGATATATGAGGCAATAAAGCTCTAATCATGCTCTTAAACATCCTAAATAAACACTAGAATAACGGCATAAAATGCACGTTATCATATCCGCTGGTCGAGCTTCGTCCGGACTAGATGTTTCCGTATTGAGAGGTACGGTTGAACTAGATGGTTCTTCAACACTGTTTCTTTCAGTGTTAACTAGTCCGGACAGACTTGAAGGTGCTCCGGAATTTTGGGTATCCGTAGGAGTATGTCCGAAGCTAAATGGTAGTCCGGAGTCCGAGTCATCCGTAGCATCGTCCATATAATTTCTTTGTGCTTCATTGATGCCACGTGGTTGGTCAAGATGTGTAACAGGAACATTCATAAACTTCGAATAATCGACGTTGCTGTCCATGACCTGCACATTAGAACTTGAAGAACCAACTTTTGACCAATCAAGGTTAGCTTCATCAAAAGTCACATGGATAGATTCTTCAACTTTAAAAAGTTTTCTATTGAAGACCCGATAAGCCTTGCTATGTAATGAGTACCTGACAAAAATCCCATCATCACATTTTGGTTCAAATTTATTCCGGGTCTCTTTGCCATTTATCAATATATAGCAAGTACACCCAAAAGCTCTGAAATGTGAAATTGAAGGTTTTCGTCCTCTCCACATCTCATAGGGTGTTTTCATGGTAGATTTATTTATTCGAGTTCCGTTTCGAACATAGCGAGCGGTGGACACAGCTTCAGCCCATAGCCGAGAGGAAGCGTTGCCCCTCGCTAACATGGATCTACCAGCTTCAACTAAAGTACGATTCTTGCGCTCAGCTACTCCATTTTGTTGTGGAGTTTTGGGAGCAGAGAAGTCATCTTTGTATGCCCTGTTCGAACAATATGATCTCATTTCGAAAAGTCAAATTTCGTACCATGATCACTCCTGATGCACTTTATGCTCGGTCCTTATGAGTTGCTTATCCAGTTGAAGAGATCTACTAGATGCTCAAAAAGTTTGATCCTTTGATTTCAGGAACATCACCCATGTGTATCCGGTGAAATCATCGATAACCACTAGGGTATATCTCGCACTGACTAGTGACGGAACAGATATAGGACCACATAGGTCCATATGAAGAAGTTGTAGAGGAGCAATTAATTGAATTAATTTATTTGCTCTTAAAGCTATGTTTGGTCTGTTTGCCAGTTGGCATTCTCGACAGAGAGTGTCTCTAGAGAATTTGAGTTTAGGTAGACCGGTGACGAGATCAAGTGACGCTAATTTAGACATTGTCTTAAAGTTTAAATGTGCGCATCGCTTGTGCCATAACCAACTATCTTCATCGAAGCTTTAGTGAGGAAGCATACAGGTCGAAGAATTATTTCTTAAGACCACCGAGTATATGTCCCCATCTCTTGATCCGGATAACTTAATGTCTCCGGATAAGTTTTTCTCTTCTGTACAGGAGTTGGACATAAAGGAAACAATGAATCCTTTGTCATATAAATTACCGACACTTAGCAAATTATGCTTCAAACCTTCGACTAGTGCAACTCTTGTGATTGATACACGGCCGTTAGTTAAAGTGTCATACCCACAGTCTTACCTTTCTTGTTGTCACCATATGAAACGGATGAACCTCATTTTTCATTAACTTCTACGAGCAGAGTCTGATCACCCGTCATATGTCTGGAGCATCCACTATCGAGGATCCACTTGCTTTGATTAATCTTTAACTTCAAGTGATCCGGCAATGCATTCCAGAGATGCTCCTAAAAGACAACGGTTTACACTTTTGGTGCCCAAACTTGTTTCGGGCGGTTAGAGAGAGTAACGATATTGTCAACGATTCCGGATTTGATTTTGCTAGGACTTTTAGCTCTCCAAGTTGACTTTACCTTGTTAATTTCAACTGCTTCTTTTATTTGGGTTTTCTTGGGAGAGACACTCCTTTGAGGTTTAGATTTTGTTTTGCTCGAAGAAACCCTTTTATTAAACTGATCTTTATTGGATTGAATTTGATTACAAAGCTAGTTATCAGATAAACTCCAACATTCATAGTGATAATGACCCATTTCCCTACAGATGGAATAGACACTATAATGTGAAGTACAAACAGGGGATACGGACTCTCTTAGATTTTACGGACTTTCTACTCTGTTCCCTGTGGCCTAATCCATTGCGTTTGGGTGACGCGCTCTTGGCCCTAGATGCATCAGCCTTAGCCTTTCCTTTCTTTTTGGGTCTTTGCATTTTGGCTTTAACTGCAGCGGCCTTCCCTTCATCATTAGTTACGGGTCTCACGCCTGGAAGTGCAAGAATGACCTCAACTCCACAATCATAAACTATGGTGCCACCTGAAATGAAACCATCCAACGGTTTAGATGTACTAACAGTATATAAGTTGGTTAGTTTTGGAGTGAAATCCGGAGGGCACTCAGTAGCTTGAGCTATGGAAGTCGATGGTTCTGAACCTAAGCCAGGTTTGACTCAGATGTTGTCAGGATCAGTCCTAAAGGTAGAGGCTATTTCCCCGGATTTTAGCCACTTATGATTTATTTCCCTTTCCTGTTCCAGTTCGTTTTCGAGTCGTTTCACAATAACTTTTAGGCCCGTTAGGTTGGTATTTAACAGATGATTTTCAGCTCTTAGATCATGATACCAAGCCTCTTTTCCTCTGAAGTCAGCTATGTCCTTTTCAAGTCTAGTGATAGTAAATTCAAGGCGTTTATTCTGACTTTCCACATCTTTGTACATTTGAGTAATTATTTGTCTCTCATTCTTTTCATGATCACGTTCACTAATAAGAGATTCTAATTGACTCATGAGCTCAGAGATAGAAGGTACCTCAGTGTTTGCCATGAGGCAGACGTTCGGCTTAGGAGTTGGCTCATCATCCGAGGATTCCTCCTCTTCTTCCGAGCCATTGATGTACTTTGTCACGAATGCCTTCCTCTTGTTCTTGCTGTTGTCTGAGGTGGAGCGGCGAGGAGTTACCTTGTCACTTTTCTTGGCCACTTTTGATTTGGATTTGCATTCCTTGGCCCAATGACCGGTTTTCCCACAGTTGTAGCATTCCTGGGAACTAGACTCCGGTCTCTCCTTCCTTTGGAAAGATGATGACGAGCGTCTCCTGAATCCTTTTCTGCTTTTCCGCAGGAATCGCTCAAAGGATTTGACGAGAAGAGCTATCTCCTCCTCCTCGTCAGAGTCAGAATTCTCGGACACGTCCGTATCATCATTCCTCAGTATGTTTAAACATTCTGTAGCTTTGAGAGCTACCCCCTTTTCTTTCCGAGCTATTTTTTCATCCCGGTTAGAGTACTTAAACCTGACTTCGTGAGTCCGCAGCTCTCCATATAGTTCTTCAAGGGGAACATACTGCCAGTTTTTGTCTGATTGCATCTGGAGTTGTTTGGAGTAGTATCGATCCGGCAAGAAGCGAAAGAACTTGTCATTGATCTGAGATTGAGAATAATGCTCATTGACAGTCTTTAGCTCAAGAATGAGCTTGCCGAATCTCTGATAGATACTTTCGAGCGATTCGCCTGGTTTATGATTGAAACTCTCAAAGTTCTGCCTGAGAGTACATATCACATTTTGCATTTGGGACTGACTCCCCTCATAGAGGATTGTCAGTTTATCCCAAACGGCTTTTGCTGTCGTGCAACCCTGGACGTCCGTGAAAGCCTTGGAATCCAAGGATGATGTCATGCCCCAAATTTCCAACCCGAGGAAACCGGTACGTGACTCCCCTTTTACCCACACGGAGGGCAAAGGGGTTAGGATACAAACCAAGAATATTACAGTTTAAACATCCACAACACATTCAAGAAAGTAATGTTCATCAAAGCAATCCAAACCAGTTTATTACAACAAAATCCTTTCCAATCCCATCCCCACTGGGGTTACATCAATTCCCATAAAAAAAAATAAAACATAAATGGAAGAGAGTAAAAATAATTATGGTCTTCCACCTTGGTGTATCCACCTAACGCCTGTAAGTCCCCTGGAAAACAAGCAAACACAAGAGAGGGGTGAGCAACCACACGGCTCGTAGGGATCAAGTCTCCCCAACCCTTCCCATGCTCCTAGCGGCTACATGCATGTGCACAAGTGTAGTGACGTGACAGTATTAGGAAAAAGAAAATAAAACATCACACAAGTGAGCGTAACCCTAGCCCCAGCCACACTGGCTAACAAAACACATCTCAAGCAAGTGGTTTAACCGCCTCTTCAGGCCACTGATTTAACCGCCTCTCAGGCAAAGTAGTTTAACCGCCTCTTCGGCCCCTGGTTTAACCGCCTCTCAGGCAAAGTAGTTTAACCGCCTCTTCAGGCCAGATAAGCACGATCATGCACACAACACACACCACGGTCACTCAAGCATAATACCAAACACTTGGTGTGTACCCGTTCACAAGTGCACAAACCCAGCCATTCAGGTCATAGAACAAACACCCAGCATACATACATACACTAAATCACAAGTCCAGCCACACAGACATATTACCAAACACGTAATGGGCATATACACACAGCTATATTCACACAGGCATTTCATCGAACATATAGCATGTAACAACAGAATCACACCAAAATGCCACTGAAGGCCAACATCCATATAGGAGATCACACCTATATGGATTACATATGTATATATAAACGAGATATACCTCTACAATCTGCCCTAGAACCCTAGGACAGAGGAGGATTTAGGAAGAAACAGAACCCCTACCTTGTATGTTCTCCTGCTCCCGCTTCCACGCAAGACTCCGACCACCCACGCTAGACGCTCCTGGCAGCCCTTCCTCTCTCTCTCTCTCTCTTCTCTCTCTCTCTCTCTCTCTCTCTCTCTCTCTCTCTCTCTCTCTCTCTCTCTCTGCGACGGCTGGTGGAGCAACAAACCCTAAACCTAAAACAGAGGGGCTTCTCCTCCTTATATAGACAACACAACATCAAAACGACGTAGTTTTGATTAAGTGAATCCCAGCATCAAAACGACGTAGTTTTGATGGAACAAGCTATGACCTTTCCACATCCATACACACCAAAATATTCACAATTCCAACATGGTCCTTTGGGAAAAGATGATTAGAATGACAAAACCAAGGTAACCATGCAAAAACATGCCTACACGCCAATTTGAACACTAATTCCCCAATTGGCGTGCAGCTCCAAATGCACTCAAACTTCACCCCAAGCCTCCTTGCATCTTGTAGAGGTCTGAGAAACAAAAATATGTTTGCACGTGAAATGGGTGAATTCACGTGCAGCTCCAAATGCTCTGAAATTTCTGTGGTAGATAGAGGACCTCATTCTAAGAAACTTTTGTTCTTGCACGCCAATTGTTTGAGGCCATCTACTAGGTCAAAAGTGAGCTCCAAAATCAGCCAAAACACTTAAAACCGCCCAGAACGTATAGCATCTTCCTAGGGCATAAATGTACGCTATCGCTTGACACATGCACCTCCCAAAAGTCCCCTCTTGGGCTCCTCTCTTACCTCAAACTTGTGCACCAACATCCAAGGTGTTTGTGGTTAACTTCTTACACACGGGTTACACACGGGTCATTACATCCTCTCCCCCTTAAGACTTTTCGTCCTCGAAAAGAAATGACATACGAGGAAAACAAACACAAGCTACCCATTTGCCACACAGCGAGCCACAACACCCAAATGGGTCATACACCGCGCACAACACATAACAGCACATAACAAGGTACCACCATAATCCATAACCACAATAATGCATATAACACATGTCCGCATGTCACGAATACACATCTCAAAACACATCACAAATAAGAACACATATCTTTAAAAGACAATACAAATACACCAAATCGTACACAATTAATACAATAAAACACATCACTATCCCTTGGCCAACGGCCACCTCCCACGCTTAAGATTGTTCGTCCTCGAACAAGTCCAGGGTGCCGCTCACGCATCACGGACTCACGTTCCCATGTCTCCTCCTCAATGCCACGGTCTGCCGCAAGACGCGAACCAAAGGAATAGCACGACCACGCAAAAGCTTCTCTCGCCGATCTACGATACGAATAGGGGCCTCAACAACGGACATGTCATCCTCAATGTCCAATGTCCCCCAATCGATCACATGAGTGGGGTCAGGGTGATACTTCCTCAACTGGGACACGTGAAACACGTTATGCACTCGACTCAGCCGCGGTGGTAACGCTAACCGGTAGGCTACAGGCCCCACACGATCCAGAATCTCAAAAGGACCAATAAACCGCGGAGATAGCTTGGAACCTCGCCCAAACCGTCGATGTCCACGACGTGGGGAAACACGAAGAAACACATGATCACCAACAGAAAACTCCAAAGGTTGCCGCCGCTGATCCGCATAAGATTTCTGTCGACTCTGAGCTGATAACAAACGCTGATGAATTAACTTAACCTTCTCGGTAGCCTCTTGAACCTACTGCGGTCCCAAGAGAGTTGTCTCCCCCACCTCGGTCCAACATAAAGGTGATCGACACGGCCGCCCATACAACGCCTCAAAAGGAGCCATCCCAATGGATGCCTGATAACTGTTATTGTAGGCAAACTCCACCAAAGGAAGGTGAGTTGCCCACGAACCCCCAAAATCTAACACACAGGCCCGTAACATGTCCTCCAACATCTGATTCGTCCTCTCTGTCTGGCCATCAGTCTCAGGGTGAAAGGCTGTACTCAAGTGAAGTTTGGTCCCCATAGCCTCCTGCAAACCTGCCCAAAAACGGGAAGTGAACCTCGAATCCCGTTCAGAGACAACCGATGATGGTACCCCATGCAGTCTCACAATCTCGTTCATGTACAGCTGACTCAAGGTCCCAATAGAGTCCCGCTCGCGAACAGCCAGGAAATGGGCCGACTTTGTGAGTCGATCCACAATCACCCAAATCATATCTTTCCTCCCCGTGGTGGGTGGAAAACCAGTCACAAAATCCATCGCTATGTGGTCCCACTTCCACTCCGCTATGGGCAATGGCTGTAACATGCCCGCCGGCCACTGATGCTCAACCTTCACCTGCTGACACGTGAGGCACCGCGAAACAAAGGCAGCTACATCGCGTTTCATCCCAGGCCACCAAAAATGTGCCCGAAGCGCATGGTACATCTTCGTACCCCCTGGATGCACAGCAACTCTAGATTGGTGAAACTCCCTCATCACCTCATCCCTGAGGGAAAAAGCCACTACCAACCGCCCCTGAAATGACAACTCATGCTCAGGACCCTCTGTCCAGTCCTCAGATAGCTCCCCAGCCTCAATACGGGAACGGAGAACCTCACACTCAATGTCACCCAACTGTTCCTCCCGGACGCGCTGGTACAACTCAGGCACAATCACCAAAGGACTCGGGATCGTCCCACTATCACGAACAACGGTGCTCTTGCCGCAACATCGCCAATCGCTCCATCGACTTCCACTCTCTCACGGCCACCTTAGCTTTCCCTTTTTCGCTCAATGCGTCGGCCACAACATTACCCTTGCCCGGGGTATAGGCAAGAGTAAAGTCAAAGGTCCGCAAATACTCCACCCATCTCCTTTGCCTCAAATTCAAGTCCTTCGAGTAAAGATGTATCAAGGCTCTTGTGATCCGAGAACACCACAAACTTCTCGCCCAAGAGGTAATGCTGCCAACTCTTCAGGCGAAGATGACACCCGCTAACTCAAGGTCATGAGTAGGATAATTCTGCTCATGAGGCTTCACCGCCTTGACCCATAAGCCACCACACCGTGCTCCTGCATAAGCACACACCCCAAACCAACCCTGGACGCATCACAGTATACCTCATATGGAATATCCTCCCGAGGTAACCTCAACACCGGTGCAGTGGTCAAACGGGTTTTGAGAGTCTCAAACGCCTGTTGACACTTGTCAGTCCAATCAAACTTCACGCCCTTCCGAGTCAACGCTGTCATAGAGGCGCCAAACGGGAGAACCCCTCGACAAAACGACGATAGTACCCCGCCAAGCCAAGAAAACTACGGATCTCAAAAACGTTGGTTGGCCTCGCCCACGATGCCACGGCCTCAATCTTGGCTGGGTCCACCCTAACTCCCTCAGCTGACACCACATGGCCAAGAAAGTGAACCTCCTGCAGCCAAAACTCACACTTGCTAAACTTAGCAAACAGCTGCTGGTCCCTCAAGGTTTGCAACACTATTATCAAGTGCTCCACATGCTCCTTCTCGGTCTTGGAATACACCAAGATATCGTCGATAAACACCACCACGAACGAGTCTAAGTATGGGGCAAAGACTTGGTTCATCAAATGCATGAACACCGTTGGCGCATTAGTGAGCCCGAAAGGCATCACGACCCACTCATAATGCCCATACCTACACCGAAAAGCCGTCTTAGGGATGTCCTCCTCCCTAACCCTGAGCTGGTGATACCCCGACCGTAAATCTATTTTGGAAAACCACTGGGCCCCACTCAATTGGTCAAACAGGTCATCTATCCGAGGCAATGGGTACTTATTCTTCACGATCACCGAATTCAGCTTCCGTAGTCGATGCAGAGACGAAGTGTGCCATCGGCCTTCTTAGCAAAGAGCACCGGAGCACCCCAAGGTGAGGTACTCGGTCTGATATACCCTTGGCCCACCAACTCCTCGATTTGCCTCTGCAGCTCCCTCAGCTCGGCTGGCCCCATACGATACACTACTTGGGAAATCGGACCCGTCCCCGGCACCAACTCAATGGTGAACTCCACACTCCTCTTAGGTGGCAAACTCCTCAACTCCTCGGGAAAAACATCCTGAAATTGGTCCACAAAGCGGGCCACACCCTCTTTTCCACCTTACCCTCCTCAGCAAAGGTCAGGGCTGCCAACCTATGGGTAATGGCACCCCACTGGTCCATCACCGGCCCGGCCCGACTCGCCTCATAGTCCCACTCCCCCTGCAGGGTGCAAGAGGTCCCTGCAGGTGTCACGAAGGATACACGCCGCCGGTAACAGTCTATCTTGGCTTGAAAAGCCATAAGCCAATCCATACCCAAGATCAGGTCAAAAGTACGCAAGGGCATCACATGCAAGTCAAAACTCAGCTCCACCTCGCCTATGGTTAACACACAGTCACGACACACTCGCCGTACCTCAATCCTACCCCCCACTGGAGACTCAACAACTAGGGGCTTCGCTGCCTCCACACAAGCTAACCCCAAGCTATCTATCACAAGTTCAGCAACAAAAGAACACGATGCACCCGTATCGAAGAGAACAGAAGCTAATGTACGGGAGATCAAAAGGGTACCTCTGACCACCGATGGTCCTGCTCCACCCTCAGCTGGTGGGGGTGGTAGCTAAGCCTCCTCCTGGTACGTCGCCTCCAGCGTAAACACTCTTCCTTGTATGTTCTCCTGCTCCCGCTTCCACGCAAGACTCCGACCACCCATGCTAGACGCTCCGGCAGCCACCAGAAGCTCTCCTTCCCTCTCTCTCTCTCTCTCTCTCTCTCTCTCTCTCTCTCTCTGCGATGGCTGGTGGAGCAACAAACCCTAAACCTAAAATAGAGGGGCTTCTTCTCCTTATATAGACAACACAACATCAAAACGACGTAGTTTTGATTAAGTGAATCCCAGCATCAAAACGACGTAGTTTTGATGGAACAAGCTATGACCTTTCCACATCCATACACACCAAAATATTCACAATTCCAACATGGTCCTTTGGAAAAAAATGATTAGAATGACAAAACCAAGGTAAACCATGCAAAAACATGCCTGCACGCCAATTTGAACGCCAATTCCCCAATTGGCGTGCAGCTCCAAATGCACTCAAACTTCACCCCAAGCCTCCTTGCATCTTGTAGAGGTCTGAGAAGCAAAAATATGCTTGCACGTGAAATGGGTGAATTCATGTACAGCTCCAAATACTCTAAAATTTCTGTGGTAGATAGAGGACCTCATTCTAAGAAACTTTTGTTCTTGCATGCCAATTGTTTGAGGCCATCTACTAGGTCAAAAGTGAGCTCCAAGATCAGCCAAAACAGCTTAAAACCGCCTGTAAACGTATAGCATCTTCCTAGGGCATAAATGTACGCTATCGCTTGACACATGCACCTCCCAAAAGTCCCCTCTTGGGCTCCTCTCTTACCTCAAACTTGTGCACCAACATCCAAGGTGTTTGTGGTTAACTTCTTACACACTTACACACGGGTCATTACAGATGATGTAACATAAGCCAGAGCCTTTTCACTAGCGCACTGCCAGGCTCTTTCATCGTTGGTAAGTTCAGCATCCGTCTTTGGCCTCCTAACTCCATGTTCTCCGATAGTCATCGGAATTGGAATCTCCTGATGAAGACATGGCCACATGAGATGATCATGGCATACCATAAACATCTTCATGCGAGCTTTCCACTGGGAGAAAAGCTCAGGTGTGAATTTGGGCGGTTTCGTCAATGTAAAACAAGAACTCCGTGGTTGAGGAGCGGCAGCAGCAGCAGGTTGAGGTGGGTCGACGTTTTCACTGCTGCTTCGATTTGGGATGGGCTCTTGTGCACCTCCGGAGTGAAGGCGAGTGTTGAATAGCATACTGCTTTCTTTGGCCATTACTTAGAGTAAAAGAGTGGGATCTCTACTTTTGAACAAATAGACGGCTCTGATACCACTTGATGGTCCCTTGGAGCCTAGAGGGGGGTGAATAGGCTCTTATCGAAACTCTTTTTAATCTCTTAAGGCACGGCACTGATCTGGTTAAGTGATAGAATCACTGCGGAAGATAACCAGATAGTGAAAGTATTTTGTTTTATTATCAAGAGATAATTACAACAAAATAGAAGCAACTCTCTTACACTCAGTTTTACAAAAGGATTCACACACTAGCCTAGATTATATCCTTGAGCTCTTGTGCATACAAAGGGTTAATTCAGGCTCATACACTGTATCACCCTTTCTTACAAATATACAAATATGAATATTTATACAAACATTCCTAAGAGACAACCTTGGAACTTGTAGTTCCAGAATGCGTTCAGCACTAACTATTCCTCGTAATCTCTCGCCTTGGCCGGTGCGGCTGTGGAGCTCAAGATCTTGGGTTTGAAGAGTATAAGTGCATTTGTGAGTTCCCAAATACAATTGAGGTTGTGTCCACATATCCAGATGATCCACGTGTAAGATTCTTCAGGTTCTCAATAAATCTGTCTTACATCGGGACGCCACGAGCTGATAACATTAAATGCGGTGAGTTGAAGTAGTATCTTCTTGGTCCGGTGTAATTCTCCTTACTCTGTTGCTAATGAAGCTCGAAACCTTACTCCGTGTCAGTGGTTGCTTACTACGTATATGTTTAAGATCGGAATCCTTAGTCCGTGCCTGGCTTCCTTACTCCGCATGTAAGTTCCTTACTCCGTATGTAAATTCCTTACTCCGTATGTAAGTTCCTTACTCCGGGCGAGTCTTAAAAGGTCGGATGACTTATTCCGTATCAGTGCTTCCTTACTCCGCATGTAAGTTCCTTACTCCGTATGTAAATTTCTTACTCCGTATGTAAGTTCCTTACTTCGGGCGAGTCTAAGGGATCAGAGTGCTTACTCCGTACTAGCGCTTCCTTACTCCGTATGAGTAAGTTGTCCGGATTCCTTACTCCGCATCTAGTTTGTTTACTCCGTGCGAATAAAGGCTCAGATCCTTATTCCGCATCAATACTTCCTTACTCCGTATGTATGAAAGACTCGGATGCCTTACTCCGTGTCTTTTTCACTTTACTTCGCTTGGAGGGAAGACTTAACTTTTTAACTCCTTTTCAAACCTTTTACTTCGTGCGACCTTGTTGACCAAGACTCTTACTCTACATTAGTCTGACTTAGTCCGTTTGAGGCACTTAGGAACATATTCCGCAATCCATAGCTTTTAAGTTCTTAGTCCGCACGAATGTTCCTTATTCCGTATATATTGATGACTTGATTATTTACCAAGTGTTTCACGACACTCACTCTTGTCCGGATCAGGATTATGTATCCTGTCCTTAGCTTTGCTGTCACGAGTGCATCTCCGGATTAATAACATATCTTCTGCAACGATCAAATAAACACAAAAGATCTCAGATCAAATTACATAAGGCTTTATCAGCATTATCCAAATTCTGGGTTTGATCCAACAGTGTTGTAGCCTGGGGGGAAGCGATGTCCAACTAGTTGTCATTAGGAAAGCGGGAGGGCATCGAGGTGAAGATGTCGTAGCCTGCGGGGAAGCAATGTCAACACCCGCAACGAGGATGTTACGAGGATTGGGTAGAGGAGAATGTCACACCCCGAGGATTCAGGACATTTCTTAGTGGCACGATCCAGAAATGTATTCGTGCTTCTTGTAGGAGAGGAGCAGATTAAAGCGTAGACGGTATGCAGCGGAAGACTCTAGGCAGTTCGTGGAGGAGAATGGATGGTACCTCTTCGGAGTTCAGACGTGCCGACTTGGTTGAATACAGGGAGCACGCCGGTTGTCAAGTACTTGACGTTGAAGAAGGGATTTGGTCATCCCTACACAAACTAGTTGAGAACTGGAGCCGTTCTCTTGATGAGCCTGATGGCAGGCGAAACCAGTCTATGTGCGATTTAACCCTCAAAGGCTAAAGTTAGTGGACCGTGTAAAGAAAAGCTAAGTGCCGCAGTGGGTTGAGAGACACAGGAAATTTGACCCCATGACGAGGTACACTAGATTTAGCCTTTCTTTGGTGAGATTGTCTTCCTTCGATCTTAGAGCCTATAAGAAACCACACACAATAAAAAGATATACACAGAAGCACTGTGAGAAATACGTTATCATACACAATAAAATGATATACATAGAAGCATTGTAAGAAATACATTATCATGTATTGATGTAAGGAAAACTTTACAATATTGAAACTATTTCATAGAGTGTTGCGCTACAAATAGACACTAGTGCTATTTGATCCTCACCACTAAAAGACATAAATTAATATAATATATATAATGACACTAACTTTGCCTCTCACACAATAGAAGACAACTAATCTAATACAAGTTCCTTGATGAGATGTTTATACCTTATATGGAACCAGGAAACATTAATAATATACGTATATAAGTCCCCACATTGTCATCACCCATTTTTGACCAGGCTCACTACTGGCTTGTGAAAGTTTCAATGCTAGTTCATCCGATTGATCTTTGAGTCATCCTTGCACAAGACTCGCATAAACCACAAAAGAAAAGAAAACACAAAGTCACCACCAAACATTTTAGAGGTGTGATTAGGCACCTAAAAAAGGAAAGGTCTAAGGTTTTATAAAATTCGGTTCAGGAGTTAGTTACGCATGGGAAAGGAAAAAGGATTCTTGCACCCTCATTACGCTCATTATTAGTACATAGTCTTGATCTATGAGTATTTGCTTGCTTTATTGTTTTATTAAAAAAGAGTTATTTTTTATAATCTTAGTTTTAAGGGTGTTGGACCTCATTTTGTCCGGGTTTGACATACACATTAACTTCTTTTCTATTTGTTAATCACATTGTACAGCTAAATAAAGAGACGTGACCATTGATTCGAAATGTGTAACTTCAATGACTTCTTTAAAAAGGCTCTCAAATGCTAAAGAGCTAGTCCCAAATAATAAAAAAAAATCAAATTTCAAGATCAATGTCTTTGATTGCCCTTAATTCCGATGTCAAACGAGGAAGTTATGGTCAGAACAGCATTCAGACCGCTAATGGCAGGCAAACAACACTTGACCTTTAAAACGACACCCTAGATTAGGTCATAAACCTCATTTTCTTAATCCTCTCATCATTTTGAGAATTTTGACGTATATATTGCATATATTCGCTCATTAAGCTTATTTTCGAAAAAAATTTAAAAACTTTTTCGATAATAAAGCGGTTTAGGGATGCGCAGTATAATCTTCGCACAAAAATAAACTCATTTTCAAGAAAAAAGAATATGGGATTACTTGTTGTGACACCTCAAGTCTAAAAATAATTTTTTCACATTTTATTGGAAATCAGATTATTTTGTCAATTCGTTTATTTATTATTATTAATTTGTTTAGTTTATTTAAAATTATTATTTTTAAGTTTAAGTTTGCAAAAATTTATATATATATATATATATATATATATATATATATATATATATAGAGAGAGAGAGAGAGAGAGTAATGCTAAAGGGAAAATGGGTGCAACAAGCTTATAGAATGCAACTTAATTTTTGACCATTAGATCTTAATAAAAACAATCCAACGGTTTTAAATAAATAATAATAAACCAAAAATACCCTCTCCCCCTCCCTCTCCCCTTTGCGTTATATCTCTCGCAAACCAAGCCCTACGCACCAAATACTGTCTCCCCCATTTTGCCGCTGCCGCCCTACCAGTGACAACACCCCAAATGCTACAGCATCGACGGCACGGCAGTACCCTTACGCGGTCCAGGCTGCATATTTGCTCCCTCCAGGATCCGCTACATAAACCATAACTGAACACCGTACTGATTTTGAGAAGCCAAAACCCTGCCTCTCCTTTAGCGTCATATCTCTCGCAGAGACCAAAACCCTTCTCCAATAGAAGCCAATTCGAGGATGATGCACGGCACTAGCGGGGGCGGCGACGCACGGCGCTGGACAAACAACTTCTCCTCCTTTTGTCCCTCAAATCCCCTGTCCCCATATATTTCTGGGTCGGGTCGGAGAAGGCAGCTGCAAAGCCTCTTCCACCTCCACGACTCTAGCCTCAACCAGGCCTCCATAGAGGCCCTCCCTGTCATCCTCTACAGAGAAATTGCTCCAGCCCTGGAAGAGCCCCCCTTTGACTGCACCGTTTGCATCTGTGAGTTCTTCCTCAGCGACCAGCTGCGGCTCCTTACCAGCCCAGAAAACGGGGATAGGAAGAGGGTTTTCAAGATCAGGCTTGGGAACTTCAGGGGTACTTCCAATTGAGTAGAGGGAGAGAGCAGCAGGAGTCATTTGGGTGGTAGGAGGTGTTTTTCCATGGGCTCCTTTCAGTATGTTGTTGCCTCGGATTCACATGTCCAGGTTGAGTTTTCATTGGCTGGGAGTGATGGGGAAGGGAAGAGGATTACTGGAAGGAGTAAAGGTGAGAGCCTCTCTATTTCCAAAATCTGGCTCTAGAACAAGAAGGGTCAACTCCCAGTATCTGCTGCTGCGAATCAGTCGGATTAGACCTTGCCTCATAGATAGCTACTAGTTGAATATGTGTATTTTATTTTTATTTTTTCCCTCTGTTAATTAAATTCACTAACAAGTACTGATTTTGATCTCTGGACATCTTTTCTTTCAATTGAGTTCATTTTCTATTGTTGCTTTGCAATAATATTTGCATTGGTTTATGAGATGGAATGAGGACTTAAGCTCATGATTTGTTGGATCTTCGTTATGGGTAACTTTTGTATTCGCATTTGCCATAGGGAGCGCTTCCATCTGATGGATTCTGTGAGGCAAATGAATAGCCTCGTACTCATAAACAGAACGAGTAGTATGTCATCAAAATCTAGCAAACAACTGCGTTTTCAAAACGTGCCCAAATTCTATATCACGCCAGCAGAAGATTGCCCACTCAATTATTGAACTACATGCTCTCTTACATGAAATTTGATTTCAAGCATAACTAAGACAAACTTATTACTGGCATACAGCTTTAGAAACTACAGGATCAGTATATGGTCTGACTGCATCTCCCATATGCCGTATTCTAAGGGATGGCTTAGTGACAAAGCCTTTCACGACTTAATAACAAGAAAATTACAAAATCACAGTCACCACACTCGAAAATGAGTAGCAGTGGACCCTTGGCATCAGATTGTGCATATCAAATTGTGTCAAGAATTTGTCTACCACCGCATAAGAATTTGTCCATGCAGTACATTCCACGACTATTTATGACTAAACCCAATCATCTAATACACATACAAACCCAAAAACAAACCAGAAAAAGTGATTGGCGTTACATAATTGAAAAAATCAGATAATTTTGAGGGGGAAATAGATTATTTTATTAATAAGAACACGAACATTACATCAAAAAGAGCCAAACTATATTCTGTGAAGCCATGGAACCCCTGAACAGATTTATAAAGGACCTCTATTGCATCATCACAGTGAAGGGAACTTATCCTCTGAACTTGCATTATCAGATTTATAAAGGACCTCTATTGCTTCTCCAGGCCCCACCATCATTATCAGAACTGGTATAAATAGACACTTATGCCATGGAACCCCCGAACAGAGAGAGAATAGAATGACCTGCACTCACAAACCAAAACACAAAACAAACAGTACCAGAAAATATAAAGAAAGAAATAGCTACTAAAAGGACATATAAAACCACCCAATCCAATTGGGGAGCCCATAACCAGATAACCAGAAGCCACATGAGCTTTTAGCCTCCCTTGCATATGTCCAACCTGGTGAGTCCATAAGCAGATAACCATATCAATGGTTTATTAGTACACAAATATCATGTTCAAAGTACACAATGTCGACAAAGTACACATCGTGTTCAAAGTACACAAACATCATATTCAAAATAACACAACATCAACACAGCACGACACAACACAAAAAGAATTCTTACTCTCTAAATAATGGCGACTGGATTCGTTTATGGCCTTCAACCATAGTGTATAGGGTGCATGAGACGACTTCGAAAAACAATACAGATGCAACAACGAAATGACAAATCACCCAACAATTGTTAAAATTGTATAATCACTAGCTAAATATGACTTCGTCACTGCTCCCAACACAACATCAAGAGAGAAGCAGAATTTTTTTAACGAGAAGCAGTAAACATGAGCAGCATCAATGGTTTATTATTATTTCTTCATTGTACCTGTGTTTGCACCGTCAATGGAATCAGAGATGGCGTCAACGGAATCGAAGATGGTCTTCATCCAGATGTAAGAGGCGGCCGTCTGATAAGAGGCGGCTGAGCAGAGGCGGCCTCTTATTGTGGTTCACGGCTTCGCAGAGGCGGCGTCCGGCTCGGTCACTAGTAGGGGCGGCAGTGTCCGGATGACGTGGCCGATTTTCTGTCGGCGGCGAGGAGGAGGAAGACGGCACGGTGGAGGCAACTGTGTACGGTGTTCAATTATAGTTTATGCGGCAGATCATGGAGGGAGCAGATATGCAGCCTGGACCGCGTAAGGGCACTGCCGTGCCGTCGATGTTGTAGCGTTTGGGGTGTTGTGTCACGGGGTCAGGTTTCCTGCGCCTCTCAACCCATTGCGGCACTTAGCTTCTCTATCCACGGTCCGCTAAGTTTAGCCTTTAAGGGTTGAAGCGCACGTAGACTGGTTTCGCCCTGCCACTGGGCTCATCAGGAGAACGGCTCCAATTCCCGACCAGTTTGTGTAAGGATGGCCAAATCCCTTCTTCAACGTCAAGTCCTCGACTAGCGGCGTGCTCCCCGCATTCAACCGGGTCGGCACGTCCGAACTCCAAAGGGGTTCCATCCGTTCTCCTCCACGAACCGCCTG
Organism: Taxillus chinensis; assembly: GCA_023512835.1. Classification (NCBI taxonomy): domain Eukaryota; kingdom Viridiplantae; phylum Streptophyta; class Magnoliopsida; order Santalales; family Loranthaceae; genus Taxillus; species Taxillus chinensis. The sequence continues at coordinate 39,569,331 of CM042090.1, forward strand.
GGAACCTTCTCGCCGCGCACCATCTACGCTTCAACCAACCCCCTCCTTTACGTAGCACGAATCCATTCCTGAATCGTGCCACTAAGAAACGTCCCGCCAGCACCACGCTGCTCGGGTCGTGACATTCTCCTCCACCCAATCCTCGCAACGTCCTCGTTGCGCTTGTTGACATCGCTTCCCCGCAGGCGATGGCATCGTTACCTCGACGCCCTCCCACTCGCCCAATGTCAACAGCTTGGACATCGCTTCCCCGCAGGTTGTAACACCTTTACCAAGATGCTCGCCCCACTCGCCCAATGTCCAAAGGATAGGAGGCTTCCAAGATCGCTCCGACGCGCTCCTTCGTACTCCCTTGCCCAGCTCTGTATCACACTCTAGGATACTTCAACTCTATGGACGCAAGGCGTGCAAGACACTATCGGTCGACTCACCTCTGTGAGCTCCCACCTTGGGATCACGCTACTCGCGAGAGTGCTCGGCGAGTCTTCAGGATACGGGCCGGTTCGGCTCCGATACCACTTGTCACGGGGTCGGGTTCCTGCGCCTCTCAACCCATTGCGGCACTTAGCTTCTCATCCACGGTCCGCTAAGTTTAGCCTTTAAGGGTGAAGCGCACGTAGACCGGTTTCGCCGCCACCTGGGCTCATCGGAGAACGGCTCCAGGTTCCCGACCGGTTTGTGTAAGGATGGCCAAATCCCTTCTTCAACGTCAAGTCCTCGACTAGCGGCGTGCTCCCCGCATTCAACCGGGTCGGCACGTCCGAACTCCGAAGGGGTTCCATCCGTTCTCCTCCACGAACTGCCTGGAACCTTCTCGCTGCGCACCATCTACGCTTCAACCAACCCCTCTCCTTTACGTAGCACGAATCCATTTCTGAATCGTGCCACTAAGAAACGTCCCGCCAGCACCACGCTGCTCGGGTCGTGACAGTTGTCACTGGTAGGGGCGGTAGCGGCAGAACGGGGGAGACAATATTTGGTGCATAGGGTTTGGTCTGCGAGAGATATGACGCAAAGGGGAGAGGGAGGGAGAGAGGGTATTTTTAGTTTATTATTATTTATTTAGAACCGTTGGATTATTTTATTTAAGATCTAATGATCAAAAATTAAGTTGCTCTCTTGTTTTGCACGCATTTTCCCTTTAGCATTACTATATATATATATATATATATATATATATATTCCGATTAACACATCAAAACAATTTCTTACCAAACACGCAAAACTAGAACATTTCTCCTCTCAATATTGCCTTTGCCAAGACCCATCTCTAGGGTTCCAATCTGCGAAAACAGAAAAAGGCTACGAAGAAGACGAAGAGGCTGATAATGGCCGGAGGATCAGTAGCCGGAAGGTTTCCGTTTTTAAACCCCAGACGTCTTCCCCAAGCGGCTGGCATCCAGGCGGCCGGCATGTGGGGTGTCACCGCCGCCATTACTGGTCTTTTTCTTGTTCAGGTCTGTCTATCCCTTTTTCTCCCAGTGCTACGTTCGATCCGCTCTTATATACATATAGAAATGCATACATCGTTGTTATGTTTTCCATAACATTCTTGTTTTTGTTTGTTTGTCCGCCTCGTTTTGTTTTGTTTTTTTTTTTGGTAATTTTGTTTTAAAAGGTTTTGCTTAATTATCAGCGCTATGGAATGAATCCTTTCCCGTCTTTCAACGTGGAAGCTATAGATTTTTGAAAGAAATTGTTTGTTTGTCATTTACAAATTTGAAAATTATGAATTTTCAGTTTGAAATTTGTAGCCCATTTGTGTGTTTTGATTGGATCTAAAAAGGGCGATCTGGGGAGTTCCTTCTTTTTCTCTATAAACAGGCGTGAATAGACAAATTCGTATGTAAAAAAAGTAGTTTAATATAAAAATAAATTTGGTATATACATGTGTTAACTCCCCCAAACAGGTTTTTATAAACAAAAAATAAAGTCTCTCGAATACCCTTTTAAATTTAATTTGTCTTGATCCGTGCAATCTTTATGTGTTTTTACTAGAGCTAGTTGGAATGACATTGCCAAATTTGTGTGCTATTGGACCTAGATTTATTTTTCAGTGTTTAGGGTGTTATAGAATCAGTTAATTTTCTGACTAGGTTTTCCCTCCAAGGCAACTCATGTATTAATGCAGGTAATTATTGTTGGGATTTTGCCACGCCCCCAAGTGCTATCTGTATTAAATCCATCATCTAACTATGTACTAATGGCCATGTGGGGCTGGCCTAGTGGTTGGTCGTTCTGCTTGGCACGAGTGAGACTGCGTTTGACTCTACTCCTGACCCTGTTGTGGCACAATAATAAAAAGGATTTTTTTTTTTTTAGTAATGAAAGTTTAAATTAACGAAAGAAAAAAGTACAAACAAATTGTGCAGGAATAGCCTGACCCAATAAAATACTCATACAAAGATTACAAGAAAACCATGGGCCGAATACAAAGCCTAAAAATAGACATTGAAAAAGACCCCCGTAGAGCCGACTATCTCAGCCGAGCAGTTTGAGAAATCCCGGCATCATAATTAACTGAAGAGGCAAGCCTTCTAAGGTCCCGCTCACCTTTAGATCCGGTGTTCGCAGACGGCCGAGAAGACGAGACAAAAGCCTTCTGAGCTTGATGTCGAGCTTCGATATCTCGCAACCAATCACGAGATAGTGAGTTTAAATCCTTCGTAAGTCACCCCTAATACTTTTCCAATGACTTTTGGGATTGTAACCACTCCGGCTCCAACTCGCTCGCCGGACAATCGGGGGACACACTTAAGGGAACAAGACTCCCTAAAGAGAGCATCAACCAATAGACCTTTGGCAGGTTGAATAGCCTGGCCACCCAACGGAAGCTCCCTACCTAGCGCAGCATCACCATTTTAGCACATGGAAGAATCAGCGTCAAAAGATCCAAACGAGCAGCTGCCAACCCAAGAGAGGCTTGGAGAGGGGAGGCAGACAAACCCAGCCAAGGACTAATAAGCTGTTGGTCGTGGAAAAATTCCACAGCCGAGGAGGAAGGCCGGCAGTGAATGCCGTCCGGCAGAGTAGGGTCTGACAAGGAAGCAGGAGGGACACTCGCAAGAGCGCTAGGAGGAAGGAGAAAGAATTGCGGTGAGCTCCGATCCGCATCGGGAGATCTGAGGATGCCGAGAGAAGAGGAGGAAGGGCGAAGGCGCTAGGGTGGCAGGGATGGGAGAGGAGGGGGTAGTTGGGTAGGGATGGCAAAAGCAACCTGCCATGACCCGGGCTGTCCTGACCCGAAATGACCCATCCCACCAAGCCATCGGGTTGGGCCTGGGTCTTGCCCGACCTGAAAATTTCAAGTAAATATAATGTAAAAACTGTTGCCCCTACTTGGCACGCCGCGGCGGTACCCGGGCCCAACCCAACCCGTTGCCATTCCTACGAGTGAGGGGAGTGAAAGGGGGAAGCTGGGCTTTGGGGGAGAGAGAGAGAGAGAGAGAGAGAGAGAGAGAAAGGAGATGGGCTCGGTACTTGGGTGGACTGTAATTGTAAAAGGAGGGTGGGCTCAGGTAAGTGAGGAGAGGAAAGAGTTGGTGGGGTGGGCTTGGGCTGGATGAACTGGCCAAGAGGGATTCAGGTGCTAATGAAGACGATAGATGCTATACATGATATGTTTGATCTCATTCTCTTTTGAAATGGAGCAATGCCATGGTGCCTGCGGTTGCGAACTTGGTGTGCCACATCACCAGGTGGCGCACTGGGGCTATTGTATTTTTGTTTGAAATGTGTTCAAAAGCTATGGGAGAGTGAGACATTTATTTTATTTGTCATGTATATATAGGCTCATTCTTTCTCTCATCCGCTCTTATACAAATTTAAGCTGCAATTCAATACGTCACGTGGTACAATACGATATAGGCTGTCATATCACAAAATTTATAGAATTTTTTGTGATATGACAATTTTGTGGAAAGAAAAAGGTATCATGGCTGCTTAACTGTGCCAATTTTGTAGGTGTTCGGCTCCACAAGGGTGTGTGACAAAAAACTGCAGTTTAACTAGTGGCATTATCACAGTATTGTATGTGGAACAATATTGTATATGAACTTAAGAGTATCCTGTATATAATATCTGCAATGCTTTGTACTCAAGCTTTATATTCTTTTCTGTTTCCCTGAAAACATTATTAGCACACTTAATTGATGAAGAGTCCGTGAATTTTGAAAGATAAGCAATTTGCAATGATATATTACATTTCAACGCATTTCTTTCATCCATCATTACTGCGTGACTGACAACAGAATTGGATGTGTCAGGTTTATCGTGTTATAACTGTTACTTCAATGTTATATTTCCCAATCCTAGCATCTTATGTTTAGTTTTGGAAATTTTGCAGCCATTTGACTGGTTGAGGAAGACATTTCTGGAGAAACCAGAGCCTGAGAAGTGAGCGAAAATGGGTAAGTTTTGCTAGAACTCTATGGGTTTCATCCATTGAGTTGCTTACCGGAAAATTGCATTGAATAAGCTGCTTTTAATAATTTCATTTTAATTGTGCTGTTTGTAATGCATTCATAGGCCTTTTCGGCTTGACTTGGTTAAATAAATACAGAAACTGTGTTTTGCTTCGGTGTTGGTTCCACTGTTATCTTCGTTTTTTTTTTTTTTTTGGTTTTTAGTTATGCTATAAAAATAAGTAAGTGATCTGATAAGTTTAATAAGTTAAAAATAAAATTATTGGAAAATTTTAAAAGATAATATATGTTATATATATTTTTTAAAAGCATAAAAAAATCACCTTCCCTTTGTGCCATCCTCCTGTCGCCTTTCCTCTCATCCACACATTTGTAGCTCCCCTGTGCCTCCCAGCGGCTCTCATCCCCTTAGAACTGTATGGCATAAGGTATAAGATATAGAAAAATAATATTGATATTTAAAAATTTTTAAATTATTTTCTGTAAAAGTAACGTAACTTTAAAATTACTTTCGTTTTTTAATGTAAAAAAATATATAAATATTTTTTTTTAAAGTTTATCAAATAACTTTTATTTTCTAGTCTGGAAGGGATAATAAATTTTAAAGTCACTCAGATAATCAAGTTATGATTTATAATGTTTTATCAAATTTAAAGAATAACACATTAAAACATATTGTATTTTAAATATAAATTTTAAAAACAAACATGTTTTTAAGCCGATTGAACATGGAGGGAAGTTAGTATACGGATTCCTTACCTCTATACATGTCTTTTACTCGTCGTACAAAAGTGTTGGAGCATAAAACAATCCAGATTATTTCATCTTTAAAAAACAGGTCTCTGCATCCAATTTCTTTAAGAACTTTTTGCCCGGATGCATTAATTATCGTTGGATGTTTGCCACGTCGGCTTTCTTTTCTATCGACGGTGCACGACTGAAAATGCTTAAGAAATACGCCGTTTTGAACCCCACAATTCACATCCAAAAACGGGGAACCGGGACAGCTTCTCCCCAGCCAGGAAACCTCCTCAAACCTACAAGTCTCACGAACCTTGGAACACCCACCAATCCGACATTCTCTGTTCCCGCGTCGTCGTCGAGTAAGACAGGCCCAATTTAATTTAGTTAATGTATTTGGAATCTTGAACTGTAAAATTTGCTGACTCAAAAAAAATTGCTGACCAAAAAAAGAAAAAACAATAGAGATTTTTCCTATTCTCATTTCCAATACAATGCTCCACGATAACCTGATAATCATAACATTCTTCAAGAAGTTTGAACTTTCCATGCATGCCTCGATGCTAAGCCCCGTCTGCTAATGTCCTCTTCGATGTGCTGATGTATATAATTGCATGAAGAGAGATGTTTCCCTGATTTATCAGCTGTCCATTGACGTATTCTTGGGTTTGCTCCATTGCTATGTTCATGTGCCCATCAAGACAAGCCAAAATACCTGCACAAGTAAAAGACAAGTTGATAAATTAGTTAGATGACTAACAAATATCAGGCACAGACCAAAGAAGTTCGGTTAGGGGGAACTCAAATATAAACTATGTAATTTATGTCTACAAACTATTATCTAAAACTTCGATTAATACTATGGATAAAATTCTAAACTGACAAATTATTCAAATCAACCCATTGAAGAAATCGTCAAAATCAAATAAAATTAATTTGGTTTGATTTGAAACCGAATAATATATCGGTTTGATTTAGTTTAGGATTTTAAAATCGTATTTTAAACCGAATTGAATAGAATAATATTGTTATTTATTTATTTTATATTTTTATTTTATATTTTAGAACTTATTTATTTAATATTGATAAATAATACATGATATATTGTATTTGTGAATTATATTATCTAATTTTGAGACTTTTAGAATTATAAATCATATAATTTATTTATCACTATTGTAATTAATAACGTATTCATCACAAATATTATGAGAAAATAAATTATATTACTAATTAATTTAAATTTTAATTTTATAATATATATAACTAAAATCAAAATTTATATTTTTAATATATATATATATATATTAAAACACTGGGAGTATGGGAGAGGGGCCATGGCCCCAAGCAGCCCCCCTTAGATCTGTCACGACTAACAAACTACTAGCTACTTTTCTATTATTTTTTCTAATTGTACATATTTTTTTAAATTTTTTATACAAATATATACTATAATATTTCTTTAATCACATTCTATATAATTAAAATAATATTTTTTATAATTTAATATAAAATAAAAGTAAAATTTACGAAAAACGTGAAGGAAAGAGAAGTGTGAGAAATTTTGTATATATAATTTAATAATTATATAGAGTAAACATTACTTTTCAATACATTGGAAAATAATGTACAAATTTCATAAAGAAAGTTAAATATAGGATTTTTGCGGATTATTTTTTGACTTTTAATTTTTTTTATCATAAATAAATAAAAACATGTATTTATAGAAAATCTGTTACTAGCACTCTTGCATCAACTATTCTTTTTTAAAGTAATCACTCCATTAGTGGGAAAAAAAGTTAGAATATAAAAGCACTTGCATTAGTTTTCCAATAAGTTTCCTTAAATTTAGAGTTTAAAATTACTTTTTGTTTCCCTATACAATAGATTCCTTAAATCATTATCTATATCATTAAAATAATATTTTATAGTTTATACTACTTATTTATTTAATAGTAATTTTTTATAATTTAATATAAAATATAAGTTAATGTTATTGGAAGCGTAAAGGAGAGAGGTGAGAAATTTTTTTTTAGATATAATTTAATAATTATATGAAGTAAATAGTATTTCACAATATATTGAAAAATACTGTACAAATCATATAGAGAAAGTTAAATATAGGATATCTGCTGTGGGAATAATTCTATGACTTTTTTTTCCACTTTTTTCCTTAAATATAAGTAAACGGACTACTATAGGAAATTTATCTAATGACATGGGTAATAAAGAAATGAATATATTTTTTCATAGCTATTTTTAATAACTCTGGTTACAAGAAATGTCTGCAACTACAGACCTTCACCTTTACAAGAAATGTCTCCAACTCGTCAATTTTTTTAAAAATTCAATCCTATTTCTAATTAAAAGAATTGTGAACAACAAAACCTAGATAGTTGTGAAAAAATCAGAAAGATATTTCAGTTTCATAATGAGAGAACAGAAAAAATTGTTTATTTACCCGATAGCAACGGGAAAAAAACCTGTCCATGAAATTTATAAAACGTGGTAATTTACGTGATTTACCTCGTGAATGATCCCTAGCACCATCACTCAAAAAATTCAAATAACTTTGAGCAAATTAAAATGCTGCAAAAGGTAAGGACACGGTTTCAAAGTCGGAAGCTATCATCCTCACCTTTTCATGGCGTAGGAATTCCGGATGGAATTTTGTAGCTTTTGCCCACCTGATGCAGCAGTGTACTGCTGCAGCATGCAATGAGCCGACTAGGTTTCCTTTAGAAATAAGAGAGCAAAACAATTCAGAACAGTAGCTCATTTGAACAAGCACCTCAAATTGCCAAAATCCATTCCACAGCCCAAAACTAATATGATGAAGATTTTGTGTTGCCACCAAAATTGAGGGAGTCGCATGAGCGAACTATATACAAAATTAGACTGCTAAATTATACCAATAATACCCAGTTGAGAGTGGAAATGTGTCTTTTTAGGCCCCCCTCCCCCATTAAAAAAACTAAGACCCAAATTTAATAAATTCATTTTGTTCCCCAAATTCTCATAATCAACCAAGTACATGAGTAGCAGATCCAGATCAAGCATCAACGAAGTAACAATATACTGAAACATTAAACTCCTCATAGCAATATTAAAAACCACACAGTGCATAGAATAGAATAGAGCAAAACCGAAACGGACCGTAGGTGGGAAAAAAAAAACAAAAAACACAACAAAAAATCCTAAATCATGATGATGTCATCTTCAATTTCTCAAAACAATGAACAGTTAGTTGCAAGAAAATATCACATTACCAGACAAATTGCCTCATTTCAGTTCCCTCGCCACACTGGATAGAAGGTCTCTTAGCCGACTCGGCTCGGCTCGACTCAGAGGCAGATATATCCGAACAAGTAGAGACCAGACGCCACCTTACACGGGTTAGGTCCTTCGATTTCGTTGCTCCGGTATGTACTCGCGTCGCGTCTCAAATCTCAATTGCTCCCATAGTTCTTTATTGTTGATCTTCACTGCCCATTTGTCAACACATTTCCTTGTTCTTTATGGTTTGGATTGTTTTATTAGAATGTTTTGTGTATAACCAATAATAACTGATCAGCTCGATGTTTTGTTTTTCCCTATCTACTTCCCAGATTTCTTCATTGATTGTCTATCTCTTATCGGCGTTCTTTCCGTCTCGGTTGGCTGTTTGTTATGTTTTTGTCTCCTTGTATGACCGTATGAGAAACTTAAAACGAGTATGTGCTATGTTTCCATTTTAACTTAAAAAAAATTATGTGTTAGTGTTCACTTACCATCGATGCGCAGCTTGTATTCTGTTTTAGCTGTTTTTGTTACTATAAAGCATTCAATTTAAGGTGTAAATTATGTATGCACGTCTCCAATAAATGAATCCAGAAGTTCCAAACGTAAGCAGTAATGCTGTTTAGATGATATGAAGCTTGTAAATTAAATATGCCTGAATCGCAGTTTGATTAGTGTCTATAAGCTCAACTCATGGATGTATTGGACATGTGATAAGATCATAAGCACCATGTGCCATATGCATCATATGATTGGGAATGAAGTTGAAGGGAGGGTAATCTTAGGATGGGCAATCATTAGGAAGACCAACCTCTGAGTAGTGGGGTGACAATAGGTGTTGAGATTTATAATCCCATGGTCACCCATTTCCAATTGGTTTTCGGATGGAAACCTTTGGATCTTAACATGATATCATAGCAGTATGCTCCACCTTACCCACATGGGGGAGTGGATGAGTTCTGTGTCATTCAATATTTCCCATGCGTTTGACTCAAAAGATAATTCACATGTGGATGTGATGAGATATATAATTCCACGTCTGGAGTTATCAAACCTTATAATTGATTAATAAAATTCTACGGTTGCCCCATCCATTGCCGATTTGTTTTGGAATGGAAACCTCCTTACTTTAATTCTTTAACAATAGAGGATGAGGTGGGTATTAAAAAAAAGGCTGAAATGAAAGCAATGTTTTGTTATATTTTTTGCTATAAACTGGATGTTTAAATAATATGAGAATTATTTTACAATTTTCTCCCCCTCATCCAAAATTATGATGGTGTTAGGATTCATTCAAACTTACTCTTACTCTGGGAAATATTGATATATGTGTGGGTTTAAAATTTAAATGTAACATATACCATATTGGCAATGCGAGAAACAACTCATACACTAATAATAACCTTACTAAATTTAACTACTCAATGGTCATAGTATTACCAATTACAATAACATTAATACTTTTAAGACCCCCAAAGTTGTCAGAAGTGTGTTATTGAGGATCTTGATTAGGATCCAACAACAATAATTTAGAAAAGAATAACCGAATACTCAAACTCTAGTCTAAGCAATTTAAGTAATTAACTGAAAAAGTTAAAAATAAGTATAAGCCTTTAATATTAGAGTTTATAATTATTAATACCTAATAATTTGAATACATAAATTGTTATAGACAAGGCCTATTTATAGGCATAGACAGAAACTATGAATTAAAAACCTATTATAATAAGAAAACTAAGGCAAAATGCTAATTTAACCATAATTAATATAAATTATGAATTAAATAAGGAAAGACTAGTAACTTGATCAACAAGACAATTAAGCTTCATCATTCTCTCTCTTCAAGATTGCTCTTGTCTTCAAGGGAGAATTTGAGAAAGTGCTATTCCAACTTGACAGAGCCACCTAAAAAGCCTCCGCCAATCTCCATCACCCACCACCACGAAGCATTGAGCACCACTAGTGTATGGTCCCTTGAACTTTTAAGTTTCACGTTGGTGTTCCTCCTTAGGTAACAAAGCTGTTCAAATTCTTTTTCTTCTATCCAACTTAAAATTCATTGTCATAGCTCGATAATCAGTAACAACTTTATCGATACCTTTCAATCAAGCAGTGCCCAGAAGGACATAAACTCCCACCATAGGCAACGCATGCAAATCAGTAGTGATCATGACTCCTTGGGCATTTATCTTTGCATTCCGAATTATTTTCTCACATTTTAATTTTTCTTCACTAGCCATTGTCACCACAAAAAGTTCTAGGGCAGAACCTTATATTTCAACATTTTTCATGATATCAATGCTGATGAAATTGTGGGTAGAACCAGAATTTACAAGCAACGAAACTTTATGAGTTCCAATTCGCGCCATGAGCCTCATAGTAGTTGGCTTTGATCCCCCTATCGTGGTATAAAGAGATAACTCAGCGTCGCAAGTATCTTCTTCAACTTTAGCCATCCTCAATTCATCTCCATCACGATCTTGTCTTCATCGACTAAGCCAGAGTCGTCGATCATAGATATTTTCCCAATGCGACAATGATGACCCTTGTCTCACTTCTTGCTACATTTGAAGCAAAGACCTTTCTTAGATCTCTTATTAACTTCTTCATATGAAAGTATTCGACTTTTCTTGTCATTCCTTTTGAAGCCACCTTCATCAGGTGTCTTTGCTGCTTGAGAGTATTTAACAAGTTCTGATTTGACACTAGTGTCTCTAGAATCCTCCTTAGCAAGCTTTTTCTCACCGTGGTAGCTATCTTCTAAGATTTTTGCCATCCTCATGACCTCAACTAGCCGTTGAGGTTGCTTCAACTTTTAGCTCTTTTGCTATCCACGAGATGACTCTTCGGATCAATTTCGAACAAGAATTTGGAGTCGCATGAAACTCCTCTACATAATTAGTAACCTTGTTGTCCTATTTTAGCTTGGTTAGTTATCCATGATGATTGACAACTAGAGAGGGTCCCCATTGGATTAGAAATTCTCGCTCAAATGCTGACCATCCCAATCGTTGCCTGTCTTGTTTATACTGAGCCTTAATCCATCGCCACCAGCTATTGGCCTTCACATCTAAATACGTACAGACCACCACAACTTGATTATCTCTGGCTACCTCAAAGACTCGAAAGTAGTGGGTTGCCTTATCCAGCCACTCATATGGATCACCTCCTTTAAAATATGAAAATTCAATCTTTGGCTTCCTCGGGTCCCAGTCTCGGTGTCTATCACCATTAGAATCATTCGCTTCACGTCTCTACCCCCTTCGATGTTCAAAGAGTTGTCTACGTCCATTGTTTGTTCTATTAGACATCTTGTCAGATTCGTAACCGTCGACGTTCTCTCCATTGATTTGATCATCTTGCAACCACTGCTTGATTATAATCGGGACCTTTCTCCACATGCCAACCACACCTAGGCCAGCCATGGAAAGGATTGTCTTTAGCGTGTGATGAATTATCAACCTCCTTTGCAAACTGTCGTGATTTACGGTTGTCAACATGAGTTCATCTTCCTCCGACCGGTTCCTTGCCCTTGCTAGTAAGTAGATGGTCAAGATTTGTTCGTCTTGCTTTGTGATCGAACCATCTCTACCATCGCCATCGAAAGCTCTATCATGGAATTCTTTAGGGTTTCAAATTGTTGTTTATTTGTTCTGGCTGCCTCCTCCTTGTTGATCTAGAATGCAAGATAAAATCAAGAAATCTTAATGGGGATCTCTCAATGAAAGTACCAAATTATTGAGGACTTTGATTATGATCCAACAACAATCTAGAGAAGGATAATCGAATATTCAAACTCTAGTCCAAGTAATTCAAGTAATTAACTGAAAAAATAAAAAATAAGTATAAATCTCTAATATGAGAGTTTATAATTGTCGATAGTTAATAATCTGAATATATAAATTGTTATAGATAAAACCTATTTATAGGCACAGACAGAAACTATGAATTGAAAACCTATTATAATAAGGAAACTAAGGCAAAATACTAATTTAACCCTAATTAATATAAACTATGAATTAAATAAAAAAGAAGAGAAAAGAAAAGACTAATAACTTGATCAACAAGACAATTAATCTTCATCACATGTCTTGGCCCATAGCGCTGACAATGTACCTTGCTTTGGAAATGCCAACATAGAAGATTAGGCACAGACTTATGACGCACTTTTATTGGTGATTTATTGCTGTTTTTTGCACCTAATCTAATTGAAGCTTTAGAAATATTTTTAGAAGCAAAACAATAATTTTTTGATATTTTTGAGTAAGTAAAAATTAAGATATATAAGAAATCAACTCTTATGTCAAAACTATTATTAACTATACTTATTAGATTGTTTGTTTTCCTTTTATAAATCAAAATTTAAATATATGCAATAGACATAAAATGTTATACATTATGTGCTTTGTTTGGATAAAATGTGCATTTTTATACTACAATTTGCACTTAATCCTTAAAGTCACTGGTGCTTTGGATGTGCTTGCACTTTAAACAACTATGGACACTCCTCAAGTTGGCTCTATGTCATAAAGCTCCAACTTGTTTCAAATGAATTAATGAAATCAAGTCAACTCTTGGGTGATGGTTTGGTGTATTTATTTGAAGGTCTTCAGTCCTAGTATATATCCAAAGAACAGCACAACCAATATTCTGAAGCCAACTCAGAAAACAAAAACATATAGATCTTTTGCAAATTTCCATTGGATGCCTATGTGACTGCATGACATACATCAGACTAAGTATAGCTGAATGTGCAGAACTCTGTCAATGTAAACTAATCTTCATGGACATACTTGGGGCCCTCAACCTGCCAATCTACCTTGACCTTCTTCATGATATGGTATTACATTCATAACATTTTTGACGCCTTGCAAAACAAACTTGAACCTGAATGATATGGCCAACCAAGACATGCTATAATGTAAGCCATGCATTTGAAAGCAAAAGATAGACCCCCTTATGGGTTACGGGAAAAAAATAGAATTAGACATCCCAAATCCTAGTAAGCAACCCGCCATGCAACAAACACATCCCCCTCCCCTCCAAATACCATGCCTTGATAAATTCATAGAGTCTAATTAAAATGAGTTTATAGTCCTTTCTTATTCCAAGGCTATCAGAGAGTTGTTTAGTTTGTTTTAAAGAATCATTTAAGAATTTCTAAATGAGCCTTTTACTTTTCCAATAGAGAAGATTAGAGTCATTTAGTAATAAAGTTAATTTCTATAAATACTTCCTCATGTTGCCCTATGCAGTGACCGTTTGATGAATGAATTTGTGTTGTTTTTTGGAGTCCAATCTCTCCCCCCCTCATCCTCTACAATTTTTTTTCTGCCATCCTTTTCTTTGCATTATTCTTGTCCTCTTACCTGATTCTAAATTTGAACAAAACAGATTTACCTGATCAGATAGCTTAGATCCTAGTATTCTCTAATGGTGTTATAGTATCTCCTTCAGAGGCATTGATTGATGGATTATGCTAATTAAGTTCTGTTGAAAATGTTTTGTTTGGGTGCTAAGAAAGAGTAGAAGTAAAGATATTTTGTATATTGGTGGTTAATATGTGTGGAAAAGGAGAATAAATTTAGTTTCATATAAAGTATTTCTAAAAGCATAAAATATATCCTTTTGTTGTATTTTATTTTCTTTGCATTCTCTTGTAACAAGTTTCCTGTTTTGTGCATAAATTATTCAGGATATATTGAATGTAAAAAGTAGAGCCACCTAAAGCAATAATGTGTCATACTATTATCTGCACTCTTTTCAATATGTATCACTTTCAATATGTGTCATTGGACAAAAGAGGAATATAATATATCACCTGTCCTCATCAGAAGAGGAAACAAAGAGAAAGCTAATTGTTGGTTGCCATTTTCTTTCAGGTCATCAGTAAGGCATCTCTCTCCCCCTAATCCCCATAATTTACATTGGAACAAGCTTTGAGGGCCATCCTTCATAAATTCTCAGTCTGCCTAATTTCATCCCAACAAAGGAAATGGCCTCCACGTGGCTGTGTTTGGAAATTTTGTTACTGGTTGGGGTCATCTCATTAGAGTGTCAGGTACATACTTGAATGTAGCTTCCCTTTCATAGATTCTTTTACTATATATTCTAGTTTACGAAAGCAGCACCAGAATATGGATTTGTGTCATTTTAATAAAGCATAAATTGGCTCCTGGGTGCCTAAAAAAAGGACAAATTAAATCCATTAATAATATCTGAATTCGCCCATGCCAAGGCTATAAAAGAACCTAATGTCACGAGGTTAGGGTTTTCATTCATGTGACATTTGGTCATCCTCATAGATACTCTAAGTAAGTCTAATCATTTGGGTCACACGTAAACTGGTTTTGTTCTATCATGTACTCATCAAGAGAACACTTCTAATTCTCGATCAGTTTGTATAGGGATGATCAAATTCCCTCTTTGTTGTTAAGTCATTAACTAACGACGTATTTCTCGCATTTAACTGGATTAACACGTCTGAACTCTACAGGGTTTCCCATCGATCTCTTACACTAACTGTCTTGGAGCTTTTTTATCTGCACCAGTTACGCTTTTTATCTTGCTCCTCCTCAAGTAATATGCACATTCTTCTGGGTCGCGCTACTTTAGACACCTACTCGCACCACGCTGCTTAGGACTTGATATACTCCCTCACTTGATTGTTGCAATGCCCTCATTGCATCGTTAACATGAGCTCGGAGGAACCAAGATTGTTCGGCACATTTCTTATGACTTTTGCAATGTCACTTTGTCCCTTTTTAACTTGGGTATTCTACCCTGGAACGTTTTCCAGCAACTTGGTGGACACGATACATGCAAGACCTTCACTCGGTTGATCTACATCTCTTATGGGCTCCCTCTCTTTGGGGACCATGCATGTCGGCTGTGAGAGTGCTTAGCGAGCTTTGGGAATATGGGTTGCAACCGCTTTAATATCACTTTATCATGAGGTTAGTGTTTTCATTCATGTGACACTTGGTCATCTTAGTCGATGCTTCAAGTAATCCTAACTGTTCGGAACACACGTAGACTAATTTCATCTTGTCTTGGACTCATCAGAAGAATGATTATAGTTCTCGACCAGTTTATGTAGAAATGATCAAATTATCTCTTTATCGTCAAGTGCTCGACTAGCGGTATGTCTGAACTTTGAATTGGATTGGTATGTCTGAACTTTGAAAGGGCTCCTGTCGATTTCCTACACTAATTGTCTTAGAACCTTTTCATTCGCACTAGTTATGCTTTTCGCTTTCCTCTCTTCAAGTACCACACACATTCTTATGGGTCATTCACATCACCTAAGAACCACCCATTAGCGCCATGTTGCTTGGGGCATGACATTATGGTCATATGAGCCACAGGGGCTTTGACATGTAATCGCATAAAATATTTATAATTTTACAGACCACATCCTTAAAGAAAATAAATTTCCATGCACAGAAACTCTTTTAACACATTCAATTTTAGATGTAAAATTTTCTGCCTTCTTAAGACTCTGTTTGCAGGTTTTTGCTCAGGATCAGATTCCTCATAATAAGATAAATACTAAGATACTTCAGGTATTTCTCTTCATGAATGATTGGAGCAACTGTATTCCTTTTATTGGTTGAATTTCACGTCAATCTGTTTTCCACTCTTTAACATGGCCATGCAGGAGTCTGTTGTCAAAGTGGTAAATGCAAATCCAAATGCTAAATGGAAAGCTGCTATAAATCCCCGATTCTCCAATTACACTGTGAGTTTTCAGTTGGCCGGGACTTTAAATGTTGATGAATGAAATTTTAATTTTAAGGACAGGACAAAAAGCAGGACTGCAAACGTTGGAAAATATAGTTTCGTTCTATTTGTTGTAGCTGTAATGACTTCCCTTTGTGCAGGTTGGCCAATTTAAGCGCCTCCTTGGCGTCAAACCAACACCTTCAGAAAATTTGAAAACTATTCCTGTTATATCTCACCCAAAGGATACAAATTTGCCAAAAGAGTTTGATGCAAGAACGGCTTGGCCTCAATGCAGTACCATCAAAAAAATTCTTGGTCAGTTATGTGGTTTTTCTCTCCATAATTGCAATTTCTTTAAAAGAAGTAAAAAAAGTTGCTGATGCTTTCTCATTTGTGTTGAATACTGGATCCATTCTCATACCAAAGACCAGGTATTAATTATTTTTTTGTCCAACGTTGATTAAAAAATCCTTATCACACGATTTATGTTTATCAATACTAATCATCTTTTTTTTTTGGTGCACCAAGGGGCACTGTGGTTCTTGTTGGGCTTTTGGTGCTGTTGAAGCACTTTCCGATCGTTTCTGCATCCATTTTGGCATGGTATGGTCCACTGACGTGTAAATATCTTTTTATTGACATGCATGCTATTACCTTCTGTCCATTGTGTTTCAGAATATCTCTCTCTCTGTTAATGATCTCTTAGCCTGCTGTGGGTTTTTATGTGGAGATGGCTGTGAAGGGGGCTATCCTATTTATGCATGGCAATATCTTGTTAATCAAGGTGTTGTCACTGAAAAGGTAAATTGCTTGGAAACATAAAATGGAAAAGACCATGTAATTTTGTTTTTCTTGCTTATCGTTGTGTTTGCTTAAACTGTTTATGCTTGTTTTTGCTGGCCTGGCAATAGTTTAGTGTGTAAACTCTAAAGCTGACTTTTCTTTTATTGACAGTGTGATCCATATTTTGATGATATTGGTTGTTCTCACCCTGGTTGTGAGCCTTTATTTCCTACCCCAAAGTGTGAGAGAAAATGCACTGATGAGAACATACTTTGGCGGGAATCGAAACACTTCAGTATGAGTGCATACAGGATCAGTTCTGATCCATACAGTATTATGGTAGAAATTTTGAAGAACGGACCAGTTGAGGTCGCCTTCACTGTATATGAGGTAAAAAGAACCTCTCTTAATTTGTTGGAGCTTTTGTGAATTAATTTTCATGATATTACTTGTTCCGGAAAGAAACAAATTTGGCAAAGTAAAAGGGTCATGCGTCAACCCCAAATGGTTAGGATAAATGGGGAGGATGAATTGTTCTAATTAACGCCTGGACGATCCCGCAGTTTGCAGCTTTTGGATAATAAAAAGGCTGAATCACTGCATTTATATATCTTCTGCAGTTCACCTCTGAAAATTTCTTTGTTAGTTCTTCTAAAATGTAGTTCCCTGCAAATTAATGTTTTTATACTTTTTGTAGGTTGCATGTTGTAATGCATAGCTAGGAATGTAAATGAACGATATTCATGAACGGTTTGTGTTTGACTTAGTAAAAGATTGGCGGTGTTCGATTTGATAAAAAATTATTTATGTTTGTTTGTTAAGAAATAATATCATTTGTAAATATGTTCATAAAATATTTATAATATTTGTGACGTTTGAAAACAAGTGTTTTTTGAATAATTTGTGAATGAATAATAAATTAATCAATTACTATGTATAAAAATTATTTTTATTAAATATTAAGTTATATTTTTTATTAAATATAATTTTATAAATATAAACTTTTAATTATTATTAAATAAAAATATATATTTATTTGTTATTATTGCTATTATTATTATATTATTGTTAAGTACATAAAGTAATTATTTAAACATATTAAGTAATAATAATGTAACCTAATGATTAAGCCATTGTATTTTTTGAGACAAATTTAAGATTTGAGTTTCTTTGGTGGATTTTTTAGGATGTTATAATTGTGTTTGTAAATATTCATTAATAAATATTTTTATTTCTGAAAGTTTATGAATAATTTGTTAACACTATAATTTAAGATTCGCATTCGATTTGTTAATAAATAAAGAAGAACGCGTTTGAACATCTTATTACTTTAATTGGTTCAATTTATTTACAGTCCTATGCCTATTTAAAATACTATTCAACCAATTGTTAGATTTTATTCGCTGCTTGCAGGATTTTGCTCATTACAAGTCTGGTGTTTACAAATACATTACGGGAAGTGTCATGGGAGGTCATGCTGTAAAGCTTATTGGGTGGGGTACTAGTGAGGACGGAGAGGATTATTGGGTATGTCAATGTAGTTCTTATGCCTCCATCTGCATTTAGATTTCATTTTTGTCTTAGATGATTCTTTTGTCGTGCGTGCAGCTCCTTGCAAATCAGTGGAATAGAAGCTGGGGTGATGTATGTTCTTTATCTGAATTTCTTCATCCTTCAATTACTATTCCTAGAAGCATGCCACTCTAGAGTTCTCAATCTGCTTGTTTTTTTATTGGCAGAACGGTTACTTCAGGATTAGAAGGGGAACAAACGAGTGTGGCATTGAAGAGGATGTGGTCGCTGGTTTGCCTTCAACCAAAAACTTGATTCGAGAATATGTTAGTGTGGACAATGTTGGGGGCCTGGAAGCATGACAAGAAACACTTAATATTACATAATAATTATGCTGTTTGTAAGCATAATGGATACATTTGCGTTTGTAATGGAAGAAGTGCAATGGCTTTCATGTCATTAAATGCCTGGAAAAGATATACCCAGCATGTGTGGAAGGACATACAACTTGTTGCAGGTCAGTAACATTATATTTGGCTGCTGTTTCTTACTCCTTGTCTGGCTTGTTTCATCCGACCGTCAACCATTCATGTTTGTCTCCTGTTCATTTTGCCCACTCAGAAGTTTCCCAAATGTTGGGAGGCTGTTTTAAGAAAAATGATGAATTGTTTAGAAGTGCGTTATAATTTCTATCCCAGTCAATTAGATAGATTATGAGAATAACACACGGTTGGACTTGTCAGGGGCGACAGGCCACCCTAGCGCGGAAAAAACGTTTGGCGTCAGCTTCGCGTGAATTACAATTTACGAGGAAGCCTAGGTTTGTTTTTTATTAGATCGAACAATTTTTGCGACAGTTAAAATTGATTCAGAATCTTCACTCAAGAGGGTTTGGAGACGTGGATTTGAAGTTTTTTTTTCTTCTTCTTCTTCTTCTCTTGTTTGAAACCTGGAAGTGGGTTTGTGATGAATAAAGAACAAACTTATATGGAGCAATATAAATAATGTCATGCTTTGTTTGGTGATGGTGTTTTTTTTCTTCTAAAAAATGTCTTATTTTTATTATAGTTTTAAAATTTTAAATCTATATCGGATCCAATTGAAAGATCTCACAAATCTCATTTAAAAAAAAATTATATATATATAATTATTATTAGAGTCCATCAATAGTAAAAAGCAAAGTCTGACTTTTAATAATTTTTTTAAAATTTTATTTTCTTTTGAAAACGTAAGTAAACTAATAAAATAAAAAATAATTTAAAGTAAAAGTAAACTAATAAAATAAAACATAATATATATAATATAATATATAAATATTATATATATATATATATATATATATGTTTATATAGATAAAATCATCACGACCTGTGTTGGTTTTTAAACTCATTGGATCTAGATCATGGTTTAAATATGAGATTTTAAATATATAACATATATAAAATATATAATATATATTAGAAGAGGAGGGAGAAGTAATGATACATATATATTAGAAATGCAATTGAGATGGAAGGAGAGTAGGGACGAGAATAATTTATTTTATTAATGAATTTAAAAGTATGTTATCATATAAACCTTTGGAAGAATTGACAACTTTGGAGGTTAAATCAAACATCCGTTGAGAGTGGACATTTATTGGATTTTTTGAAAAATTCAAGTCATGAATAAATTTGGTAAGTCCTCATTAAGTATCGTTTAAGCTTAATAAGATATAATTATTCCAACCAATTACACGTAATTTTATACAAAGTGTTTTGTTGAATTTATGAAAAATTCACAACCATAAATGGGTTTGATTAGTGCTCATTAAGCACTATTTGAGTTTAATAAGGTATAATCATTCTAATTAACTATATAGTAATATTTGAAAATTTTTGTTTTAAGATAAAAAGGCAGATATAAATATGTATATATATCATGTAACATAGATATTGTTATCCAAGAGCTCTACTAAGGATTCATCCCTTTGCAATGGGTCACTTGAAGGAAAAATAATAATATGAATTTTAAAAGATTAAAGTTCTAATATTGTAAATACTAGGTGCGCTTGTTATAGAGTTAGCCCATACCAGTATAATGTGATCACTACCTCTTCACGCCTATTTGTGGACTTTTGTAAGGACTTATAATCTAGCGCACACGCGCGCGCGTGCACACACATACAATCTTTAATATATTGTGAGGGTGTGTACAATCTTAAATGTGTGCATAAATAATTTCATTTGTTGGAGCCCACACACACACATACAATCTTTAATATATTGTGAGGGTGTGTACAATCTTTAATGTGTGCATAAATAATTTCATATTGAATATATTGTGAGGGTGTGTAAAATAAAAAAAAAAATGAATAAAAAAATTTTGAGGGTATTTTTAAAAAAAATAAAAATAAAAAAATTTGTTGAATATTGAATGTAACGATTTAAATTTAACTTTTATTTAATTGTAGTAATTCACTATAATGAAGCTATAGTAAAATAAAAATTAAAACTAAAACGTTAGATGCAGACCGAACGATCTAGATTAAGTGTGCATATCATTCACGCATTCACAATTTACCATTATTCCATAAATGTATGTATGTATATGCGCAATTGTATGTCTTCCTTTAAGATGCTAGCAACACAACTTTCACTCTACCATTATGTCAGTATTTGTCCTCAAATTTCTTAAGCATACACGCGTTAAATCTTTGGTTACATCATAAAAAAAATCTAGGGGAAACATTGGTGATGACTAAAGAGAGGTTTTTAAATCGAAGTATGTATGAATGTTTTGTAAATAGTAATATAAGAATTTTAGACTTATTATTTTTAAAAATTTATATATATATATATATGACTTAATATTAATTACAATTATAAAATGTTATCAAATTATAACTTCTACTTCATTAATTTTTTATTGAATAAAAATTAAAATTTACTAAACTTTTTAACTAAAATATATATTTTTAAAAATACTTTATAATAATATATAATTAATATTTAATCACATATATAAAATAAAATATAAAAGAATAGTCCAGTTGAATTTTACTCTTGAGGAGCCGTGTCCGCCCCTCATTCAACTTTATTATTTTCACATAAAAATAGGAAATCCACCACAAAATGGTGGGTGTTGAGTTAGTCATCATCATACATAAGTCACTAACTAGAGGGGAGGATTGACAGTGTTACACATGCTAGGGTGTTTGACACACCAGAGAGGCTGAATAGGCTCAGCCCCAATCCCTCTTCCCACCATCCTATACCTCCATTGGTTCAACCGATCCGTAGCCTCTGCATACCTCTTCTTCCCGGTCCCCTCGTCCCTGTTTCCCGACCACAGTGCCTCTGCCATTGCCGACGCTCTCGGCCAAATCCGCGAATCCACTACCGTCACATCTGCCTGTTCCGACCACAGCGCCACCTCCCCACCTAGCACCAGCCTCGCCTCTTCCGGGTTCAGCCCATACGTAATGTCGTAGTTGTAGATTGTTTGCCATGTCTTGAACGGTCCGCACCATGATCCCCCATTTCCTCCACCACCACTGGCTGCGGTCGGATCATAATCATATTGGCTGTCATTCCCGACAAACTCCCCATGCCCGCAGTCGAGGTAGTAGAAATCCGAGGAGGAGACAATGACGCGGTAACCGGCATCAACAATCCGCTTCGTGTTGTTGGCTCCGGAGAACCACGTCTGCAGCACCACGGTCTCCGGCGAAAGCAAGGATTTACGGACGCGCACGGCGGGGTCGAACAGGACATCCTCCCAGTAGACCACGGTGCGGTTGAGGGACGCAATGAATGGGGCAGTGGCATTGATGTACCTCTCCAGGAGCTGGCCCAGAGTTCCACCGGCGGAGAGGAAGGTCTGGACGGCCGGGTCGGTTTTCCAGCAGCCGGGGACGACCTCGTCGGAGCCGGCGTGGAAAAAGACTCCGGGAAGATGGCGGCAGCGTCACGGATCACGTTCTCGAAGACTTGGTAGGTCTTGGGATTCAATGGGTTCAGCTGGCCAGTCCCTGGCTCGCTCGCTAGCCGGTCCTCCCAGTCAACGCCGGGCGGCCACCACATCATGTTCGCGCAGGTCACGATCTCCGGGTATGCCTCGGCCCACGACCCCGTGTGCCCTGCACATCTTCGATCAATCCATCCATCCATCCATCAATTCCGACAACTAATTTTGCAATTACCTATCAATTAGGTTGGAACTTGGAACCCTAGGTAAGATCAGATAAGAAAAGAAAAAAAGTACCGGGCGAATCGATCTCTGGAATAACTCTAACGCCGTGCTGGAACCCAAATTCGACAATGCGAGCGACGTCGGCCGGAGAGTAGTGCATGCCGGCGCCGTACGATCCTTTTCCGGCGAGGTCCGGCTCCGACGGCAGCACCAACGGGAACGACTGCGAGTCGGTGATGTGCCAGTGAAACACGTTCAGCTTGTTCGCGCTCATCGCTCCGATCGTCCTCAGAATGTCTTCCACCGGGTAGAAGTTCCGCGCTGTGTCCAGCATCACCCCCCGGTGCCCGAAGATCGGCCGGTCCCTGATCTCCACCCCAGCCGCCGCTCGCGGCGGGTCCCCCCAAGTCAGCTGCGAGAACGTCTCCAGCCCCTTCATCGCCCCCCACGGCGTCTCCGCTGTCAGCCTCGCCGTCCCACCGCATCCGGCAGCGGGGATAACCAGGGTATACGACTCGTCCACGCCGTGTCGGAGAGGCGCGCCGAGGTCGGCCACCGCGACGTTGAGGGACCGAAGCTGCGGCGCCGCCATGGAGAGGTCGTCGTCGATGGCGGGGGTGGAAATGGGGTGGTGGCGTTCCGTGAGGACCAGGCGGCGGTAGCGGTCGACTGCCGACGAGAGGTGGGGGTGGGGAGGGGCGGCGATGAGGAAGCTTGGGGAGAGGAGGGTGGCGTGGGGGCTAGGCCACGACATGAATCTGGGTTTGGGCCACACGTTGATTGGGAGTGAATGGACATGAAGTGGCGGCGGCGAGATGATGAAGACGACCCAGAGCGTGAAATGGAACGGAGATGCCATCTTCAGGGCCATGAGGAGGGGATTGAAGGCGTTCAGTGGCGGACTGATGGAATTGGTCTGTGATATGTAATTGGGCGTGGAAGTGGGAGGACCACTGAAGGACCAACAATTTCTCACTAGATAGAATAGAACACACGTTTCCTGGCTTACCTCTTTGGACTTGATTTGTGGTGTTGATTCTGTTGGTTTGGAATTGGCTGCTTCGATTCAAGACCCGGATTTCAAATTATTGGAGTGTAAAAGGCGTTTGGTTTTCTTTTTTCCATTCAATCTCTCTCTTTACGCAACAACTTAAAAGTGCTTCCAGCTTTATTTCAGTGATACATAATTTATGAACAATTGTACCCTCCACCCTCTCCTATTTTTTTAAAATTAATTGAGTGTCCTTATGAGCTAATAAATTAAAAATTTATTAAAATTTTTTAATAAATTTATCTGACCATCAACTATAAATTTATTAAGATTTCAAAATTTTGAGATACTATTAGCAATATTGGCAATTCCACTATTATGTTTTAACACCACAAATTCCCACGGTGAGTGTGTAGTCTATAACTAATAAAACACCACAATTTTTGTGTTGTTATCTAATAATAATAAATTTGATTGAATATAGAATGACATTAAAACATCTTCAATGTTTTGCTTTTAAATTCTTGAAGTGATTTTTCATATCCAAAAGTTAAAAAGTAAAAAAAATTAATGGCTAGCATCAAAAATATATAAGATAAAGTCAAATCTATCACTTTTACATTATACAATAAAGTACAATAAAGGTACATTATATCCGATATGAAGATATCAGATAAACGTAGAAACTCCATATAGCTTCACAGTCATTACTCAAGTCAATACATGAAGTATGAAAGTGTGACCACTTGGACAGAGATGTCCTGTGACCACTCCGTGTGACATGAAAAGATTGTGTCCTAAATTTCTTTACATATAATAATGCCCCCTCTCACTCGCTTTATCCAATCTCCTAAACATTCTTAAATCAACCCACTATGGTGTGTATCCTAACTTCACAAAGGAGAGTGTGTATTCCTAAACAAGTATTTATAGATCCAAATTCTACATTATTTTTAAATAGAATACCATGAGTTTAAATGGCTTTTAATTGTATGTAGTTCTATAAATAATAAACACCACAAGTTTTGTGTTTTTATCTAAATATATGCTAAATTGCATAATAATAAATTTGATTGAATATAGTATGGCATTAAAACCAAGACAGGCAAAAATTCAAAATAGTTTTAAAATAATGGTATTTTGATAATATTTTTAAATATATATAATCATTTATCAAAACGACACACTATTTGGGTGCAATCAAAGCTACTTCCCTTGGTTATATTTTCTCATATATATACTATCACATTTTTAACAAATTTAAGAAAAATGTTATCAAGACCAATGTTTTATTTGCACATTCTAGGGAGTTTCAAGCTTAAATCTTATCATTTAAAACTTAATGATCTATGTCATTACAAGATTTCATCCAGAAGGAAAACATACTTTTGGGGATGCGATTCCTAACATTTATTTGAATGGTGATGAAAAATACAGAATCGCCATCAATTACTTTTGGAATGCAGTTGATCGCCTAATAAATAATCTACGTGACTAGAGCTAGATAAGAGATATAAAGGGATCCTATAAGTCTAAAGTGTTTAAAAAGCAAAACTAAAAGATGATTGTAGAAAAATAAAAATGTCTTAAGTTGATCCTAGAATACTAAAAGAGTGTAAAAATTCTAAGGAAATTCTATAAGGGAAGAAAATTTTGCTTTTAATTTTCTAGGAAACATTTTTTATTTGATTTCAACAAAAGCATATTTTGGTTTTATTTGAAGGGTAGAGGAAAATTTGCTTTTTGATTTTTTGTTTATTTTAAAGAAAACATTTTTTTGTCTTAAAAAAAACCACAATTTTAAAATTGGTTTTAGAAAATTCTTTTTTAAATAATAAATACTAAAATACAAACAAATACAAATAGTAGAAGTGTTGTGTGTCATTATGACACCTACAAGAAAAAATCTCTTTCTTTTTCTCTTTGTTTCCTATCTTTTTCACTATTTAATTGATTGTTTACATTTTTTCCTCTCTTTTTTCCTCTCTTTTTCACTATTTAATTGATTGTTTACATTTTTTTACAAGTGGTTGAAGGCCATTACATTGAATGAGATACAATGAGATAAACCTAAGTACATTGAAACTAAAAATAAAATAAAACAAAAACACAAATTAGTACTAATAGTGGAAGAGGAAAAGTCAAAATAAAATCTGCAAAACAAAATAGACGTGTGATAAGTAGTTCCAATGTGAATATCATACACTAATATAGAAATAAAATCAAGGTGAATGCCTATAAATCAATAACAAACTCAAAATAGACCCAAAACTAGAAGTACGTTGGGTTAAAATTGATCCCAACAATGAAACTAGTCCACAACAGATTATTACAAAGTGTATAGACCAAAATGTCAATAACTAAAAATCTATTTTGACAAGAACTAAAAACAAATGATTGGAAAACAAACAAAAAAATATATACAGCGTAACCAAAAACATATTTTGACAAGAATAAAAAACAAATGATTGAAAAGCAAACCAATAAATGGTTAAATATATATATATATATATATGTGGACAGTGTAACCAAAAACATATTTTGACAATGTTTAGACAAAACAAGATAGAAAAAAGAGAAGAAAAACAAATGTCAAGTGACGCATAAGCAGAGAGTTATACGCAAATGGCATCAGGGGCAGACCATACCAAAACAAACAAGCATAATGTGATAAACTCCATTGTTGTGATAGTGGATTTGATATAAGAACATCAAACAATCAAGAAATGAAGACACATCAAATACTCAGGGAAAATCAAAATCCCCAATAGAACTGCAAAGGGGGAAATCCATGCCACACCTTTCTTCGACCTCATGGACCAAAGCACCTTCTTCTAGGTTCTTTGAATGATGTTGGGTGGTAGCGCTAGGAGGTGTAGGGTATTGAATCAATGAAGGTGTGGTAAGACAGTGCCACAGCAATATGGTAGTGACAAGGGAGGAGGACTCGAGATCAACAACAGCTTGGGCTGGCGGCTTTGTTATGTCATCGCTGGGAGGCTGAGGCATGTAGCTATTGGAGGGGAGGCGCCAATTAGTTGGTGTGATGATGCCATGATTCTTAGCAAGGCACGGTGACTCTCTTATGTTGCTATTGGGGGCCAGTGTATGCCGAGGAAGAGCAAGTAGCGTCGACCAGTTACTCCTTTGATAAAGAGAAGGGAGGACAGAATAAGACGAAGGGAGCAATGGCAACATCCGGTGGAAGAGAGGAGAAGGGACAAAGGAAGATTTGGGAAATTGGATCACTAATTTTGATGGGAAAAATGGGGAGATGTTGTATGTCGGAGTGTGGTAGAATGGTGTCTGGGCAATGGTGTGAGTGGCTAGGTGATGGAGGCCATGGCCGTCAAGGTGATTTCCGTCCAGCGGGGGACTCCTTAGTGGGTAGTGGAGATGAATGGTGATTTTATAGTTAGGTTTTGACATGTGGAATTTATGTATTATGTTTATGTATGTATTATCTCTCATTTTGTATCTCTATTTATGCTTAAGTGTGTTTTTGGTATTATTTTAAGATATATTATGCTTGTGTAGTTTTGTGTGTGTTTTGCTTCGTTTTGTAGATTTTTCTAAGAAATGGGAGCTAAGAACTTCAAAGCAAGGATGAGCATGGTAGCCAAAGAGGTCAGGGAGCAAGTATGAAGCGCTTTCATCATGCATGTGTCCAGTGCACATGACAAGTCTGTATACGTACAAGCTTATACATGAAGAGAATAATATTTCAAACACTTTTACTTTTTGCACAGGTGGAAGAATCGCATGCACGTGTCCACTGTTGGTGTATTTGATGACATATTCTCAATGGGAGTTGAAGAGAATAATATTTGAAGTAGCTTTTGTTCTTACACGTGTTGGAAAATAGGTTTTTATCATTGTCAACTTCTTGGACACGTGCGCCCCTATTCTGCTCTAAAATGACGTTATTTAGTTTAAGTACAAACCTGTGATTTTTAATCAAGGTTAGAAAGCGGAATACACTTGTAATGACTGCATTAGGTTAATTGAGTAAATGTGTATAAATAGAGGAGGAGGCAGACGGGTGTAGAGGGAGAAAAAATGTGGAGAGAGGTACCTTAATGGAAATTTGAGGATCATTTCTCAAGTTTGGAAAACGGTGGAGCTCAGAGATTTATTTCTTCTTATTTTCCATCTAGTATGTCAGTTTTGGTTTATATAATTTTATATTTTATTATGTCTGACTAGAACTCTCTTTTTTGGGAGAGAGATGTAGCGCCTTTAAGCACGTTATGTTTGATATTGAATTGTGAGTTTCTTAGATTTTAATTTTGATTAAAATACCATGCTTAGATTGTATTGATTTTATATATGAATCAATTTTATATTAACCTTAGTCTAAGACGTATTCTGATATTTTAAATTGGGACTTGTAAAATGAACCAAACTTGTATTGATCTCGATTGGTTGATATCGCTTTATTAGTAAATCTTAATTCACATGAACCAAATAGATTTAAGATAAGTTTTAATTCTCTTCTCATGGATCAAATGGTAGAGAATAAGTGATAACCATTAAAAATAAATTCTCAAGAGTAACAACTTGATTGAGCGCTTAACGTGTGAAAGGTTAGTGAAGTTGAACCCCTAGAATTCTTTTATCTGAAGTTTTACCTTAGAATCTTGCTTGTGATTTTGTTAAGACTAGTTTCATTTTAATTTAATTAATTAATTCCCAAAGATTTGATTTTTCTAGATAAACAGACTTAAGTTTTGTTTCAGTGCTTATCTCCCTATGTGATAGACTGGAAAGTGTCTATCAAGGAGATAGCAGACTAAAGGAAACTAGGCTGCAATTGTACACTCAGAGATTCGAAGCTCTCAAAATGGAGGAGCAGGAGAGTGTACAAGAGTTCTTTGTCCGCTTGAGAGATTGTCAATGACATGAGAAGTTATGACAAAAATAAGAAGAACTATACAATTGTAAAGAAGGTTGAGAGTTAAGCCTAAGAGATTCATTCTAAGGGTGGAAGTTCTTGAAAACAGTAAGAGACACTGGAAACAATGTCATTGCAAGAGCCGCAATGCGTCTAATTGCATTTGAAATGAAGCTGCACTCTTATGAAGAGTCATCTACATTAACACCTCAACCTGCAACCAAAGAACCAAAAGAAGTAGCCTTTAAAGCTATGAAAAAATTAAAAATAAAGAAATGAGTTGAGTCGTCCGAAGAACAGGAGGACAAGTGAAGAGAAGAAGGTGAAGATGAGGTGGTAGCCTACTTCACTAGAAAATTGAAGAGGTGGAGCAAGGAAAGCAAGCTAGAGTAAAAGGAAACTTTCCTCGGATGTTTTAAGTGTGGAAAGCAGGGTACTTTGCAATCCAATGCAAGGTGAAGTTAATGACTCGGATGATGAAGCCTCGGAGGAAGAGGACACTAAATGGAAGAAGTTATCATTCCACAAAGCGGTTCCACAAGGAAACCAGAAGCTCCACAAAAGAAGGGCTCCCACAAGAACTATATGAGGCATTTGAATCTAATGATGAAGATGGATGTTCATCGAGATTATGCTGTCATCACGGATTTCGTCCCGGGGAACCCGTTTGGGGATGCGGTTCTCCCACTCTTCATCCGAATAGTGATGAAAAGAAAGCAGTCGCCACCAACTATTTTTAGGTGCAATTGGTCACCTAAAATATAATCTACGTCACAGGAGCTGGGTTCGGGAGTTTGTTACACATGGGAAGGGCTAGCACCCCCACAAAGCCCTTTTCGGTACCTATCTTAAGACTTGGAGGTTTCAACTTGTTTTAATTGTTGCTCAAATATAACTAGTCTAAAAGTAATATTGAATTCACATATGGCCTAAAGATCTACTTTTTTTTATTTTCTTAAGTCATTTGTTGAAGTAAAATTAAATCCATTTCGTTATAAGCATCTAAAGGGAGTCCTAGCAAAAAAATATTTTTGTTTGTGAGAATCCTAAATTAATTTTAATTTATCTAAAGCCTCAAGGATGATCAAAGTTTGAAATAATGTTAAATCCTATACTAAAAATTTTAAATACATCAATGATACTATGAATAGAGAAGAAAAAAATACAAGAAACACTAGAAACACATTTGTTTGATGTTTGGAAAACATTTTTTTGTTGTTTTTATTGTTTTTATTGTTTTTTTTTGTTGTTTTTTTTTTGAAAACATTTCATAAGTAAAATGATTTTTTAAAGAAAATTGTTTTTTTTTAAAAAGAATCTTTTACTTGAAAAGACAAAGAAGAAAGCTTTTTTTGGTTTTGGGAAAACTGGTTTTTTTTTTTTAAGAATGAAAAACATTTTTTTGTTTAAAGACATTTTAAAGAATTTTTTTATCTTTTCAAAAATATATACATATATACTAAGAAATTATTTTCCAAGCAATCTCAATAAAACATAAAGAAAGTGTTTGGGTGTGAAAGTGGCAATCATGACAATAAAACAACTCACTTTTTTTTTCTTTTTCTTTTTTTCCTCTTTATTTGCCTCTTCTTCTTCTTTTTTTTTTTTCTCATTTCCACTATTTGTTGTGTTTACACTTTAAATGAGTGGTCACATATGACCTCAAAAAAAAAAACTATGAAACGAAAAAAGACTAAAACAAAAACAAAAAAAACAAAAACAAAACAAAAAGAAGGAAAATCAATTAACTCTGCAAGACCATGTTAGAAAAATCACAAAAGAAAAGCTTGTGAAAACCATTTCTCAAATTAAATTACTCAAACCCGGGCACACAAAAAGATCAACAATAAGTAAATTCGTTTAACATGTGCTAGTATACTAAACAAAGAGAACTCATACACGCAAGAACATACATACAAAGGACACTTGCCACCATGGACATAACGAAAAGTGGGATTTAAGACCAAAACAGTAGGAGCACTATTCAAACTAAGCATACGAGGAAAAAAAAGAAAAAAAAAGCATGATGGAGTGTGCAAGAACATCTCTAAAAAACATGTTAGATGAAATTATTAGGTCTATGGATAAACATCAATATGCTAATCAAAATACACGAAGAGGGCAAAGAGAACATAGGTTTTAGCCAAACACCAGCATCAAATCAAGGTGTAAAAAATAGAAAACACACAAGTCGTAAACAAATCCGGCATATACCGTTGAATACATAGGTCACAAAAAAAAGTCACAAAACAATCACGAGGCAAGTCACTAAACCGATCACTAAGAACCGATATGAAGATTAGTCGCATGAAAAACCAGTCCCCAAGAGCACCACGAAAACAAATAACAACAATAGCCATTGAAAACAATAAAAGAGAAAATGAGGCCAACCATGCACGGACCAAAACCACCCATAGGCAATTTCTTTCTTCACCCACAAACAAATCGCCTTTCAACCATGCACCAGCCATGGATGGTGGAGCTAAGGGATGTAGGGGCGCAATAGATAACATGGCTGTGGTGAGGGACTCCGTTGTTAGCGGTGGCGTGTGGGAGTGGCAACTTTGCTATGACCGGAGACAAAGTATGTCCCGATTGGGGGGATGGTGCTTACGTTCGCCTACGGAGGGCCGAGGCACGTTGCAACGGAAATAGGCGATGTCGGTGGAGCCGCTGGAGTCGACGAGTTCTTGTAGACACCGTGGAGGGTTGAGGTAACGATGGTTGGATCTTAAGTGGAGTCGGCGGGTTTGAAGTGGAAGACAACGGCGGTGGACTGCGACGATCAAGGGGAGTTTGGTTGTTTTGTTTTTTTTGATTGATTAGAGGAGGAAGAAGAAGGTGATATTGATGGATTGGAGAAAGGTATCGGAGATAAGGGAACTAGGGAAAAGGATGGTGGCCGCATTTTGGGGAAGCAAAGCGGCAGTCGGGGTGCAATTTGTGGCCGTCGCCGTCGGGGACTCTCTAGGGATCGAGGAAGATGACAGGAAGAAAAAAAATTGTAATTGGATTTTGTAAATCGTGAGAGCCCCCCTTGGCTCGCTCGATTTTGGGGTTTATAAAGGATAAAACGGGGTTTGGGGTTTGATTGATTGGCGTGGAGAGGTAAGTCGGCGTGAGCTAGTTGTTAGGCGTGAAGGCGCGGGGGAAAGCCGGTTTTGGCAAGACAGGGAAAGAAGGAAGGAAAAGGGAAAAGGAATCCATACCCAATGCATCCCGACCAGGGGCTTGTGGGACGGTTCACGTGCTTGTGCCGTCTAAATCTCTGCCTTGCTATCCCAGGAAAAGAAGATGCGTTGTTCCTTGTGTGGAAGAGACAACACGATGGAGAGAGAGTTAGTCGGGTTTTCTTTCTTTTTGTTTGTTTTATTAATCGTTGAGAAGGTGACACGTGTGTTGAGTTGGTGGGGAAAAGAAAAAGATGGCGGCTAGGGTTTTTAAAATTTTTAATCGGGTATTTTTTTAGTGATGTCTTTAAGTTTTGTAGACTCGGGATGGCGACTCGGTTTTAAAAATTATGAAAGTTATTTTTGGACTCGGGACATCATGGTGACCCCGTGTCATTTTTATTTTTAAAATAATTTTAATTTAACCTTAGCTACATCTTTGTGATTCTTTATTATTAAAAACGTAATTTTTGATTTTTTATTGAAAATGACAGAAAATGAGATATATATAATATATATGTCAAAATTCTTAGAACGACGAGTAGAATGAGAATATGAGGTTTGTGACCTGATACAGTTGCCGTTTGAAAAGTCAATCTTAGTTTTAGCCGTCACTATGACCGAAACCTTATTTGACCATATCTTCTGTTTAACCTCAAGAATCGAGCGTGGTCAAAGGCGTTGATCTTGGAATTTAATTTTTTTGCCTAGGACTGGCTCTTTGACATTTGGAGATCTTTTTGAATAATTTCTTGAAATCGGGCATTTGCGGCTCGAGTGGTCGTCATTCTATTACCTCACATAAAATTTCAACGAATCGACGGCCCAGGAGGAAAATTAAATTTGATAAATACATCCAACCTGGAAAAAATGGGGTCCGATAATGCCTTTGTTTCCAGATGAGAGCCAGATAATCGCATCAGCGCACTCGAGGAGGATGAGGCGGATGAAAGAAGTTGATCGCGGAGGAGGAGCTTGAGGAGCTGCATTAAGAGATCCGTATAGAGGATGCGAGATTAAGAAGCTCAAGGAGGCTTGGTGAAGTCATGGGAGAGAAGGATAAGGTGTTTGGAGGACTCCCAAAGTTTTACGAAGAAGTGCTAATTAGCTCAAATTAGAGGAGTAAATGAAGATATGTGATGACATTACCACGAATTTACTACTAAAGACACCTAATCCATCGCCTTGAAAAGAGCGATGGGACTTCCGACGAAGTTCTCGAAGGACGACCGATCTAGCCTAAACCTCGAAGTTCCCCGGATCACATCACTCATCACACCACAGAAGCTCGGAATCTACAACGAGCACCGAGTTTTCAGGTCGACTCTGTTTTAAAAAGATCTCGAATACTGAATCGCAGCGTCACTCTGGGTTTCGGGGTCCCTCTCTTCTCTTGTGTGGTATGCGGTCACATAGCCCGATTCAGTTGGTGGGTATCCAAAGCAAGCTTCCTAGTAGAGATGAGGACATCGGAAGAAAGCATGTCCACGGAAAACTAGCAAAAGTTTTGCGCTTTGTGTCGAAAATAAGGACATGATGAGACTTCATGCGGTGGAAACCAAGCCATTACCACGAACAACAAGTTTGTTATACTAGTTGACTTGGAAGTTTGATTAGGTATGTTGATGAACATCACGGTTAAGGAAAGTGGTTATTCCTTACGAATAATAAGAAGAATATTGTAAATTAAAGCGAAAGGACTCGAGAAGGCAGGAAGCTTCTGTGTGGGGGAGTGCTTCGAGTCTAAATAAATGGAAGAAGCTTCAAGTCCAAAAAGTAAAACAAGTATACATGGCTAGTAGCTGTATTGCGACATTGCATTGAAGCCTCCATCAAGGATGCGGTGGATTCTTAATAGTGGTTACTCAATCCATTTTTGTGTCACTAAGAATGTCGATGTGAATAAAGGCAAATCAGCAAGGTACAAGATTTGTAATAATAGCTCTTTAATCAGGGGTTAGGATCTTCCAAATGGGAAGGAATAGACCAAAGAATTATGCACGTTGAAGGATTGAAGTACAATCCAGCATCTGTTGGTCGATTATGTGATGCGGGTCATGAAGTGACCTTTCTAAATGCGGTTGCCAGTGAAGAAATAATGGCAACCCGGTAGTAAGTGGAAGACGGACAGATGGGGACTTGTATGTGATTGATGGAAACAAGACCCATGCTGTTATATAACAAAGGAGGAAGAGAAAAAAGGCGACTAGACATAGCGACACGTCTTAATCGGAGGACCTGGTAGCTGAGGCTATTAGAGACGTCCAGTTATAAGAGAGATAGAGAGCATATGCAGCAGCATGCTTACATGGAAAGCAAATCAGATTTCATTATAAAGTAAAGGGTATAGTTTGACGACTGGACATTGTAAATACTAATTTGTGTACTTTTTCATGCGAATAAGGGACTCAACCAGTGAAAGATTCTTCATTATTTCTATGGATGATTTCACCGGGGAGGACTTACATTATGTGTTAAAGCACAAGATGGAAGCTACGGATTCTTTAAGAAATACGAAGAATGGCCGAGAATGATTGTGGTGAAGAAATTAAAATCTTGATACGATCAGTGCGAGTTCACTTAATGATGCCTTTGAAGGTTGATAACGTGCATTTTATGCCATTATTCTAGTGTTTATTTAGGATGTTTAAAGCATGATTAGGCTTATTCTTACTGCCGTCATATATTTGCTAACCCCTAGGAAGATCTTGTTACAAATCTACGCGTTTTTAATTTTGTTTGGCAGATTTTTGGAGCTCACTTTGACATAGTGGATGGCCTCCAAACAATTGGCGTCCAGAGAACAAAAGTTTGCTAGAATGGTGTATACTGCACCCCCCACAGAACTTCCGAGCATTTGGAGCTGCACGTGAATTCACCCTTTCCGTGCGCTTTTTTGCCTCTCGAACTCTCTGGGGATGGAAGGCTAGGGGAGAAGTTTGAGCTGATTTGGTGCATTAATTCACCGTATCACGTGCAAATTGGCGTGCGAGAGATTTTGGACGTCTATCATTTTTATCTTTGATCATTTGTTCTGAAGGCCCAAGTCCCATTGTGGATGGAAGATAGAGATTTTAAAGTTTGAGTGTTACTTATCAAAACTACGTCGTTTTGATAGATGGGCTGGGTTATCCCCTCAAAGCCCGTCCAGGCTCCATAAATCCAAGCCTCCGCCTCACCTTTACCCAACCCCTACCCGTTTTAAGAGGAGAACTCCACGACTTGTAGGTGCTCCTTGACCTAGGAAGCAATCGTCCGCTTGCGTCACGACCGTCGTAGTTTTGGAACCTGGATTTAAGCTTTGTTCTTGCTTGATCGAAGAAGATGTTTGAGCTTTTACGCTTTGTGTTTCTTTGTAATCGTGCGTGAGTAGTCTTTTAATCCAGGGGAGCAATGTAGCCCCTTTGTTGCTTTCTTGTGTTTATGAATATTGGGTTTGGATGATTGAGTTTTGCATGTTTTATAGATCTGTTCTTAATTCTATCTTTGGATGTACACCTTGGTATTCGTAGCCTGATGGGCGGATTGGGGTCATAACTTATTTGCTTAATTGGTGTGGTCATTATCCTTTTGCAAATATGATTTATTGGCTTTCCTGTTTGTGTGTTTAGATGATCGTTCAGCACCACAACTTTTAAAAGGACCTCGTGACCATTTGTTGTCCTTGGCTTATGTTTAGCATGTTTTCAATCAAACCACCCTAATACCGTAGACATTAGAGATAACATAGGGAGGTGAAATTGTGACTCTAGATGCTTTTAATCCTTGAATCCTAATCTTAAAAATCGGTTTACTTTTTTTTTGTTTATTGCTGAAAGCCAAATAAAAATTAGATCTTTAGTTTAAAAAAAGAAAACTTTTTACTAAGACATTTTATAGAACAGGGTAATTGGGTGTTTGAAGTTTGAGAGCTAGAGAACTAGGCTAATCCTGTGAGTTCGACCCACTTGTTCTTTTTTATTCTTTTAGTAAACTTGGGAATTATTATCTTGAAGAGAGATTTAACGACATTAGCTAGCTCTTGCAGAGGCTAAAAATCTTATGCAGCTCAAAGGTAGCAGATAAACATGGGATTAAGCATCAAGCGTATCGATAGCAAGAACCCATGACAAATGGAGTTGTTGAAGAGAAAGGAAAACGAGGCTGTAGCATCGTTGAAATGAGCGAACATACTGTTTGGAAGCTGAAAGCACATGCAAGGTTTTGGACAAAGACAACAGTGTGATCACATTCTTGAATAAAGTAACACTAAGACCTGAAACAGTACACCATTTATAGTTATGGTGTGGGAAGGAAGTCAACGATCTGATGTCTTCAAAATATTTTAGGTCCTTATTTGCAAAAATAAAGGAGCAAGGAAGAGGAAAGTTTCATTCGGATATGAGAAGGCCCATTTGTTGGATACTAAATGTCAGGACCAAGGGTTCTGAGGTATTGTACCAAGGATCGAAAAGTCATAACCCGAGTGAAGTTAAGGTTGAGTAAAAAGCTTGGAAGAAAAATGCAAGCGAGGATAAGAATCTAGAACTTGGAGAAGATGAACCTCAAGAAGGGAAAAAGTCTGAGCATGAAAAGGAAAAGAAGAGGAGGACCTGGAGACTCGGAGAGTCAGTAGTTGAAATAGAAGGTCCAATCCACGGAGGGGACTCGAAATAAGAGAACCATGAGGTATGGTCCGATTATTCACTGACGAGGATCAGATCATGGTGATCCCCAGCGGAGTGTCAACCGGGAGAACATTCTGAGAGCTACTATATTTGCTCTCGGGGTGAACCAAGAGTACTGGGCAGGAGGTAGTAAGGATAAATCTGGATCACGTGCATGAATGAAGAAGCTAGATCAAATAGAGAAGAAGAAAAACATGAAGGTAGTTCCAAGACCAAAAGAATAGAATATCATCTAAACAAAGTGGGTATTAGAAATAAACTAAATAAAGATGACATAGTGGTAAAGAACAAGGCTATTTGGTATGCGAAGGATATTCCCCAATTGAGGAAATAGATGTGGATAAAACTTTGCTTAGTGGCAAGGCTAAAACTAATCGGGATATTTCTTTCATTTGGCGGCACATAGGGAAAGTATATCAAATGGATGTAAGTCTGCATTTACGAATGGTTTGCTAAAAGAAGATGTATATATTGAGCTAGCAAATGACTGCAGTTTACTTTAATGATAAAACACATTTAGCTGCAGATTAA
>CM042090.1:41496448-41709380 GCA_023512835.1 Taxillus chinensis
AAAGGGTTAAGGGGTTAATGACTAGTACCGATAAAAGACTACAATGCGAGTCTTTGTCTCAAAATGAATCTACCATATCTACAATACATAACAAGGGTACATCTGTACATTCTCACATGATATGCATCTATAGAAATCAAAAACCATTTATAATAAATTTAAAATATATATCGTTCACAGACCTTTGCCTGGATAATGTTAACAATACAAACTCATAAACAAAGCATCACAATTAAATAAGAACCGAGCAACTAACACATATGGTTACCTCCAACCAATTTACAAGTACCTACAAAACATGTCAACGTAGGGGTGAGCACGTATGCTCGGTAGATGACTTACCACTCCACACCTCCCTACGACCCAACTAAACCTTAGGATTATACATGCTCGAGTGTATGCTTGTGCCAATGTAGTGCTCTAATTGCTCACATCCTCTTTTTATCAATATCAAGACACATCCAAAACACACGTCAACCACCCATTGCACAATCATAATAATATGTAATACATAATACGGTGATTTTATCGCTAGTACAACCACCATTTATTCACTTATCCTACAATATCACGTTCTTATCGTTAGCCTACCATTATGTTACCCTAAAAGTCCCCACAACATCATTACAAAAATCAATTCATTTTCATACCATCATATGGAAAAGCAGTGAAAAGCAAACCAACCAAGTCATCCAAACATAACACGCTCGACATAGTGAGACACCCGACCAGGACATTAAGCGAATCTCTTGTTTCCAGCCATACATGGGACTTGTGGCATCTCTCTAGCCATGAATGGGACCTTGGAAATCTCTTGGATTAGCCAGCCATATGTGGGACCTGTGGTTATCCCTCTCGATCAACAAAGTGCATATGGGATCGTAACGGTCCCAATCAACCGATCATATAAGGGACCCGTGGCCTAACCCTATACGGGACCCCGGTTAACCCACAATCTAGATGAGCTCATATAAAATACCATAACACATTCGGATAGTCAGCACCCCCTTTTTCACACCGTACCACACATGTCATACTATATACAAACAGGCACGCGCATGAGTTACACATAAGTCAAACACGCATAACAAAGTGCATAGTGCCCAAAAAGGCCTCAAAACGTCAATCATGATTCCAACACCATAACAAGGTTCATACCATTCGCAACATCACCTATCATTCCCAACAACATCCTCCTTTTCCATTTTCCTTTACATTATTTCATAATGCCTACTATAACCCAGACATCATATATGAGATGGCCCTAAATCCCTTTCATCTAGCATCGATCTCCCATGGAAACACCTATAGTCGTCTCACATCATACCACACTATGACAACCCTAAACAAGCAATCCCCATTTTACCACAACCCAGGCCCCTAAATGCCATGAGGTTCTAAAGGCATAAAGATTTATTTTATACCCCCCAAAACATGGGTTATAAAGCTTTTAGATCTCTAGTCAACCGCACAAGAACAAAAATGCCTAACTACTTGAGCCTCATGCTCAACACTCGATACTACTAAACTCAAGCAACACACAAACCCTTTTGTCGAGGCACCTTGGTCGAAGCTTAACTCGAGCTTGCTCGATGCTACACTTGGATCAAAGTTCCCTGTTTGATGCTCTACTCGAGGCTAGCTTAACGCTCAAGCCTCGAGTATTGTCAAGCAATTCTCCTAACGCGATCCGTCGATTGTGTTCATCTTGGTTTCATCCTGTAGCCCAGTTATACATATTAAATTTCCATTTGTAAGCATGCAAACACCCATGAAATGATCCTTTCACTACTTAGATGAGTTATCAACAAGATCTAACACAAACATTACATTTTTCATCAATTTCCAAGCA
Organism: Taxillus chinensis; assembly: GCA_023512835.1. NCBI lineage: Eukaryota > Viridiplantae > Streptophyta > Magnoliopsida > Santalales > Loranthaceae > Taxillus > Taxillus chinensis. The sequence goes on from CM042090.1 coordinate 41,498,301, forward strand.
ATCCCTAATTCACCTAGGGTTCATTATGATTTTCATGAAACTCCCTCTTATATGCAGGTTAATCTCATAGAACAACAAGCAAGGAGTGGAATATCAAGAAAACACTTACCTAGAATGATTCCCGCGGATCGGATAAGCTCAAAATGCCCAAATCACCAAAGCTCAAAGCTCCCCATGCTCTCCTCCAAGTTCTCTAACGCACGAACAAGACCATGTATTGTGGAAGCTCTCTCTCCTTTGCTCCTATTTATATTTATGTATTTCTTAAATTAATAAATCCCAAATTACAATAATTAGCCTCCCGATGCCCAAACCCCCAAATTGGCCCAAGTACAATAAAAACACTTGTATCGATGAGCACATCATCATCTAGATATTTCCATCCTCGCCCCATGGCTATCTCACATGGTCACCCAAACATGAGTCCTTATAGGATATCTGTTATTCGTGAATTATCATGCAAAAGAGCCATGGGCACTCGCTTGATTCTCGATGCCCGAGGCTCAGTATGGAAAGTATTAAACACATCGTCAACTAGGGCATCGAGCAAATGGGGGTGTTGACAAGTGAGTGATAGGCACGAGGGAGTCAAGCTTTGTGGGAGGGGTGGTTGAGCAAGTCGACCAAGGATATCGAGTAGTGTCAAGCTAGTTGAATAGTCTCGAGTAGGTTGAGCGTTAAGAAGACAGGTAATAGGGCCCTTTTAACCTGACTTAGCTATTGGAACCACATTTATGTTGTGTAAGACTTATAAGATGATGTTGTGATCTTGTTTTGATGCGTAGCTTGTACATCTTTGCTGATTTTGTATAGTTATTTGTGTAGTCTTTATGTCAATGTGGTATAGTTATAGTTGGTTTGGACAGGTGGCTAAAGCCCTAGAGTTGGTGAAATGGAGGTTGTTATTGACAAACTAAGGTCTAAGTTAATGTCTTGGTAGGTTGAGTTTAACAGGCCAAGGCCTGAGGTAGAGATGAGTTGGTTATAATAGAGTCAAGTTCCCTTAGTTGGTAAATTATACAAATATAGTGTTTATTCATAGGTTGAGCCCTCATAATTGTAACAAAACTTTAATAGTTAGATAACACTTGTTGTTCCCAATGTATTTCAAGTTGTCATTGTTGTCAACAGTTTGTGTTTGACGAGCTGGGGAGCAGGGTAAAATGCTTACTTGTACTTGATTGGACAACTTCATACTTCGTAGAATCATCTCTTAAAGTGAGCTCATAGAGGAAATTTGATTATGTACTATGTCTGTCAGTGTAGACTCGAAGCATCAAAGCTTTAGTGATCAAAAGGTTGAAGAGTTGTAGACTCGAAAAGTCAAAGATTTGATGGCTTGAAGTGTCAAAACTTAGCAGAGTTGGAGTTCTAATAGTCACTGGGTCTAAATTAGAGACTCAAAGATTTGAAAACTCAAAGGCACAATTGTCGGTGGGTTTAAACTGGAAGTTCAAAGCCTCGAAGATTCAAAGGTTCTGACTTAAAGGTCGTAGATCCATACATCCATACATTGCTCATCTAACGCACTCATAATTGGTGAAGCATATCTTCGAGGCTATGAGACAATCATCTTTAAAAGAAATGTGCCTTAGTCATGTCAAAGGTCAAGACATTGTTCAAGTAAGTTATTCTGACGGTATACTTTGAGCACCTAAAATGTCGGAATGAACACGTGAAAGCTATCCAAGGCTAGAGCAACAATGGAGATAAACTATGAAAAATTGTTAATCCTAGTTGGTGGATTTGTGTAACATCCATCATATTTAAAAAAAGAAGTATACCTCACTTTTGGAAAGCATCATATGCAAAGAATCTATAAAGATAGAAAGGCACCGAACATAGAGAGTTCGAATATCGATGGAGAAGTGTTTGAAAGTAAGATTTACAATGAGTTGATTAAGCTTTATTCGCCTATAATCAATGAACAGGATATTAATATGTGATAAAAGTGGTTGAAGTCCATATTGGTACAAACAGTTGAGTACGCAGAAGTAGATTGCATATAAAAGAAAAGAGAGTTGATCTTATTGTAATAAGGGTAAGACCCCTCTTGTATTGATATTATAATGGATTGAATTCGATGTAAATATACCTCACCACCGTGGAGTAGATCACATTGATCAAACCATGTATATTGTGTATTTGTGTCACGCACCGGATTTCTAACCCGAAGAAACCGGTTCGTAACTCCCCTTTACCCATGTAGTGGATAAGAGGTTAGGATAAATAATTCCACCCAGAACGTTATAAACATCCACAATAATTGTCCACAAGGCAAACCACATATATATATTAAATTCAAATATCTTTTACATCGTTTCCCCATTGGGGTTCCAATAGTTCCTCAAAATAATAAAATACAAAAACAACAAAACAGCAAACTCAGTCTTCCACCTTGGTGTCCCACCTAACACTTGTAGGTTTATGAAAAGAAAATAAATCACAATAGGAGAGGTGAGCAACTACAGCTCAATAGGGATCATGTCTCCCCAACCCATCCCATGCTCCTAGCATCTATATAATGACGTGCACAAGTGTAGTGTCATGGGAATAGTACATAACAGGTTATAATTAGCATTTATAAATAGAACAACACATAAACAACCACACAAACAAGCACAACCATAGCCACAACCACACAGGCCTCCACAACCACAGCCACACAAGGTTACCACAATCATCGCAACAGCCATACTGGTTACCACAGTTCAAGACAAGACACTTTCAAACACAAGACAACATTGCATATTCACAACACATCAAATATCACATGTATTCAACATCCATCATACAATCCATAATTGAGTTAAGTTTACATAATGCATTTTCACCCACGACCCTCCTATAATTCCCAAGGTTTCCCACAAGGCTCTAAGCGAGAAGCAACACCGGACGAATACAACTATACCACAAAACGAACCTTTAATTCTCACTAACCCCGAAACCTTCAACACCCTCAAGCACAACATGCCAATGAAGGCCAACATTCATATAGGAGATCACACATATACGAATTTACATATATATATATATATATAACATCCGATTACCTCAAGGTCCAACTCTAGAACAGGTTCAAAAGGTACAGAATCCCTACCTCAAATCTCGGTTCCTCCTTGCTCCTTGCTCCTCTCCAAAAGCGCCTCTCGCTTCTTAAGACACAAGCAAGAACGATCGCATCGACAACGGTCTCTCTCTCTCTGCAATGGCAGCTTCCCAGAAACCCCAAAAACCTAATCGAAAAACAGAAAAACATATCAAAAATATGCTACCGCAAGTTAATGTCGACCCAAAAACAACCGGGATTGACCACATCGACCGCTCTTTCTCGCGTCGACAAGACCCCACATCAACCAATCATCACATCGCACAAGGTTGATCTCCAGTGGGTCGACCACTTCGACCTCATGTCGACCACAAGTCGATCAACTCTCGCGTCGACCAATACACATGGAAAAGCTCTCGGGAAACTGCACTTGGTCGACCTCGTTCACGTCAACCACACATCGACCCCATGTCGAAATTAATTTTGCATTGAACAAAGCACACATGTTGACCACGTCAACCACTCATTGTGCCAAGTCGACCACATTGACCCCTACCACACCGACAAGGTTGCATCAACCCAGACCTTCACATCAAAATCCAACTTAGCTTTTCCAAAATAATTTGGCTTCCAGGGCACCGCTTACCTTAACCCCTGCAGAGGCACCGCGCCCTCGGACTCCGTAACCGTCTGGACAAGAGTCCTTGCCCAACCGCACAAATGACTAACTCCTCACATCCCTAAACACAGGTCATTACAAGAGAGTAGAACTTATGCGAGAAAGAGATGATAGTGAAAGACACATACATATGAGTTAGCGATCAATTTACTCAAATTAATGCATATGATAGAGAATAAACACATAAGTTTAATTGGAAACATAGGGAATCTTTCATACCTAGAGAGAGATAGCAAAGATGAATTAAAGCTATATGAATTTATTCGAATTAAGATTCATGAGTGAGGGTGAAAAAGAAGTCACATGATATATGATTAATCAATTAATTTTCATGATTAAAATATAAGGTTGAAGAAGAACTCATTCCAATCATTCCACAATTCCGATTTAACATTGTGAGGCTAATTAGACCCACAAGTGAGAGATTGTAGGGCGGTGCATCCGAGACATATCGGGGGGGTATTACTTAGATAATAAATGAAGTATTTTCTCTCCCTTAGATCATGCGATCATCTTGATAAGAAATCCCCCTCATATAGACAACCAAAAAAAGTAGTCACGAGACATATTAGGGGACTATTACTTAGTTAATAAATAAAGTATTTTCTCTCCTGTAGATCTTGTGATCCTCTCAATTGACTTTTCCTGTAATAAGATTTTAGATCGTGAGAAAGTGTTGTCTATCTTTGAAGAAACTTCACTCGAGGTGTTAATTAGACTACAATTGTGATTTTTATCCACCAGGCATGCCGAGCCAACCAATGTCACTTCTTCAACGAGTGCATGTTAGAAATGTCATTCAATAAGAGAAATCATATGACATGTGGTGAGAGATGAAAATAGGAATCATGAATGCTAAATAAGATGTTATTTATATATCCTTAATTATGTTGGCGTTACCAATTTCAATCCGAATTAGCAAGCATCCTCCCATCATGACTTATGTGAGAATTATCGAAACATGATGTATGATTCAAAAGTAAGAATGATTAGTATGAATTATAGAAAGTATTTCTCACTACGACAAGAATCACAATGCATGTTTTGTAACAATTGAACCTAACGGATAAATGAGATAGAAATGCTATGCGAAAGGTCAAACATACCTAACTTGAGCAACAGGTCGGAAAATCTTGCATCGGGAAGGGGCTTTATGAGAATGTCCGCAAGTTGATTATTCATAGCAACATGCTCGAGAGATATATACTTTTTCGGAACGTGGTCACGGATGAAGTGATACCTGACCTCTATGTGTTTAGTCTTTGGGTGCATGACAAGATTATTGCTGATTGCAATGGCACCGATATTATCACAGTAGAGTGGGACAGACGTCATATTGAATCCATAATCGGTAAGTTGACTTTGCATCCATAGGAGTTGTGCACACTCCTCCCTGCAATGTACTCAGCCTCCGCGGTAGAGGTTGATACGGAATTCTGCTTCTTGCATGTACCACTTGTGCTCTTCCTTTCTATGCGACATCTAGCAAAATCAGCATCAGAGTATCTAGATAGAGAGAAATTAGATTCCTTGGGATACCGAGTCCCAAGTTCACTATGCCTTTCAGGTACCACGGTATCCATTTAACATGAAGCATGTGTGACTCTTTAGGATCCGCCCGATATTGTGCACATATGCATGTTGTGAACATGATATCCGGACGACTTGCTATAAGGTACAGCAATGATCCTATCATCCTTCCGTATTCTGTCACATGTCCTGATTTGCCATTGAGATCCGGGTCTAACCTAGCACCGATGGCATAGGAGTTTTCATGGGAGAAGAATCTTGTATACCAAACTTTCGATTAAGTCTCATGTGTACTTTGCCTAGTTGATGAAGATTCCTTCCTTCATTTGCTTGACTTCAATTCCTAGGAAGTAGGACAATTCTCTCATCATGCTCATTTCGAACTTTCCAGTCATTAACTTTTCAAACTCTTTATATAGCTTCGGATTTGATGATCTGAAAATGATATCATCCACATATATCCGAACGATTAAGGTGTGACACTTATCTTTTCGTAGGAATAATATGGTGTCAATCTTCTATTTTCTGAAATTATGAGCGAGCAAGAATTTTGACAGTGTGTCGTACTAGCACTTGGAGCTTGCTTCAATCCTTACAAGGCTTTCCGTAGTTTGTATACCATGTGTTCAGCCTTGGGTTCGGTAAATCCAGGAAGGTTGTTCGATATATACCTCCTCTTGAAGATCTCCATTAAGAAAGGCATTCTTGACATCCATTTGATATACCTTGAAGTTCTCATATGACGCGAAAGCTAAGAACATTATGATCGCCTCAAGTCTAGCTATTAGAGCGAAGGTTTCGTCGTAGTCAATGCCTTCTTCTTGACGATATCCTTTGGCCACCAGTCGAGCTTTGTTCTAGATCATCATTCCATCCATATCAAGTTTGTTTCGGAACACACATTTCGCACCAATGACTTGTTACGATTCTGGCCTTGGTACTAAAATCCACACGTTGTTCCTTGTGAACTAATTTAGCTTTTCTTGCTTGGCATCTATCCAGTTCAAGTCTTGAAGGGCTTCATCCACCACCTTGGGTTCAAATTGTGATAGGAAGCATGAGTACAGGCAAATGTTGAAGGCAGCTTCCCTTGTTCTTACACCAGCAGTTGGATCACCAATCACTTGTTTAGATGGGTGGTTTCGCGACCACCGAAAGTTCTGAGCTTGTAGTGGTTGATACGCGACAATTTGTAGCACTTAATGTTCAGTTATTGTGAATTGCTTATCCAGTTGAAGAGATCTACTAAATGTTCAAAGGTTTGATCCTTTGATTTCAAAAACTGCACCCATGTATATTTGATGAAGTCATCGATAACCACAAGGGTATATCTCGCACTAGCAAGTGAAGCAATAGAAATGGGACCACAGATATCCATATAAAGAAGTTGTAAGGGAGCAAATATAGACTTAACAGATTTACTCTTAAAACTATTTTTGGTTTGCTTGCCAAGTTGACATTCTCAACAGAGGAATTCTCTGGAGTAGTTAAGTTTGGCCAATCTAGTGACCAAGTCAAGCGATGCTAATTTAGACAAGGTCTTAAAATTTAAGTGAGCACACAACTTATGTCATAGCCAACTTTCTTCATTTGATGCTTTAGTGAGGAAGCATACAAGATCAGAAGAATAATTTCTTAAGATCACTAAATATATGTCTCCATCTCTTGATCCGGATAACTTAGCATCTTCGAATCTGGTTTCCGTAACTGTGCAGGTTTTGGACAGCAATGAAACAGTGAATCTTTTGCCACATAAATTACTGACACTTAGTAAATTATGCTTTAAACCTTCGACTAATGCAACATTGATAATTGATACACAACCAGTGGTTAAAGTGTCATACCCCATAGTCTTACCTTTATTGTTATCGTCATATGTTACAGATGGTCCTCATTTGTCAACAATATCTACGAGCAGAGACTTGTCACCCATCATATGTTCGGAGCATCCGCTATCAAGTATCCACTTGCTCTAATTTATCTTTGATTTCAAGTGGTCTGGGAGTGAATTCCAGAGATACTCCTTAGTATTTGCCATGAGGCAGACATTTGCCTTCCCGGTTGGTTCATCATCAAACCGAGCGATCGTTGTATCTTGCGAGACAAACGCCTTCCTCTTATCCTTAGTGTTTTCAAAGGTTGATCATTGGGGTCTTTCCTTATCACCCTTGTCTGCCGTCTTGGAATTAAATCTGCATTCATTGGTATAGTGACCGGACTTCCCACATTTGTAGCGGTCTTGGGATGAAGACTCGATCGCTCTTTCCTTATGGAGAATGAGGAGGATCCTCCTTTGCTTCCCTTTCTTTCCTTCCTAAAAAAGCATTCAAAGGATTTGACAAGAAGGGTTATCTCTTCGAGTCGAATCGAGTACTTTAACACGTCTGAATCCTCTTCGTTCTCCACGCTCGGACATTTTGTAGCTTTAAAGGCTACCTCCTTTTCTTTCCGAGCTATTTTCTTATCTCAGTCAGAGTATCTGAATCTCATGAGTGCAGTCTTTCCGAGCTATTTTCTTAAAGACATGGTGCAGTCTTATCTCATGAGTCCGTAGCTCTTTATATATTTCCTTCAAGGGAACATGCTGCCACTACAAGAAATCATACCTACCGTAACATCAAATAATAACACTATTGAAAAAGTATTACGGTAAGCATGTATTAAAAACAAAAAAAGGAGCACCAACCATGGGCGGGACATTTTCACGAGGTAAGTATTAGGAGCGCCAACATAGGCTGGATATTTTTGCAAGTATGCTAACAATAGGCGGCATATTTTCAAGAAGTAAATGTTACCGCCTCTCCCATAATTCACATAAAAAATCTCTTCATATTCGCTCTCATTAGTTGTCAAGAACCCTAAAGTCAAAGCCCCTCTTTTTCTAAGTCTCCAACAGCAAGAAGCCCCTCCTCTTCTACATCAATCTTACAAAGGTATATCACTCGATTCCTTTCACTTTTGATCATCTTTTCCAATTTTTCTCGAATCATGATGCGTAAGCTAATATTTCCACTGATTTATGTTTTTATTGTCGTAAATAGGTATTCTATTGCTGCTTCGACGCTTGATCCCGGCAAATCTGTTAGTGAATCAAATGGTGGTACTGGTGGCTTGAGGTCGATAGGATCGTTGTTGTGTTTGGTTCAGGCCTCTAGTTTCGATCGCGTCAAGATTTGTATTGAGGAGTAGCTCCCCGATGATGTAGAAATTTTGGTATGTATTTATATATGCACACCAGTTCGTTGTTGGTTTGTTTTATTTATCAATGATTGCCATGTTTTTTCAATGTTTTGGTTGAAAATGTGGGATGTGTGTTTGATGAGTTTACTGTTTGACGTTTATAAATCCTAGGACTATCTTTTATGGAGAATAACATATTCTAATCTAAAAGGGTGGGGTAGTTCCTGTGTTAATTTGATGTTTTTTTGATTTGGTTGTGTGTAGGGTGAGCAGTTATTGGATTTATTAGCTTTTCTAATTTTTGGTAAGCAAGGATTGGAGCATAGGAGCCAAATTGGAGGGTTAGGTTGTTTTTTATTTTTTATTTTTTTTGGCCAAAATTTTGTTGAATTTCATATTTGGTAAAATAGTCCTGGCTTTCTGTGTTAGGTCTGTTTTTTAGTCACAAACAATAAAAATGGTAGAATTCTTAAACTGGGCCAATGGGAATTTTTTATGGAGGACTATTTGGGTAAAGAACCGTATATTAAAATTAGTTTAGAGAACTTTTGCGGCCTTGCTCTTAGTGTCAAGAGATGCAATAATTTTTGTTTATTTATTGTGAAACTGTTCAATTGTAACGCCACTTCATAAGGGAAGTTGATTTCAGGATTTTTATGATGTTTACTTGTTGAACCAGTAATTGTGGAGGATCTAAGACATATGGAAACTACTGAGCTAGAATACTAACACAATGGAAATCTTTGATGGAGTAGTGAAATGTATAGTGTTGTAATTTTATTTTGGATAGATAATCAGTTTTTTCAGCGAGAGATATGGCTGATGGAATATAAACGAAGTTTACATTTTTTTTTTATCTGTTAAAAAGTCTAAATGTTTTTTTATTTTAAATTTTTAGTTTTTATTTTATCAAAGTAAATCTCTTTGTTTGCTCATGTTGCAGAGTATCTCAGAGATATTACATCTCAATGTTCCAATGGCAATGAAATTAGCATTGATGATCTAAAAGATTCAGAGTACAAAACAATAAACTCGACAATAAATGATGTTGGTGGGTTTGAAAGTGTAGAGTTGTCGTGCTTCTTTGCAATGATGAATTTATTCGCAAACTTAACAAAAATTGGAGGGACGAGGACCTTGCTAACGATGTGTTATCCATGTCTCAACACATCCCCTGAACTTGGGCTGCCAATTATAAGGGAAAAAACAACTCTCTCTCTCTCTCTCTCTCTCTCTCTCTCTCTCTCTCTCTCTCTCTCTCTCTCTCTCTCTCTCTCTTTCTATAGAGTAACAAAAAATAGAAGATTTGAAATCTCTTTTGTCTTGCGGCTTATGTTGGGTGACATTGTAATTTTTGTTGAGTTAGCTACAAGACAAGCGAGATAAAAGGGGAGCATCGTGCACCGGATTTGCTTTTATTTTCTTTTTCTATTTTACTGTGTTTTGTAGTTATTATTTTTAAAATTATTGTCATATTTTTCCTACATTTTGTTTATATTATGATGGTACAAATGCAACTTTCAAGGTCTGCACGGGAAGTCTCCAAGTTTGCGACCATAGCATTAGTAGATGTTGATTCAGATGGCATTGTAGTTTATGTCAAGTACTTTGACATCAGTCTCATACCTTTGACAATATTTTTCTTCAATGCTCATCACATGAGGATCTATTCAAGGTTTGAATATTCTCCTGAAATAGTTTTCTGCAGATCTTGACAGACTATTTTATATGCATTGTTCAAACTCTTTGAGAATTATGGTGTGGATTATTATAATCAATGTTATAATTATTTTAGGGGTAGGGTTAATTAGTGTTATTGAAATTTGCTTATTGAAAATGTGTAAATTTTTGCATAGCACGTTGCTTAATTAGCTAAATAGAAAAAGAAAAACAGTAAATACCTGCTAAACTGCCTTTTTATTCTTTTTTGTCATCTTTTTTCCTTTCTATGGATCATATTATTAACCAAGAATTGTTAAGGATAATAGAATATAGAAAAGGCATAGTATTTTTTTCTTGTAATATGCATGTACTTTCCAAAGATCTATCTGCAATTGTTTAAGATGAGTTTGTAATAGTTCAGTTATAAGGAGTCAGCAAATTCCCCCCAGCTCAGAATGGCCCACTGAGAATAATTATGATAATGAGGGTATGTTGCAATGTGCACAAGCTGTAATCCCTTGTTCCTAGTTGTTGCAAGTTGGAATTGATTTTTCATCCTTGTTATATTTTTATTTTGGCAACCAATAGCATTATTGTGAATTATTGGAAGGTGTTGTCTCCTTGGATCATGCCAAATCTGTTTTGACTCTATCTCTTTTCTTTGAGCTTGTTTCCTTGAACGTTCTTTCTTTGTTTTTGCTTTTTATTTTCAATTATTTAGGGGGTTCATTTATGTTATTTTGGGTCGGAGCTTCATTTTTCCAATTCATTTCTATCTCTATTTCTCATTTTCTTCTCCAAAATTCCCGGAAAATTCATTAGTTCGGTTACTTAATTTCGTCATTTACTTTGCTTCTGTTTTTTCTTTTAATTTGCTTTGTTAGGCTACCTTGGAAATTAATTCATGGTTTTGAACTCTGCAAGTCATAGTTTTCATATCTCCTCAAATCCCAGATAAAGTGTTTGTTTTTCTATGTAAAGTAATTAATAGTTGCCACTTTCCGATTTTTCTTCTTTGTGTTTATAGGTTTGGCCATGGCCGCATCAAATGGTTGCAATAGGTTAGCAACAACATCGGACGGCGATGATGTTGATGATGTTGATTTTTTATCCAATCGTGGTGATGACCTCCAAAGCCTCCCAAGACAAGTATTTTATTGGGAATTGGATATATATATATATATATATATATATATATATATATATATATATATATAAATTGTTTTGGTTGCTACTATATGCATCTAATATATGCATAAATGTATGATGGTAGAACTTAAACATGTTAATGTTTATTTTTTTAGTTTACTTTTTTATAATTTCAACTATTATTTTGGTTTTTCTTGCAGAATGATGAAATGCTTGCAATTTATTATGATATGGAATGAAGATGGCATGTCACGCCCCCAAATTCCAGTGAACCCGGAACTAGGAACATGACTTCCCCATGCCCGCACCCGAAAGGTCAAGGGGTTGGTGACGAGCACCAATAGAGACTACACCGCGGGTCGTTGTCTCAAAGTCCTCACCTGGGTCTGTCTCTCGAATCGGAATAAAATGTGCCGATTTGGTCAACCGGTCGACAACTACCCATATCGTGTCGTGTCCCCTGGAACGAGGAAGTCCAGTGACAAAATCCATGGTCACGTGGTCCCATTTCCACTCCGCACCGGCAATGATCGCAACTCACCGGTGATCTCAGGGCTGCTGCCTTGACCTGCTGACAGGTCAAACACCTCCTCACAAAATCAGCAACGGCCTTCTTCAGGCCTGGCCACCAAAACTGCCTCCTCATGGCATGGTACATCTTGGTCCCACCAGGATGTACAGCTAACCTCGACTGGTGAAATTCCCGAAGAACCTCCTCCTGAAGAGAAGTGGGAACTATCAGGCGACCCCTATACCTCAATATATGCTCACCATCCTCAGTCCAATCAGAAGATGCCTGCCCAGTCTGAATCCTGTCTCTGATGACCTCACAATCAATGTCCCCCAACTGATCCTCTATGATCCTGCGCTGCAACTCAGGGACTGCGACAACAACACTGAGGGTCCCTCGCCCCTCACTGGTCACCATTTGCAACCTCATCGCTGCCAACTAACCCATCATCTCCCATTCCTTAATGGCACAATGGGCCACCACGGCCCTGCTCTTCCTACTCAGAGCATCTGCCACCACATTACCCTTCCCAGGGTGTACATCATATCAAACCGAACCGTTGGCAGGTACTCCACCCACCGCCTCTGCTAAGGTTCAGATCTCGCGAGAAAAGATATATCGCAAGCTCTTGTGGTCTGTATACACCACAAACTTCTCCCCAAGGAGATAATCTTGCCGACTCTTAAGTGCAAAGATCATCGCTGACCAACTCCAAATCATGTGTGGGATAGTTCTGCTCATGTGGTCTCAACTGCCTAGACCCATAAGCAATCACCTGCCGAGTCTGCATCAGCACACAACCAAGCCCCACCCTGGAAGCATCACAATACACCTCGAAAGGCACACCCTCCTGTGGAAGAATCAAGATAGGTGCTAAGGTCAATCGTGCCTTCAACTCCATGAAAGCACTCTCACACGCATCAGACCAAACAAAAGGAACTCCCTTCCTGGTCGGGTGTGTCATAGGAGATGCCAACCTAGAAAAATCCTCCACGAACCTCCAATAATAGCTTGCCAAACCAAGGAAGCTACGAATCTCAAACACATTCGTGGGCCTCTTCCACGACATAACCGCCTCGATCTTCTCGGGATCCGCTATGATACCCTCCGCGAGATACCACATGCCCCAAGAAGTGCACTGTTGCGAACCAAGTCATATTTTGTGAACTTCGCGTACAACCGATGCTCCCGCAAGGTCTGAACACAACCCTGCAAATACTCCTCATGCTCCCTCTTGGTCGCTTGAATAGACCAAAATATCATCGATGAACACCACAACGAACATATCTAAATATGGAGCAAATACCTGGTTCATCAATCCCATAAACATCTCTGGAGCATTCGTGAGCCCAAATGGCATCACAAGCCACTCATAGTGCCCATAACGACAATCGAACGCGGTCTTAGGGATATCTGCCTCCCTAACCCTCAATCGATGGTATCCGGATCTCAAATCTATCTTGGAAAACCATCTCGCACCGCGAAACCGATCGAACAAGTCATCGATCCTCGGCAATGGATACCTATTCTTCACAGTCACCTGGTTCGGCTTCAGGTAGTCTATACACAACTGAAGTGAACCATCCGCCTTCTTGGCGAACAACACCGGAGTGCCCCACGGTGAGCTACTCCGCATGATAAATCCTCGTGCCGCAAATCATCTATCTGCCTCTTGAGCTCTCTAAGCTCGGTCGGTGCCATTCTCGTAGGCCGCTAACCTGATCGGTGTTGTCCTTGGCAACAACTCGATCGAAAACTCTACCTCCCTCACGGGTGGCAAACCGACCAAGTCCTCGGGAAACACATCCGGGAACCGATCTACAATGGGTGGCAAAACAGCCTTCCCCTCTCTCCTCCCGTCAACCAACGTCAAGGCCGGCTAACCGGTGGGTCACATCACCCCACCCATGCCTCAAAGGTCCCAACTTGCATGCCTCCTCAGTCCACTCACCCACAAAGACACCCCGCATGCCCTCCTGGTGTGAGGAACGTCACACGTCGTCGAAAACAATCAATCTTGGCCTTCACGAGACCAACCAATCCATACCCAGGATAACATCAAAATCATCTAACTCCATGATATACAAATCACACAACAGTTAACACCCCCAAGTGTTACCTGACAAGCACGACAGATACCCTCAAGTATCACAAGTCCACCCAAAGGTGAAGCAACCATCAAAGATCGACTAACTGTCTCCTGGTCTAACTCTAACCCAATCACCGTAGCATATGAAATAAAAGAATGGGTAGCACCGGTATTAATCAAAACCGAACAGATAGTATGAGAAATGATAATGGTACCTCTCTCACCAACGAAGGTCCTCTCTCCGCTCGTCCCTGGTGGAACCTCGCTTCCTTCTTTGGTAAGGGCAAACGTCCTCCCTCGTGGCCCACCGCCACTAGCCTGGCCCATTGGGGCCTTGCCCCGCCGATCAACATGACCCTGTGCCTCCCGCCAAGAGGCCGCCGCACCGCAGTCGCGTCTGCGTGCTCTGTGCCGGCGCACCGACCTCTCGAGATGGAGCCCCACTCCTGTCCTGGTGATCTCTCGGACGAGGGCCTACACCCTGGTTGAGCTAAGGGTAACACATTCCCTAGCTCCATGCCCTACTTTCCCGCATCGAAAATAGGTCATCTTTTTCCTTAGGCGATCTCTCGAGACATGCCCGATCAAACCACAACTCCAACAGTACCTGGCCTCCTGTGGCTCGAACTCTCACGGGGTCCCACCGCCCGACTGGAAACCCTCGCACCTGCCTCCTCTCAAAGCCGAGCAACACTGCTATCCCCACTCTGCCTCTTCTTGCTCGGACCGCCGAACCACCCGGCCTCCGGGCTCTCGCTCGATCCCGACCTCGCTCGATAATGAGCGCCTTGTTGACCGCCTCCCCGATACTGGTCAACCGCATTGGTTCCATTGTCTTTTCAAAGATGGCCTCAAGCCCTGAATGAAGTCCTGCGTCTTCCAACCTTCCTTTTCCCAAGCCTCAAGAGCAAACCGCCCCTAAATGCGTGAAGGCTTGCACATACTCCCCCACGGTCATGCTACCCTGCACAAGCTCATAATACTCTCTACGTCGAGCATATCGCAACGAGCCGGGAAAATACTCCCCAAAGAAGCGCTCAACAAACTCTCTCCAGCTCATCGATCGCCATGGACAGCTCTAGTGGATTCCCACCACCTACGTGGGATCCCCAATAAATAGTGCGTCGCCACTCGCACCCGCTCCTCATCCGGCACCCCAATCATCTCAAAGATATCCTCTATCCATCTAATCCAGTCCTCGGCTACCTCAGGCCGTGAACCATCCTTAAAAGTCCTGGGTGCATATTTCAAAAAGCGTGCGCCCCAATCCACTCCTCGTTGTCTTGGCTCTATCACGACCTCCTCGGTGGTGCACATCCCGCACCACCCTCGCCTCCCGCCTCCGAGGCTGTGGTGGGCCGCCGAGGCCGTTGTTGCCTCTTCAACTCATCCACCTCTCTAGCCATATCTCTCATTGAGCCCCGCATACCCTGCATGGCCTCCTTGCAACCGAATCAACACTGCGTCAAATCGGGTCCCACAACGGGAGCCGATGACCTCGCTGCCGGGCTCTACTGCGGGCTCTGCTGCCCCTGGTGCCCCGACTCTATCGTGGGCTCCTCTGTCGGACCCTGGCCTCGGACAACCCTCCTCGGTGGTGCCATCACACTGGCCACAACAACAAACAATCAAACAATCAATACTAGCACTGCTAGCATAAACAGCCATCAAAGGCACAACCGACTTGTAGGTTCTCACCACACGACCCATAGGTCCATACTATGCATATAGCATCGTGTCACCCCTCAGGGTACACCACAATCAAGTCCTGGCTCTCACGGCCACGTGCCATCCTGGCACCAAATGCAATCATATCACACACAAAGACAATCTAGTACCCTATATGCACACAATCATACCACTAGAAATGCACCCCATGTATGCTCCTAGGATGATCTAACCGACACCAAAATAACCTAAAACACATGTAAGGACTGCGTTGATCAGGCGCCCTCCCTACAGTTTTCCAAGTCACATGGAATCAATTAACCACCCCTCACTAACCTAGGTCCACTAGACCATGCTCTGATACCAACTTGTCACGCCCCCAAATTCGAGGGAACCGGGAACTAGGAACATGACTTCCCCTTGCCCGCACCCGAAAGGCAAGGGGTTGGTGACTAGCACTAATAGAGACTACACCTGGTCTTGTCTCAAATATGCAACCCTGTACAGTCACACATCAAGGGTAATCCTGTACTTACCCATACATCATCATGCATACAATAAGTCAAACAGTCATACAGACATCACATCACAAACAGTATGCAAATATAACTGTCCACGGACTCATGTCCGGGATACAAACATAAGACAATACACAATACAGAATACAGTACTATATCATACATCAGAGTAGTGGGCACGTCCTCCTGGAAGAAAGTCCTCCACTAGTCTCGGGTCACACCTGAAAAAGGTAAACAACAAGTAGGGGTGAGCGACAAGCTCAGTAGGTGACCCCAACACTCCACATCATGCAGACATACAAGTCTATACTACATGCTCGTGTACTCGTGCCCAGTGTGTAGTGTGCACAATCATCAGGACTCAACCTTGCAAACAAACATCAGGACCCAGCCTGCCAATACAAGACAACTTGTCCACGATCCTCCATGGGATCCCAGCTCAGGGCACTTAGCCCTAGCTCCACAAGCTCAACGGCTCAACTCAGGCCTTAGCCTGTCCACAGCGCAATATGCCCGGCCACAGTCGCCACATAGGCCTGCCATCGGTGCATATGCCTGCCACGTCAACCACATAGCACCATCGGTGCATCACGGTGAGAACCCAAATAAGTCACGGAGTCTATGCCCCAATACCTCACACCAACATACTAACATTAGTATGGCATGTCATTCTCAACATTTCCTTTGGAAGCGTAGCCTGGTCTTCACAAGTAAATCCACAATCCTTGATTTATGAAGGAAGTACCCATAGCAGCTATTTTCTTGAAATTAAAAGTCCCGACATTGAGTTCCCATATCATAAATAAGATAATCTGATTTTTGGGGATTTTTCTGAGATATCTAACCCCACTTTCCAAAAATTCACCACTACGAACTTTTGGGTTTTTCCGAGATTTTACACTAAATCCCAATTTTCACATTTTGAAAGAGTGGGAATTAATTTTTCTAGTATTTTTCTTTGAATCCAAATGGGGGGTATTTCGTTATTTACATTGTAACTTAACTATAATACTTAAATGTGGAGAGGCATAATGGTTTACAATGTAAATGTCCAGTGCGGTGCGATTACATTGTTGCGGAACAACTTGTCGGATTTGATGCTACTGATCCGGACTACTGATCCGGACTAACTCCTCCGGACTACTGATCCGGACTAACTCCTCCAGACTACTGATCCGGACTAACTCCTTCGGATTACTGATCCGGACTACTCCATAGCTGCTGACTACGAAGCTGCGACTCTTAAGTCCGTCGACTCCATAGCTGGTGACTCCTAAGTGCTGACTCCATAGTTGCGACTACGAAAGCTGTGACTCACAATGCTTGATCGATCCGGCGACCCTAACACTCGCCGAGAGTACTGTTCATCGTCGTTTTTGGCCTGTTCTTCATCTGGAAGCAACCCAGTGACCCCCAGACACTCATAAACACATGTTTTATGCAATAAACTGCAATATTTATCTCAAAACGCGTCCTAAACGCCTCTAATTAGCACGATAACAGCAGAAATACACACAAATTATATATTCATCTAGATCTAAATCTAAACCTCTATGGTTGACTTCTCAACCCTCATAAAATACACACTCATACATCCACAGATCACATATTCAAAGATAGGATCGAAATAAGACGATTAAGGACACCTACCTGGAAGATTATTTGCGATCCACGAGCTCCAATCGCCCCAAAATCGCCAAGAAAGCTTTTCACGCTCTTCACCTTCTCTCTCTCTTTTGCTCAAACACGCACGCACCAATAATTGGCAATTAAAGAGATAAGGCAGTTCTTAATTATATATATCTTGTTACCAATAATTGGCCTCCCAAGAATAATTGACCCAAACGCAATAATTGACCTCCCAAGGTCACGAACTCCAAATTGAGTCAAATTCTGTCAAAACGCTCGAAATGACGAGCACAATATCGGTTCAGATATTATCACACTCAAATGATCGCTCAAACGCAATGTCAACCAATAAACCCCGAAAAGTCAACAATCGGGTCAAACGGGGCCCCGACTCGAAATCGGGCCCAAGTACAGTCAAAATGCTCACATCGACGGCTACACTACCGTCCAGATAGTTACATTCCCATAGAATGACTATCTCTCAAAACTACCCAAATACGAGTCTTTACATGGCATGACTAAGGGTTTTGTTTTGAGACATTTAGTATTTATTTTATGTAAGAGAGCGATGTTGTAAAATATTTTGGACATGGTTATTTTGGATTATAATACTTTAGAATATTATTTCTCAATGTAGACAGATATTAATAATATTTTGGATAGTTTGGTTTTTTTTGAATATTGAATGTTTTTGTAATGTATAAGTATTTGTTAAATTGTAACCAATGATATATTATAAGCATTTGTAAAGGCTTATTATATTTTTGTGTCATTTACTATAAGCCTTTTTGGTGTGTTAGGTGCCTTGGTGATGGTATATTGGTTACTACACAAAAAAGGTCATATTGTATAATTTTTCATAACACATAATTGTAACACAATAAAAAGTGTTATGTAAAGATTGTTATGGTAAGCTTATAAAAAGCTTATAGAAATGTTTCATAAGACAATAACATGTGTTACTGTATGATCTATTGTAACATAAAATCGTAACACATCAAAAAGTGTTACCGAAAGATGAGGGACTTTTCATAAGCCAAGCAGATCTAACACCCCAAAAAGTGTTACGGTATCCTATGGTAACACATTTTATGTCTTACTAAAGGCCTGATTTCTTGTAGTGTGCCCAGTTCTCGTGGCTTGCATCTGGAGTTGTTTAGAGTAGTAATGATCCGACAAGGAACGAAAGAACTTGTCATTTATTTGAAAGTCCGAGTAATGCTCATTTGGTTTTCGGATTGAAAATAAGCTTGTCGAATCTTCGATAGATGCCTTTGAGAGTCTCACCAAGTTTATGCGTAAAGCTCTCGGATAACATTCTACATTTGGGACTGACTTTCCTTATAGGGGATTGTCAATTTATCCCAAACAACTTTCATTGTTTTGTAGCTCTTGACGTTCATGAATCGGAATCCAAAGATGATGTAACATATGCCAAAGCTTTTTCACTGGCAATTTGCTAGGCTCTTTCCTCATTAGTGAGTTCAGGATCTGTCTTTCACCTTCGTACTCCATTTTCCCCGATTGTCATTGCGGTTGGGATCTCTTGATGAAAACATGGCCACATCATATGATCATGGCACGTCATGAACGTGCATATGCGAACCTTCCCTTTGCGAGAAGAATTCGGGTGTGAATTTTGGTGGCTTGTTCGAGTGAAAGAGGAGCTTATGAACCGAGCAATGGATTGAGTGTTTGAGCTCGGGTTTGAGCTCGAATTTGTTTGCTCACTACTTGCCATAGTTGAAGATGGGCTCCGCTTCACCTCCTAAGGTGATGCGTGTGTTGTACAGCATGTTGCTTTCTTCAGCTATTTGTAGAAATGTGAGAGAAAGGGATCTCTACTTGAGCAGGTAGAACTTGCTCTGATACCACTTGTTGGTCCCGAAAAGCCTAGAGGGGGTGAATAGGCTCTTTTGAAAAACTCTTTTCTACTTTTCGACACAACACTTTTCGATTGAAAGAATAGATCAATGTAGAAGATAATCGGATAGAGAAAATATTTTGTATTATTATCAAAAGATAATTATAACAAAATCAATAACGGATTAAAGTTGTTGGACATGCTTTGTATCTACTAAAGGGTATCTCTCTCTAGCTTACAATAGCACTCTGAATCTAAGCAATTATGCATACTCTAACAAGTATTACTATTTCTAAGCTTTAGCGCATGTACACCTTAAAAAGCACTCAGATACACATATATAAGACTTTTATTTATAGGATATCCCTGAGACATTCTTACAACTTGATTTTCCGATCGATGAGTTGTATTAATGATATTCTTGGAAAATACCCTGCTTTTATTGTTGCGGATGTGGAGCTCTAGATATTGGAAGATGATATAAATGTATTCCAATTTCATTAGAAATCATATCCATGCATCCGAGTGATCCACGTGTAAAATGATATAAATGTATTCAATGGATCTATCTTACATCGGGACACAACAAGCTTAAATGCGCCAAACTAACATAGCGAGTGAACGGAGCAACATCGTCTTATTTCGTCACAAGGTTCCTTATTCTGTATCAATGATGAGCTCGGATTCCTTACTTCGTGTCAATGGTTGCTTACTCCGTATCAATTGAGTGTTCGGATCCTTATTTCATTATAAGGTTCCTTACTCGTGTTAAGATATCTTATTCCACAACAAAGTTCCTTACTCGAGTTTCTTGAATGCTTGGAATCCTTATTTAGTATCAGCACTTTCTTACTCCGTGTAAGTACTTAGCTTAGATGCTTACTCCGCATCTTTTCTTCCTAACTCCATGCGAATAAATACTCGGGTTCTTATTCCGTATTAGTACTTCCTTACTCCACGCGAGTATAAGATATATCAATTATATTCTAATTACTTTGATCAAATATGTTAGAAGGTTTATATGATATATTGCCCTCTTCATTAACTTCATTCTCATCATTTATTACAATATCAACTGAGTCACCCATATCTTGATTTTCATCCACATTTGTATTTTCTATCAAATTTTCTTCAACATTGTTTTCCACATATTCTTCATATTTTCTTCCATATTGTCCTCCACATTTTCTTCTTCATTTGTCTCTCTTTGGCATTAATAAAAAAATTCTTAAAAGCACCTTCTTGTGATTTCAAAAAGGTTTCTTTTTTCTGCTTTTCTACTTTCTTTTGATATCCTAACTGATATTTTCTTTTAGGAGGCATGACTCACTTTACCAATCCTAAAATAAAAATAAGTAAATAATTCAAATTTTAATATTTTCTATCAAAAATTCAATAAAATCAAACTTAAATCAATGACAAATAATTCAATTCACCCACTATTGCACAAATTATGTAAAACATATAATGTAATTGTGTAATTATAAATTAAAGCGACGGGACAAGTCTCACCATCGCACAAATTATTTATAAATTATTATAAATTATATAAATACCGCACAAATTATAAGTATATAATTATGTGAGGCGGGCAACTTGCGTACCAAGAGCAGACAAGCGGCCGGGTCGAGGGCCTAAGGGCCGATGCGAGATCTGGCGCCGGGGGGACTGGCCGACTACGATTTTGCCATTGGGGAGAGCAAGAGGCACGGCCTCGCAAGGCCTGCGGGGGCGTGGCCGCATGGAGGGGTCCAACCAAGAATCGTCCATCCAAGCAACAATCCTTTGGGGTTTGGGGGCCGGTGTCACGACCCGAGCAGCGTGGTCCTGGCGGGACGTTTCTTAGTGGCACGATTCAGGAATGTATTCGTGCTACGTAAAGGAGAGGGGTTGGTTAAAAGCGTAGATGGTGCGCGACGAAGGTTCCAGGCGGTTCGTGGAGGAAAACGGATGGAACCCCTTCGGAGTTCGGACGTGCCGACCCGGTTGAATGCGGGGAGCACGCCGCTAGTCGAGGACTTGACGTTGAAGAAGGGATTTGGCCATCCTTACACAAACCGGTCGGGAACCGGAGCCGTTCTCCTGATGAGCCCGGTGGCAGGCGAAACCGGTCTACGTGCGCTTCAACCCCCAAAGGCTAAACTTAGCGGACCGTGGATAGAGAAGCTAAGTGCCGCGATGGGTTGAGAGGCGCAGAAAACCTGACCCCGTGACAAGTGGTATCAAAGTCGAACCGGCCCGTATCCTGAAGACTCGCCGAGCACTCTCGCGAGTAGCGTGATCCCAAAGTGGGAGCTCGCGAGAGGTGAGTCGACCGATAGTGTCTTGCACGCCTTGCGTCCATAGAGTTGCAGTATCCTAGAGTGTGATACGGAGCCGGGCAAGGGAGTACGAAGGAGCGCATCGGAGCGATCTTGGAAGCCTCCTATCCTTTGGACATTGGGCAAGTGGGCGAGCATCTTGGTAAAGGTGTTGCAACCTGCGGGGAAGCGATGTCCAAGCTGTTGACATTGGGCGAGTGGGAGGGCGTCGAGGTAACGATGCCATCGCTGCGGGGAAGCGATGTCGACAAGCGCAACGAGGACGTTGCAAGGATTGGGTGAAGGAGAATGTCACGACCCGAGCAGCGTGGTGCTGGCGGGACGTTTCTTAGTGGCATGATTCAGGAATGTATTCGTGCTACGTAAAGGAGAGGGGTTGGTTGAAAGCGTAGATGGTGCGCGACAAAAGGTTCCAGGCGGTTCGTGGAGGAAAACGGATGAAACCCCTTCGGAGTTCAGACGTGCCGACCCGATTGAATGCGGGGAGCACGCCGCTAGTCGAGGACTTGACGTTGAAGAAGGGATTTGGCCATCCTTACACAAACCGGTCGGGAAGCCGGAGCCGTTCTCTGATGAGCCCGGTGGCGGGCGAAACCGAGCTACGTGCGCTTCAACCCCCAAAGGCTAAACTTAGCGGACCGTGGATGTAGAAGCTAAGTGCCGCAATGGGTTGAGAGGCGCAGGAAACCTGACCCCGTGACAAGTGGTATCAAAGCCGAACCGGCCCGTATCCTGAAGACTCGCCGAGCACTCTCGCGAGTAGCGTGATCCCAAGGTGGGAGCTCATAGAGGTGAGTCGACCGATAGTGTCTTGCACGCCTTGCGTCCATAGAGTTGGAGTATCCTAGAGTGTGATACAGAGCTGGGCAAGGGAGTACGAAGGAGCGCGTCGGAGCGATCTTGGAAGCCTCCTATCCTTTGGACATTGGGCGAGTGGGCGAGCATCTTGGTAAAGGTGTTGCAACCTGCGGGAAGCGATGTCCAAGCTGTTGACATTGGGCGAGTGGGAGGGCGTCGAGGTAACGATGCCATCGCTGCGGGGAAGCGATGTCGACAAGCGCAACGAGGACGTTGCGAGGATTAGGTGGAGGAGAATGTCACGACCCGAGCAGCGTGGTGTTAGCGGGACATTTCTTAGTGGCACGATTCAGGAATGTATTCGTGCTACGTAAAGGAGAGGGGTTGGTTGAAAGCGTAGATGGTGCGCAGCGAAGGTTCCAGGCGATTCGTGGAGGAAAACGGATGGAACCCCTTCGGAGTTCAGACGTGCCGACCCGGTTGAATACGGGGAGCACGCCGCTAGTCGAGGACTTGACGTTGAAGAAGGGATTTGGCTATCCTTACACAACCGGTCGAGAACTGGAGCCGTTCTCCCGATGAGCCCAGGTGGCGAGCGAAACCGGTCTACGTGCGCTTCAACCCCCAAAGGCTAAACTTAGCGGACCGTGGATAGAGAAGCTAAGTGCCGCAGTGGGTTGAGAGGCGCAGAAAACCTAACCCCGTGACAAGTGGTATCAAAGCCGAACCGGCCCGTATCCTGAAGACTCGCCGAATACTATCGCGAGTAGCGTGATCCCAAGGTGGGAGCTCATAGAGGTGAGTCGACCGATAGTGTCTTGCACGCCTTGCGTCCATAGAGTTGGAGTATCCTAGAGTGTGATACAGAGCGGGCAAGGGAGTACGAAGGAGCGCGTCGGAGCGATCTTGGAAGCCTCCTATCCTTTGGACATTGGGCGAGTGGGCGAGCATCTTGGTAAAGGTGTTGCAACCTGCGGGGAAGCGATGTCCAAGCCGTTGACATTGGGTGAGTGGGTGGGTGTCGAGGTAACGATGCCATCGCCTGCGGGGAAGCAATGTCGACAAGCGCAACGAGGACGTTGGGAGGATTGGGTGGAGGAGAATGTCACGACCCGGGCAGCGTGGTGCTGGCGGGACATTTCTTAGTGGCACGATTCAGGAATGTATTCGTGCTACGTAAAGGAGAGGGGTTGGTTGAAAGCGTAGATGGTGCGCGACGAAGGTTCCAGGCGATTCGTGTAGGAAAACGGATGGAACCCCTTCGGAGTTCGGACGTGCCGACCCGGTTGAATGCGGGGAGCACGCCGCTAGTCGAGGACTTGACGTTGAAGAAGGGATTTGGCCATCCTTACACAACCGGTCGGGAACTGGAGCCGTTCTCCTGATGAGCCCGGTGGCGGGCGAAACCGGTCTACGTGCGCTTCAACCCTCAAAGGCTAAACTTAGCGGACCGTGGATAGAGAAGCTAAGTGCCGCGAGTGGGTTGAGAGGCGTAGAAAACCCGACCCCGTGACACCGGGGAGACCAAACAACGACGAGGAGGGTGGAGTGGAGAGCGATGACGAAGCGGTCCAGGCATGAGTCTACAATGGTGACCGGCAAAGCAAGATTTGTGGGGTGAGACCGTGAGAGGTCGTGACTCGTGAGGTGAGACACTGAAACTTGAGAGACATGAGAGAGGAGAGAGGTGAGAGGTGAGGGTCGTGAGGCGAGACGCTAGACACTAACCCTGAATTGTTTTTCTTTGGGGTTCCGTTAATCTTAGGGCCTCAAGCCATAGGCTGTAAAACTCAGGGTTAGCCCTGACTATATGTATATTAATTATTTTTTATGTTAGTAATAATAATAATAATATTAATGTTGTTATTATATATTGTTGTGATATAAAGTTTTAGAATATATAGTAATTTATTAATTGATGACTTTTTATAAAATTAAATAGAATAAATAATTTAAATATCTATTTTATTAGATAATGTGAATACGACAAAATACAATCCAAAATTCTTGATTTAAGTGGCTAGGGATTGGAGATCGGCTCGAGTGGTGGTATATTTATTATTTGGGTGGGACATTATTAGTCCAATTAGATATTATTGTTGTTTACATCTATTTCAAATTTTCAATACGAGATCTCATCATTCACAATGTCAAGAATTCAGCACCCACGTGAGCGAACGAGGATGCCCTATATATTCTCCGCTCATAATAGTTGTTAATAATATTACTTTCGCTCCTATTTTTGATTTCCGGTCATCAAAGTCAACTATTTCGATCAAACTAATATCTGGTAATAATTACTATGCCCATGTCGTCTTATTATAGGTTTATATAACCGATGGGGGTGGAGTTAATTTAATTAATTGGGAGATGAATCCCGTAACGTGATGGATCCTCAATATATATGATCATCTGCCTCATACTGCCAACAGATAATTTCTATATAGACTTTATTTATTTCTCAGTTTTCTAGAAATTTGGAATTAAAATTATTAATGGAGGGTTTTGGATTTATGGATTTATGTTATGGTTTGTGCGTTGCGTGCGAACAAAGCGTCGTACGTGGAAGAACAGGGGGGGGGTGGCGGCTTTAAACAAACCTACACATGCACGTGATCCGATCTTATCCGTCCATAAGTCCAGCTGGATGGCCGCGAACACCGATCGCTTGCTCTGTGCAGTCCGACAAAGCGGACAACGTGGTGGGGTCCATAGAAGCTGTTCGCCCCCACCGGTGAAATCCACGTGGCATCGGTGGGTTTGTGTTTTTGGGTTTGGCGATAGAATCTAAAGCGACATCGGGTCGCATGGGGGGTAGGTGAAGAATCTTGAAGACAATGCTCGGCGGTTGGACCGGTTTGACGCGATGTAATTTATTGGTTATTTCAACCCGATCTCCTCGAGTCGACCCCATCACGAGTCATGACCGAGCCAGTTGTTCGGTTGGAGACCAAACCTTTCTAATTGTAGTACATATATCGTTTCCTAGGTTCAATTCTTGAGGTAAGCAGACCAATAATTTATGCAGCGCACATACTGATACTGTGGTAGTTGTAGTTTTAATTTATGGAGCAGTTGATTTTTATATTTTTTTTAAAAAGTGCTGACAAATAACTTATAAATCACGGGATGAATATATATATATATATATATATAAAATTTAGACGAACCAATAAATGACATTGAAAATACCAAAAACAATAATACTATATCCAAACTAATCTAAATAGTGTATACACAGAATCATTCATAGTCAGATCAATTTGTCAGTGGGCTGAAATGAAATAATAGTAGAAAGTAAAGAAAAAATAGGGTACATTCGTAAACTAACCAAAAGTCAGTCGTAACCAGAAAGTAGTAGGGTGAAACAGAGGTAAATTAAAATTAAATAAATATATTTATTTATTAATTTATTTAAAAAATTAAATAAATGTTTGAAATATAATAATTAAATTTTATATAATAATACTAACATTAAACGAATAATATTTAATTTAATTTAATATTTTTAATCATGCTATAAAATAATATTATCAATGGTAGAGGAAAATTCAATGTTTTATGTTAATATATCAATATTCAATAATTTCGAAATACAACAAATTGAAATTAGATAAATATTATACGAATAAAATATAATAAGTATTTCCTTTTTAGCTAAAAATATATGCATATTTAAAATTTTTTGATGAACACAATAATTTTATACTCAAAATTAATATTGTTCTATAAATACTGAATAATATTTTTAAATAAATAATTTATTTTATAATAATATACTAAAAATAATATAAATATAAATTCAATTATAGTAATTTTAAGTTTAATTAAAATAAATTTATAATGAGTATTATTGTTGGAACATGTGAGGTCTTGTAGGATTTTAAGTGGGTGAGCTGGGGGGGGGGAACAAAAGTAGGAGGGAAGTTGTACAATGAAGCACCAACTCAAATTTTGTAGTAAAATAAACTCTGACCACAAAAAAAATAACTAAACAAAAAAAGAAATCCATTGCAACTCTATAGCGTAGACACTTGGCTGAAACAGATCAAACCCTTTCCTTAAATTATTATTGCAAGTGTACTTAAAACTTTGTCTGCCATCCTCATCAAATATTGTAAAATGAACCCTTCTCTTCATCCCCACCCAACATAGCACCGATCGTTACCATGGCCATATTGGGCAACCCTGCCAAAGTAAAAGGACATCTAGGGTCACGAGACAAGCCTATTCAATAATATATAATGTTATTTTGATGGGTGAAATAGTTTTATTTATGTTAACTTAATGTATATTT
Source organism: Taxillus chinensis (assembly GCA_023512835.1). NCBI lineage: Eukaryota > Viridiplantae > Streptophyta > Magnoliopsida > Santalales > Loranthaceae > Taxillus > Taxillus chinensis. The sequence continues at coordinate 41,525,245 of CM042090.1, forward strand.
TGAAAATGAGCAAAATGATTATTTAGTGTAATAAAATTGATTATATGACATTATTAGATAAATAATATGCAACTGGCTGTGATATTACCGTGAAATCATAGTTGATGTAAACGGGCATAATTTATTTGTATTTTTTTTATCCCCTCCAATTATCTAATATGTTGTTATATCGTCATGGTTACCTATGGTTATGTAACCCTAGTGATACGTAGCATTACTCATGTTATTAATATAGTAGCATATAAGAGAGGCAACTATATAATTCAAATCCAAAAGCATTGGCGTACCTTGATCTTCTCTGGATCATGAGCTCTTCATCGATTGTCAACATTGTGAGATAACAAAAGAAGTATAGTAAGATGAACCATATAATCATTAAAGGCAATGAGGAAAAGAGAGAGAATGTCATGACCAAAATGAGAATGCGGTTCGAGTTATTTAGGTACAAGAATGAGATGCCAATTAACAACATCTACAAAAGATTTTCAAGGCTATTGCTTAAACTATGAACTCTCGGAGAAGAGTACACCACAGAGATCATTAACAATAAATTCCTTCAAACACTATTAAAATAAAATAAGATTAGTTAGAATTAGACATATGTAAATCACATTGCATGTAATTTTCACCGTAAGCATTCAAGATTTATTTATATCATTTGGTTTAGTGTTATATGTAACAATTGATGAATTTAGTTATGTTAAATGTGATAAAAAGTGCTTTGATCCTACAATGACATAACTAATGAGCAAGATGTTTGAATATGTAAAGACCGGTATTTGGGTAAGGCTAAGAGAGTTTTTCTCCGATCTTGAAAACATTTGAACGGCATTGTGGCTAGCAATATGAGTATTTTGATAATATTTGAGCCTAATTCTTGGTTGGGGCCCCGAGTGGCCCAATTGTTAACCTTGCATTTGAGCCATACTGGGTTGGAAAATATTTGGATAGTGGTGTGCTCATCATTTCAAGCATTTTGACTATATTTGAGCTCAATTTGGTGTTTGTAACACTAAGACGTCAAAGGTTAATTATTCTTTTGGATGTTGATTAATTAATAAAAAAAATGAAAAGAAAGCAAGCTTCAGTTACGTTATCGCGTTGGTGCGTTTAAGAGAGAGAGAGAGAGAGAGAGAGAGAGAGAGAGAGAGAGAAAGGAGGAGGAGGAGGAGGAGAGCTTAGAGCTTGAGGAACTTGGAGCTTGGAGCCATGGTTTGGTAATTTGTAGTTATCCGAATCGTGATCCTCCAGGTAGGTGATTCTATCTCTCTACATGAATCCTTATGAGATTAGCATGCATAATTTGGGTGAATCATGGATTTGGGAATATACCCTAGGTTTTGGAGGAAATCCAATTTTTAGTTGAATCTTGTGACTTAAGTGCATAATATGTGAATAAAACCTAATATATAGTATTGTGTATGCGTTTTATGAGATGTCAGAGGGTTTGTGAGGGTTTCGGGGTTGCTGGGTTAAATCCAGATAAGAAACGGGCTAAAAATGATGATGAACAGTAATGTTAATGAATTGTGAGGTTAAAGATTTGAGGGAGCCTCAAGGCAACGAACATTTGAGGGAATCGACTCTAGAATTGGAGTTTCGAATGTGTGATTTGAATGTGTGTTTTGAAGGTTCGAAGAAGAGATTCAAAGTAGAGTTCGAAGTGTAGTTTCAAAGGACTATTTATAATTAAGTTACAATGTAAATAAGGAAATACCCCCTTTTTGGATTCAAAAAATACTAGAAAATTAAATTCTCACTCCTTCAAAATGTAATAAATGGGAATTAGTCTTGATTCTCGAAAAATCTAGTTTTTTGTTCGAGGTGACTATTTGCGAAGTAGAGTTAGACCTCTCAAAGAAATTTCTAAAAATATGGTTATCTTAATTATGATATGGTGAACCATTGCTAGAACTTTTTATGTCAAGAAAACACCTTATATGAAAATCCTCTCTTATAGTCAAGACATGATAATAGAATTGTAGAGACTAACCTCGTGATAGGGAGTATTGTGAAACCCTAGTTGTTGACTTATGTTGTTAGATTGTGCATTAAGTTCCATGATTGGGGGACCTTGGGTCCATGAGTTATATTATGAAGTTGTTTAAGCGTGTTACGGTGTTGGTTTGTTTGTCGTATATGTTTAACTCGAGTTGGAGGAGGTTAGAACCTATGACTTAGGTTATTGTTAGAGTTTCCATGGGGAATCCAGTATGGAAGAAACATGATGCTCTCTGTTGTGGATTGTTTGAGATAGTTTTGGGCTTAAAGGAGTTCGGGGGGTGCCAACGGGCACAGTGAGAGCCTAGTGAGGCTGTGTGATGAAACCATCATGGTTGGTTTGATGCTATGGTTTGGCCATGAGCGCTAAGGTGCCGATAGGCGGTGAGGGTGGTCGGCACTATATGAGCCTCATGGTATGTCGATCATCGTGGTTAGCTTGCACACATATGTGTACTATGTGGGACCTTTGGGTCTATTATGATATACTTACTTGTTTGTTTGTGTGTGATATATGGGGTTATTAGGTCCATGTGATATATTTGATCGTGCTTAGTAGCATATTCGGTGGTTGAGTTTGCGCTGAGCTGAGCTATTGAGCTCGTAGTGCTAGTGTGTGTCTGGTGGGATCCTATTGAAAATCATGGACAAAGCTGTCTTGTGTGGATAAGTCGCACTCGGTTGTTGGGATCCTGTTGAGGATCATGGACAAGCTATGTCCTAGTGAAGACAGGTTGCGTTCGGTTATTGGATCCTGTTGAGGATCATAGACAAGCTATGTCCTAGTGAAAACAAAGCTACGTTCGGTTATTGGGATCATAGTGAGGATCATGGACAAGCTGTCCTGATAGAGACAGACTGTGTCCTGAGACTAATACAGGTTGTGTCCTTTTATTGATAGGCTATCCTAATGATATGATTTGTTGATAATCCTTTTGGATTATGGGGGACATACCGAGTCCTAATGTGGAGAGGATGTCCTGGTGTGACATTGTACTCATAGGATGTTGTAAGGTGTCACACCCCGAATTCTAACCCGAGAAAACCGGTTCGTGACTCCCATTTTACCCACCAGGATAGGCAAGGGGTTGGGTTAAACGATACTACATTGAACATCACAAATAAACATAAATAGTGTCCATAATAAACCACATGTTTGTTAGAGCCAAATCTCTTTTACATCATCCCCCAATGGGGTTACATCAGTTACATAGAATAATGTAACATGAAATGAAAACAATCAACAAATCAATAATCCAATCTTCCACCTTGATGTTCCACATAATGCCTGTAGGTTCCTAAAAAGAAATGCAAATTACAAAAGGATAGGTGAACAACCACAACTTAGTAGAGATCATATCTCCCTGATCCATCTCATGCTCCTAATATCTACATGTTGAGTGCACATGTGCGTGTCGTAGTAATAATACTCAAACAGTTTATAATCAGCATTTTCACTATATGATCCTCATAAACGATACAACGTGTAAGCAAGCCACACAAGCAATCACAATCACAGCCACACACAGCTACCATAGTCACAACCACAGACCACAACCACACAAGTTACCACAACCACAACCACACAGCTACCAAAACCATAATTCCACATGACATAATTTCAAGCACAACACAATAATACATATCTACAACAAATCAAATAAACACATGTATTCAACATTCATCACACGAGCTATAAATAGATTATATCCACATAGTACATTCTCAATCATAACCCTCCTATAATTTCCAAGGTTTCCCACGAGGCTCTGCCATGGAACTAACACGAACGAACACAACCACTAGACGAATAACAAACAAACAGTAGGACAGCCTCCATAATCAATGACAACCAAATGGACCTTTAATCCCTACTATGGACTCATCGACACTCATAATTATAACATACCAATAAAGGCTAACATTCATATGAAAATCACACCTATATGAATTTACATAATATATACACATATTATTCACCTCAAGATCTAACCCTAGAATAGGTTCAAAAGAGGTACAAAATCCCTACCTCAAACTAGGTTGCATTAGGGTTTCGACTTGAAGAATCTTCCTCACTCCTTGCTCCACCCTGATAGGCACCTCCCTCTTCCAAGAATGTAGTGGCAATAATCGAATCAATGGCGATCTATTTCTCTCTCTCTCTCTCTCTCTCTCTCTCTCTCTCTCTCTCTCTCTGACGGCTTTCAAAAAAATAAAACCTAGAAAACCTAAAATTGCAGAAAAATATGACATATTATAAAAAATGAGTTGACTTAGGTCGACATTGACCAAAAAAATCTGCGGAATCGACTATATCAATCACCTTTTCTCGCGTCGACCAATTTCCATCTTGAATAAGGTCGATCTATACCTGGGTCGACCACGTCGACCTCTTATTGACCACAAGTTGGCCATCTTCCACGTCTATCAACACACATGAGAAACTCTCAAGAAACCGCTCTAGTCGACCTCGACTACATCGACCATACGTTGACTACATATCAAAATTCTTCTTGCATCGACCAAACTCTCTAGAATCTCCCTCCGGTCAAGCATCAACCAACCACCCCGCCAGGTTGACCAGGTTGACCAATCCCACATTAACCAAAGCTGCATTAACCAAGCCTTCACACGACAATTCAACTTAGCTTCTTCAAAATAATGTGGCTTCGGGGTGCCGCCCAAGAATCCCCGCAAGGGGCGTTGCCCCCTTGATCCCAATGAGACCCCCGCCGAGGCGTGCACTCTCGGACTCTCACTAATCTTCTGGACAAGAGTTCTTGCCTACATGCACAAATGACTAACTCCTCACATCCCTAAACACGAGTCATTACATAATGCTTCTGATGACAGATGGTAGAGGCCCTTGAGATGTTATGCTAGTGTGAAAGTGGTTGTCCTTGGGAAGGTGTTCCATGATAGTTGTCAGTATTGGATTAGAAGACTTGTCCCCTGGCACCATGTGATTGCACCAATATGCTATAAGAGTTGTCGTGAGAGTTGGATACTTTGAGTTAGGAATCCGTTCATTGATTTTGGTTTGCTTAGGTGAATCTTGATATTTGTTATTTATTTGGTAGTGCATTGAACATGTATTACATGGTAAGGTATGGAGTTGTAGGTCACCTAACGAGCTTATGGCTCACCCTCTGTTGTTTGCCTTTCAGGTGTTGTTTAGTGGAGGACTTTCTTTCAGGAGAACGTGCCCACTACTCGATATATAATACGGTATTGTGTTGTGTATTGATTATGTGTGATATCTCGGACATAAGTTTGTGGACAACCGTATTTACACTATTTGTGATGTGATGTATGTATGATTGTTTGACATCTTGTATGTATGATAATATTTGGTAAAATATAGGATGACCCTTGATGTAGGATTGTACTAGTTTGTGATTGAGACAATATCCGTGGTTTTTGTCTCTTTCGGTGCTTGTCATCAACTCCTTGACCCTTTAGGTGTAGGCAAGGAGAAGTTATGTTCCCAATTCTATGTTCTTGGAATCAGGGGCATAACAGGATATACCTTTAAATTATGATAGTAAAATTTTCGAGCACTCATAAGGTCAAACTTATTTATATAGTTATATATGTGGATGGTCTAGTAAGAGATTGTTAGAAAATTTTCATTGTGTGAGGCCATATGTATAAATATTAAATGTGTTATGATATTTTTTGCTTAAGCCTAAATTAAAGTGATTTGATTGGAATTTAAAGTTTAAGACTTAAGGATATAATTGTCATGAAATTAATGTATCGATAACATACTATTATCTAACTTGATGAGGCCAAATTAGAGATAAAAAATTATATATCGGAGTAATGGTTTCCAAATTACATGATGCTTGCTTTATTGTCCCCCACAAATAGAGTCATTTGAGAACAAGAGTTCATAAACAAGTCGTATTTTAAAAGGTCATAACTTGTCGATTAATATCTGATAATAGATTTAAATACACTTTGGATTTAAAATATTTATATCAAATAATATTTTAAGCATATGAACATTGTTGGATCAAACCTAGAATTTGTATGATGCAGGTTAAAACCTTATGTGAATCGAATTGAAAGATTCAACTGTGATATTCTAACAAAGTGCAGAATATGAACATACCATCAAAATCACAAAACTCAAAAATAGAGACTCAAAAAGGTGTGCACAAATAATCGTGAGTTTTTCAAATAAGCGACTAAGGACAAGATTCATAATCTTGATCTGGATCAAACGTTGTGAAAAGCTAACAATGACTCGGTTTAAGCCAAAGAGAAAAATCCTAAATCGGCTTAAGAAACGAAGTCTCAGTATAAACGTCGATGTCTCAGCCTAAGGACTAAAGTCCCAGTATAAGGATTAAAGTCCAGATATAAGCATTGATGTCTCAGCCTAAAGACTGAAGTCCTGGTATAAGAATTGAAGTTCTGATATAAATATTGATGTCTCAACCTAAGGATTGAAGTCCTGGTATAAGGATTGAAGTCGCGATATAAGCATCAATGTCTTGGCCTAAGGATTGAAGTCTTGGTATAAGCAACGATGTCTTGGTTTAAGGAACCAAGGCTCGGCCTCAGGAAGCGATGTTACGAAATAAGCATCCAAGGCTCGGCCTAAGGAAACGATGTTACGAATAAGCATCAAGGCTTAACCTAAGGAAGTGATGTTACGAAAAGTGCCCAAGAGTTAGTATAATAAATCAATGTCTCTTTCTAAGCTCAAATGCTCGAATAACCTCTTAAGGCTCGGGAATGATTTATTGGTGCCTCGGTGTAAGCGAAGACACATTTATTGAATAAGCAAACCACAACTTACACACAGAGAACAAGATTTGGGTAACGTGATTTTTATTATATGTTGGAAACACACAAAGCGGAATTAAAACACTATGCATTTCCAACATATCTCGAATTGAGCATTGCAACATCCCAAGGAGAGACATTCGAGATGTAATCCATTGATTAAGATGACTTCATTCTAAAGACCTATGTTTAGGTTAATCTATGAGATAGTCTTTATTTAGTAGTAAAGATATCATTTTGGTATCATGCTCGGCAATACGAGCATTTTGGCTATAGTTGGGTCCAATTTGGAGTTCAAGACCTAAAAGGCTAGTTGTGTAATTTTGGGTATTTATTATTTTAAAGAATTAGTAGAAAAATATAAATAGGGGAGAAAGAGAGAGAGACTCTAAGCAAGGTGTCATTTGTGTTTCATTTTAAAGTGAAAAGAGAGAGCTTAGATGTCACGCCCCCAACTCGAGCACTCACAGAGTCAGAACGCGACACCCCTCACGCCCACTCCAGGAGTCGAGGGGTTGGTGATCGAATCAACCCTGTACAATACTATAACGGGGGTAGCACTGTACTTACCAATGATCCAAATACAACATGTAATCAACCAACGTTATTAGGGCGGTCAATATTACTGAATCTAATTAACACCCATAGACACAAGTAACAAGGTCCGATTATCCAAGTTTATACTACTGTCACGGACCCAAGTCCGGAGATAAAATAAATAAATAGAAACCAAGTTCATAAAAAATGATCCTACACTAAAGATGTCCCAAGCCTGATCTGCTATGGCTCCACCGCCTACTCCCTATAACTCTGTAGAAAATAAAGACAAAGTAGGGTGAGCACGAAAGCCCAAGAGGTGATCTCCATCACCACTCCGTCCTATAAGGTGAAATTCTATGTCTACATGGTCGGTGTATGCTTGTGCCAGTGTAGTGTCACATCTTAACGCAAATAAATACTAACCAATCACAAAAGAGCCATTTCAACTAATTCTACATCATGTGAAGCTTGTTGGTAAAACAATCATCTATGAAATTCCCGCCCACATTACCAGGAATTTTCAGCTACCACTAGTCCGCCATATGTGGGACCCTCGGTACCCCATCGACAACCCGCCACATATGGGACCTGGGTTAACTGACCACATAGGGGACCTGCGGCCTATTGCTGGCCCTATGTGGGACCTGCGGTTACCCAACCTCCACAACCCAACCACCAATTCGTATACATCAAAACAACAAACAAGACGAGTTAAGTTAAATGTCCACAATTTAGTGCATCACAAGTATCTAAATCACGAAACAAGACCTAGTGCCACATTTTTCACATTCAGATCTTTAACCATTAGCATCAATGCCAAACAACATTTATGAGATCAACCCTACGAAACCCTTATTATAAAAACCAATTGTACCAAATTCCTTATGACACACATCAACACTTATATATTTATTTATAATCACACATATATATATACATATATATATATATATATATTATTAACCTAATTATATCCACATATCTAATCATAAACATATATATATATATATAACGCGGACGCCCACCGTTACATGAACGCGCACGCGGCGCTGCGGCGGCGGCACCGATGCCATGCCTCACCCAACACCCTCGCGCGGCGGGGCTCGCCACACGGCGCACGGGGTGCAGATGCCCAACGCTCGGCTACGAGACGCGGAACGCGCGGTCGCGAGACCGCTCCAACGCACACGCACGGTCGTCCGCCCATCCCCCCCTTCCTCTTCATCGCCGCATCCACGCAGGGCAACGGCCTCAGGCACCTCTCCTTCCAACCCAAGGCGCGGACACGGACGTGACCACCGCCCACCTCCAGGTTCTCGGTGCGGCACCCAGCGCATGAGCCGGCGACACATAAGCCGGCGGCGCACGAACGAACGTAGAAGCTTAACAATATAATTATGCTTATCGGAATGAGCGTACGCAACTCTAACCATTCAACATCTTCGACACTCGTAACACCGTCGTAAAAATAAATAAATCAGGAAGTAATAGGAAACCACCTACCTGATTATATGACTCGCTTCAAAACCTTACCCTCTTGCGTCTCTTCAAGCTTGCACACGCACAGGTAGGGTTTCTGCTCTCGTTCCCATACTTATACTCTCATACATATATATATATACATATATATATATATATAAATTGATATATAATATTACTAATAGTAATAACCATAATAATAATAATTCGATTAATACTCATAATAATTAATAATAATAGTTAATATTACTAAATAATGTATTAACGTCATATTAATTATAAACCTAAAAGTATTAAAATAATTATAATAGTAAACGCATGCCAATAAACTCCAAATATTTTAATAGATAATCATACCGTCACACTTCACCTAGGTACGAGTCTTTACATCCTCCCCACCTTAGGACTTTTCGTCCCGAAAAGACAAGTCATCCTCAACGAGATCACTTCTAGTCTAAAATAATAATGCATAACCTAGCTATAACTAGCATGAACAAAACAACACAGAATAACATAACAAATCACATACAACCAAGAATACTAACAACCATAAACACTAAACAAAACAACAAGATTAATTACCTCAACGCATGGTAAAGATCTTGACATCCTCCCCACCTTAGGACTGTTGGTCCTCGAACAGCTCGGGGTGAAGAGCACGCATCCGACTCTCCCATTCCCAGGTCTGTTCCTCCATACTATGGTGACGCCACAAAACTCGGACCAACGGAATCGTCTTGCCCCGCAAAACCTGTTCCCGTCGGTCTAAAATCTGAACCGGTGCCTCCACAACGGAACCATCATCGGCGAGCTCTATCTCATGCCAATCTAGCACATGTGTAGGATCCGGGTAATATTTCCGAATCGGGAGACGTGGAAAACGTCATGAACACGAGCTAGCTCGGGTGGTAACTCTAATCGATAGGCAACCGGTCCCACAACGAAACAATAGGAAAAGGACCCACAAATCGAGGTGAGAGTTTGGAGCCTCGCCCAAACCGTCGTGTCCCCGTCGTGGCGAGACTCGCAAGAAGACGCGATCCCCTACGACGAACCGGAAGTGGTCGTCGCCGTCTGTCGACATATGATTTCGCCGACTCGGGCCGTCAACATCCGTTGCCGGATCACTTGAACCAAGTCTCGTAGTCTCCTGAACCATATCGGGACCCAAATCAACGGTCTCCCCTGCCTGGGCCCAACACAGAGGAGAGCGACACGGTCGGCCATACAATGCCTCATATGGCGCCATCCCTATCGTCGCCCGATACTGTTGTTATAGGAGAACTCCACCAACGGAAGGTGAGCCTCCCAACAACCTCCAAAATCCAACACACAAGCACGGAGCATATCCTCGAGAATCGAATAGTGCGTTCGGACCGGCCATCGGTCCGAGGGTGGTAAGCTGTACTCAAGTTCACTCGGGTGCCCAATGCACGCCGGAATCGCCGCCAAAAGCGTGAAGTGAACCGAGTATCCCTATCGGAAACAATCGACAACGGCACACCGTGCAACCGTACAATCACGTCGACATAACGCTGTCCCAAGGTCCGGACTGGATTAGTCTCACGAATCGGAATAAAGTGGGCAGATTTCGTCAAACGGTCAACAACAACCCAAATAGTATCATGACCTCTAGAACGAGGAAGCCCCGTGATGAAGTCCATAGTCACATGGTCTCACTTCCACTCCGGCACGTAACGATCGCAACTCACCAGGCAGACCGCAAATGCTCGGCCTTGACTCGCCGGGCACGTTAAACACCGTCGAACAAACTCCGCAATGGCTTTCTTAAGGTCCGACCACCAAAACGTCGCCGAACAACATGATACATCTTCGTTCCTCTAGGATTGAACAGCCAAACGAGAATGATGAAATTCCCGTAAACCGCTTCCCGAAGAGGAGATGGAACAAACAATCGACCTCGATAGTGCAAAACATGATCAGGATCCTCGGTCCAACTGTGGGAAGTACGGCGATCGAATCTGATCCCAGGAGGACCTCACACTCAAGATCCCCCAACCGACCTTCAATAACCTGATGACGCAACTCAGCACCGTTATCACCACACTCAGGATACCCTGTCTTGCTCCTGTATTGGCTGCAACCTTAGAGAAGCAAGTTGCCCCATCATCTCCCATTCCTTGACGGCACAAGAGCCACCGTGGCCTGGCTCTTCCGGCTCAAGGCATCGCCTACTACGTTTCCCTTCCCGGGTGTATACTGAAGATCAAACGGAACCGTTGCATATACTCCACCCAACGCCTGTCTAAGATTCGGATCCCGCCGAGAGAAGATGTCGCAAGCTCTTGTGGTCGGTGTATACCACGGACTTCTCCCCTAGAAGATAGTCTTGCCCGCTCTTTAACGCAAAGATCAGCTGCAACAAGCTCCGGATCGTGCGTAGGGTAGTTCTTCTCATGAGTCTTCAACCGACGGGAACCATAAGCAATTACCCGCCCTTCCTGCATGAGCACACAACCCAATCCAACATTAGAGGCATCACAATAGACCTCATAGGGTACACCCTCCTGTGGCAGGACCAAGATAGGTGCCGAAGTCAATCGGCCTTCAACCGACCGAAAGCATTCTCACAAGCATCCGTCCGGTCAAACCGTACTCCCTTTCGGGTCAAACCAGTCATTGGTGCGGCTAAACGGGAGAAGTCCTTGACAAACCTCCTTGTAATAACCCACCAACCCCAAGAAAACTCCGAATCTCAAAAACATTCGTTGGCCGCTTCCAAGACATCACCGCTTCAATCTTGCCAGGATCCACCGTGACTCCCTCCGATGATACCACGTGCCCTAAGAACTTCACCCTCTGCAGCCCAAAAGTCACACTTCGTGAATTTTGCATATAGTCTATGGTCCCTCAACGTCCGCAACACCACATGTAAATGCTCCTCATGCTCGCTTCCTGGCGAGAATAAATCAAGATATCATCTATAAAGACAACCACGAACCGATCGAGATAGGGTGCGAAGATCTGATTCATCAACCCCATGAACACCGGCTGGGCATTTGTGAGCCCAAAGGGCATCACTAGCCACTCATAATGGCCATACCTGCAACTAAAGGCTGTCTTCGAGATATCTCGACTCCCGCACACGCAACCGATGGTATCCGGATCTCAAATCAATCTTAGAGAACCAACGGGCACCCCCGAACCGATCAAATAAGTCATCGATCCTCGGTAGGGGGTATCTATTCTTCACTCGTCACCTGGTTCAACCGTCGGTAGTCAATACACAACCGAAGCGAACCATCCGCCTTCTTGGCGAATAACACCGGAGCACTCCAAGGCGAACTACTCCGTCTAATAAAACCACGCGCCAAAAGATCGTCAATCCGCCTCTTGAGCTCTTGAAGCTCGAACTGGCGCCATCCTATAAGCCGTCAATCCGATAGGTGTCGTCCCGGGTAAGCAACTCTATCGAGAAATCCACCTCTCTCTCGGGTGGTAATTCAATCAAGTCCTCGGGAAACACGTCGGGAAACCGATCCACCACCTTGGGTAACACCACCCTACTCTCTGCTGAGGGTCAACTAGAGTTAGATTAGCTAACCGATGGGTTACATCACCCCACCCCTGGTTTAAATGCCCTAATTTGCATGCATCCTCGGACCACTCACCCACGAAGGTGCCTCGAGTGCCCTCAGGTGTGAGGAAGGTCATGTAAGGACCCGTACCTTGAGTTAGTCGGTTTTGCCTCCCGAGTAGAGTTTTTCTAGATTTTGACCTAGTAGTTGGACTCCAATGAATTCACGTGCAAAAGGAAAGATGCTTAGAATGATGTCCTCTATCTACCACGAAGTTTCGGGACCAAATGGACATGTATGTGAGGTGCACGTGATATGGGTCCAATTCACGTGCAAGTGTAATTGTCTTCCAAATGATGCAAGGAGGCTAGGGGTGAAGTTTGAAAGCATTTGGAGTTCATATGGAGTTGCACGTGAATTGGGAATTCACGTGCAAATTGGCGTGCAGGCATATTTTTACATGGGTCCCTTGGTTTTGGCATTCTAAGGAACTTTCTCCAAAGGACCATGTTGAAATTCTGAATATTTTGGTGTGTATGGATGCGGAAAGGTTGTAGCTTGTGTAATCAAAACTACGTCGTTTTGATCCTGGGGTTTACTTAATCAAAACTACGTCGTTTTGATGTAAATGGTGTCTATATAAGGAGGGCTTGAGTTTGAGTTAGGGTTCTTGTGTTCCTTTCTTTGCATGCTTTCCGCCCGAGAGAGAGAGAGAGCTAGAGAGAGAGAGGGAAGGGGAGTTCTTGGTTCTTCGCCTGGAGCATCTTGCGTGGGGAGGACGGCGTTTGGCGCGGGAGCAAGGAAGATCTGCTTTAAGGTAGGGGTTGTTCTTCCTAAACCCTCCTGTCCTAGGGTCCGTAAGGCAGTCTGGCCGTATATCTGTTTATATATATATATGTAAATTCATATAGGTGTGATCTCCTATATGAATGTTGGCCTTCGATGGCATTTTGGTGTGGTTCCGTGATCTATATGCTATATGTTTGATGAAAAGCCTGTGTGAATATAGTTATGTGTATATGCCTTGCCAAGTGTTTGAAATTATGCCGCGTGAGGCCGTGCATGTTATGTGTTTGTGGGAAATGCCTGTGTGGGTGGGTTTGTGAGCTTGTGGATATATGCATGCTAAGTGTTCGAGGTTATTCCTGTGTGACTAAGCATACTTAGTGTTTGATGTTATGCCGGTATGGCCATGTGTCTTTGCGTGTTTGCTTGTACACCCGGTGGTGTGGAAGCCCGGGACTGTTTTGTGGAACCCGGTGGTCGTGGAAGCCTGGGACTGTTTTTTGTGGAACCCGGTGGTTGTGGAAGCCTGGGACCTTTTTGTGGAACCCGGTGGTGTGGAAGCCCGGGGCTGTTTTTGTGGAACCCGGTGGTGTGGAAGCCCGGGGATGTTTTGTGGAACCCGGTGGTTGTGGAAGCCCGGGCCGTTCTTGAAACCCGGTGTTGTGGAAGCCCGGGAGTGTTTATGTACTAGCCCATGTATGTTTGTTTCTTTGTTATAGCTTGTAACCATATCTGGTGGGATAATTGTATCACGACACGACACTTGTACACAAGGCATGTAGATACCAGGTGCATGGGATGGGTTGGGGAGACATGATCCCTACTGAGTTGTGGTTGCTCACCCCTCCTACCATGTTGTTTTCTTTTCAGGAACCTACAGGCGTTAGGTGGGACCCCAAGGTGGAAGACCTTATTTATTTAATTTGTTTATGTTATTTTTATTATGAGAATCGATGTAACCCTTGGTGGGAAAGGATTTTGTTGTAATAAACTGGATTGGACTGCTTTTAATGAATATTACTTTCTTGAATGTTGTGGATGTTTAAAATGTTAAATTCTTGTTTTGTATCCTACCCCTTTGCCCTCCGTGTGGGTAAAAGGGGAGTCACGTACCGGTTTCCTCGGGTTGGAAATCCGGGGCGTGACAATATGGTATCAGAGCATGGTCTAGTTGGCCTAGGGTAGTGGGCGGACTTGGTTATCTTGAGTCTTTTGGAGGAGCCTGGAGGGACATGCCTGATCAACATGGTCCTCTTTGAGCCTCCAAGGTGTACTTGGGGTAGTCCGGTCTTGTAGTAGGATTTGCATGCATTGGCATTAGGGCACTAGTTGCATTTGCTGTGAATGTATGCTAAACTGTGGATAAAATCATATGATTGTGCAACTCTGATTTGTTTGGCAATGTGTACTGAACTGTGCAATGTGATTGATGCAATGTATGTGTGTAACATCACGTGATAGTGGAATTGATCAGTGGGGGTAGAGGTAGTGACGCGATAGATTATAAAATTGTTTTGACGTTGTCTTCTTACTTCGTGTAGTAAGAATGCCGCCGAGGAGAGTGACACGTGCGTCGGGGCGATGGGCGATGAGTCATCTGCCCATGAGGGTCCGGGTGCGGGACCATCCGTTGGAGGGCATGCGTTATTCCTGGCACAGCCTGCAAGAAGGCATCCGGCCTGGAGGTACGAGAGCTACGGGAGGGACTCCGGCGGGACGTTCGGGAGGAGGTGCGCCGTGAGATGGCAGACACGGCAGGTGGTGCCACCACCACCACCACCGCACGAGAGAGCGCCTCGTGAGCGTGAGAGTTCGGCCGGGTGGTGTACCGACCCGTGCGAGAGGATGACGTGGTGACACGGTTCCGAAAGGAACAACCTCCGCGATTTAAGGGGGGAGAAGATCCTGTGGTAGGCGAGCGGTGGTTGAGGCAGATTGAGCACGTGTTCTCCTTTCTCCTGCCCCGGGAGGAGGATAAGGTGCGCCGGCAATTCGGCAGTGGAGGGGGACGCTTTGGAGTGGTGGACGAGTGTTGCGGGGAGCCGTGCGGTGCAACTCATGTTTTGGGAGGAGTTCTTGCAACTCTTCCAAGATGAGTTCTTCCGGAATCGGTGAGATGGCAAAAGAGGGAAGAATTTGGCAGCAGCAGGGATCCAAGACGGTACCTGAATATGAGCGGGAGTTCCGGAGATTGAGTAGGTTTGCTCCCGAGAGCGTGGTAGGGGAGGACCTGAAGGCCCACAAGTTCACCTTGGGTCTCAGCCAGCCCTTAGGGAGAGGGTGGCGATTCTACGCTTGAGGACCTATGCTCGAGGCCGTGGAGACGGCCCGTATAGGCGAGAGGGAACTGGATGATGGGAGCGCGGGCCCATCGGGGGCGCCGGTGCAGAGTGGGCCTGATCGAGATGCGGGGTCCAAGAGGCTCAAGACGGAGGAGAGGGATAGCAGTTCCTTCCGCGACGGGGACGGACATTGGCGAACCCAGGGAGGTCTAGCTTTGGCGGTGGCGCACAGGGCGGTCCAAACAGGGGGTCTCCCCGGCGGTTGTTACTCCTGTGGGGAGCAAGGCCACTTGAGGAAGGAGTGTCCAAAGAGGGACCGGAAATGCCATAGATGTGGACGAGAGGGCCATCGAGCCGGGTTTGCCGGAGTGGCAACAGGGGAGTGGGAGGCATGACATCCAAGACAAGGAGTGATGCCAGGTTTTCGTGCACCAAGTGAGAGACCAGCTCGTCGGTGGCAAGCCGGCCAAGCAGATCCGGTCGGACCCGACCTCGGGGGAGGCCGGAGCGGCAGCAGACCGAGGCCGGAGGCAACCTTAGCGGGAAGCGTCCAGGTGAGTGAGCCGACTAGTGGCACGGGCCAAGGAAGGGTGTTTGCGCTGGAGGCGACATACCAGGAGGAGGCCGAGCTACCACCCCCACCAGCGAGGGTGGAGCAGGACCATCGGTGGTTAGAGGTACCCTCCTGATCTCCCGTACCTTAGCTTCGTTCTTTTCGATACGGGTGCATCGTGTTCGTTTGTTGTCGAGCTTGTGATAGATAGTTTGGGGTTAGCTTGTGTGGAGGCCGCGAGGCCCCTAGTTGTGGAGTCTCCGGTGGGAGGCATGATAGAGGTACGACGAGTGTGTCGTGGATCGTGTGTTAACCATAGGAGAGGTGGAGCTGCGTTTTGACTTGCATGTGATGCCTTTGAGGGCGTTTGACCCGATCTTGGGTATGGATTGGCTTATGGCTTTCCAGGCCAAGATAGATTGTTATCGGCGGCGTGTGTCCTTTGTGACACCTGCAAGGGACCTCTTGCACCCCTGCAGGGGGAGTGGGATTGTGAGGCGAGTCGGGGCTGGGCCAGTGTTGGACCGGTGGGGTGCCATTACCCACAGGTTGGCGCCTGACCTTTCTTGAGGAGGGCAAGGTGGAAAAGAGGGTGTGGCCCATTGTTGTGGACCAATTTCGGGATGTTTTTCCTGAGCGGTTGAGGAGTTTGCCACCTAAGAGGAGTGTGGAGTTCACCATCGAGTTGGTGCCTGGGGACAGGTCCAATTTCCCAAGTAGCGTATCGTATGGGGCCAGCCGAGCCGAGGGAGCTTCGGAGGCAAATCGAGGAGTTGGTGGGCCAGGGGTATATCGGACCAAGTACCTCACCTTGGGGTGCTCCAGGTGCTCTTTGCTAAGAAGGCCGATGGCACGCTTCGTCTCCGCATCGACTACAGGAAGTCGAATTCAAGGATTGTGAAGAACAAGTACCCGTTGCCTCGGATAGATGACCTGTTTGACCAATTGAGTGGGGCCCAGTGGTTTTCCAAGATAGATTTACGGTCGGGGTATCACCGGCTCGGGGTTAGGGAGGAGGACATCCCTAAGACGGCTTTTCGGTGCGGTATGGGCATTATGAGTGGGTAGTGATGCCTTTCGGGCTCACTAATGCGCCGCAGTGTTCATGCATTTGATGAACCAAGTCTTTGCCCCATACTTAGACTCGTTCGTGGTGGTGTTTATCGACGACATCTTGGTGTATTCCAAGACCGAGAGGGAGCACGTGGAGCACTTGGCAACAAGTGTTGCAAACCTTGAGGGACCAGTTGTTTGCTAAGTTTAGCAAGTGTGAGTTTTGGGCTGCAGGAGGTTCACTTTCTTGGCCATGTGGTGTCAAGCGAGGGAGTTAGGGTGGACCCGGCCAAGATTGAGGCCGTGGCATCGTGGGCAAGGCCAACCAACGTTTTTGAGATCCGTAGTTTTCTTGGCTTGGCGGGGTACTATCGTCGTTTTGTAGAGGGGTTCTCCCGTTTGGCGGCGCCTATGTGGCGTTGACTCGGAAGGGCGTGAAGTTTGAGTGGACGGACAAGTGCCGGCGGGCGTTTGAGACTCTCAAAACCCGTTTGACCACCGCACCTGTGTTGAGGTTGCCTAGGGAGGATATTCCGTATGAGGTGTCTTGTGATGCGTCCAGGGTTGGTTTGGGGTGTGTGCTTATGCAGGGGCACGGTGTGGTAGCTTATGGGTCAAGGCAGTTGAAGCCTCATGAGCAGAATTATCCTACTCATGACCTTGAGTTACTCTTGTCATCTTCGCCCTGAAGAGTTGGCAGCACTACCTCTTGGGGGAAAAGTTTGTGGTGTTCTCGGATCACAAGAGCCTTCAAGACATCTTTACTCGAAGGACTTGAATTTGAGGCAAAGGAGATGGGTGGAGTATTTGCGGACCTTTGATTTTACTCTTGCCTATACCCCGGGCAAGGGTAATGTTGTGGCGATGCATTGAGCGAAAAAGGGAAAGCTGAGGTGGCCGTGAGGGAGTGGAAGGCGATGGAGCGGTTGGCGACGTTGCGGCTGCGGCCGTTGTTCGTGATGGTGGGACGCCCTGCGTCCTTTGGTGGTAGTGCCTGAGTTGTACCGGCGCGTCCGGGAGGAACAGCTGGGTGACATTGAGTGTGAGGTTCTCCGTGCCCGTATTGAGGCCGGGGAGCTATCTGGGGACTGGACGGAGGGTCCTGAGCATGAGTTGTCATTTCAGGGGCGGTTGGTAGTAGCTTCTTCCCTCGGGGATGAGGTGATGAGGGAGTTTCACCAATCTAGGGTCTTTGTGCATCCAGGGGGTACGAAGATGTACCATGCGCTTCGCAGACATTTTTGGTGGCCTGGGATGAAACGCGATGTGGCTGCCTTTGTTTCGCGGTGCCTCACGTGTCGGCAGGTGAAGGCCGAGCATCGGCGGCCGGCGGGCATGTTACGACCCTTGCCCATAGCGGAGTGGAAGTGGGACCATATCGCGATGGACTTTGTGGATCGGTCTTCCACCCACCACCTGGGAGGAAGGACATGATTTGGGTGATTGTGGATCGACTCACAAAGTCGGCCCATTTTCTTGCTTGTTCGCGAGCGGGACTCCATTGGGACTTTGAGTCAGTGTACATGAACGAGATTGTGAGACCGCATGGGGTACCATCATCGGTTGTCTCGACCGGGATTCGAGGTTCGCTTCCCGTTTTTGGGCCGGTTTGCAGGAGGCTATGGGAACCAAGCTTCACTTGAGTACAGCCTTTCACCCTGAGACGGACGGTCGACCGAGCGGACGAATCGGACCATGGAGGACATGTTACGGGCCTGTGTGTTAGATTTCGGGGGTTCGTGGGCAACTCACCTTCCTTTGGTGGAGTTTGCCTACAACAACGCCTATCAGGCATCCATTGGGATGGCTCCTTTTGAGGCGTTGTACGGACGGCCGTGTCGATCACCCTTGTGTTGGACCGAGGTAGGAGAGGCAGCCCTCTTGGGGCCACAGTTGGTTCAAGAGGCTACCGAGAAGGTCAAGTTGATTCGTCGGCGTTTGTTGTCGGCTCGAGTCGGCAGAAATCTTATGCGGATCGGCGGCGGCGACCTTTGGAGTTTTCTGTTGGTGATCATGTGTTCCTTCGTGTCTCTCCACGCCGTGGACATCGACGGTTTGGGCGAGGTTCCAAGCTATCTCCGCGGTTTATTGGCCCTTTTGAGATTCTGGATCGTGTAGGGCCTGTAGCCTACCGGTTAGCGTTACCACCGCGGGGTCGAGTCGAGTGCACAACGTGTTTCACGTGTCCCGGTTGAGGAAGTATCACCCCGACCCCACTCATGTGATTGATTGGGGGACGTTGGACATTGAGGATGACATGTCCGTCATTGAGGCCCCTATCCTGGTATCCTAGATCGGCAAGAGAAACTTTTGCGTGGTCGTGCTTATTCCTTTGGTTCGCGTCTTGTGGCAGCACCGTGGCATTGAGGAGGAGACATGGGAACGGGAGTCCGTGATGCGGGAGCAAAGACCTGGACTTGTTCGAGGACCGAACAATCTTAAGCGTGGGAGGTGGTTGTTGGCCAAGGGATAGTGATGTTTCCTTGTGATGTGTTTTCTTGTATTAGTTGATGTATTTGTATTGTCTTTTAAAGACATGTGTTCTTATTTGTGATGTGCTTTGAAATGTGTATTCGTGCCATGTGGACATGTGTTCGTGCATTATTGTGGTTATGGATTATGGTGGTACTGTTATGTCTTTGTTGTCTTGTGTGTGGTGTATGACCCATTTGGGTGTGGTGGCTTGCCGGGTGGCAAATGGGTAGTTTGTGGTTGTTTTCCTCGTATGTCATTTCTTTTCGAGGACGAAAAGTCTTAAGGGGGGGAGAGGATGTAAGGACCCGTACCTTGAGTTAGTCGGTTTTTGCCTCCTGAGTAGAGTTTTTCTAGATTTTGACCTAGTAGTTGGACTCCAATGAATTCACGTGCAAAAGGAAAGATGCTTAGAATGATGTCCTCTATCTACCACGAAGTTTCGGACCAAATGGACATGTATGTGAGGTGCACGTGATATGGGTCCAATTCACGTGCAAGTGTAATTGTCTTCCAAATGATGCAAGGAGGCTAGGGGTGAAGTTTGAAAGCATTTGGAGTTCATATGGAGTTGCACGTGAATTGGGAATTCACGTGCAAATTGGCGTGCGAGCATATTTTTACATGGGTCCCTTGGTTTTGGCATTCTAAGGAACTTTCTCCAAAGGACCATGTTGAAATTCTGAATATTTTGGTGTGTATGGATGCGGAAAGGTTGTAGCTTGTGTAATCAAAACTACGTCGTTTTGATCCTGGGTTTACTTAATCAAAACTACGTCGTTTTGATGTAAATGGTGTCTATATAAGGAGGGCTTGAGTTTGAGTTAGGGTTCTTGTGTTCCTTTTCTGCGTACTGCTGCTGGAGAGAGAGAGAGCTAGAGAGAGAGAGGGAAGGGGAGTTCTTTGGTTCTTCGTGGGAGCATCTTGCGTGGGGAGGACGGCGTTTGGCGCGGGAGCAAGGAAGATCTGCTTTAAGGTAGGGGTTCTGTTCTTCCTAAACCCTCCTGTCCTAGGGTCTAGAGGCGGTCGATTCTGGTATATCTGTTTATATATATATATGTAAATTCATATAGGTGTGATCTCCTATATGAATGTTGGCCTTCAGTGGCATTTTGGTGTGGTTCGTGATCTATATGCTATATGTTTGATGAAAAGCCTGTGTGAATATAGTTATGTGTATATGCGCCAAGTGTTTGAAATTATGCCTGTGAGGTTGTGCATGTTATGTGTTTGTGGAAATGCCTGTGTGGTTGGGTTTGTGAGCTTGTGGATATATGCATGCTAAGTGTTCGAGGTTATTCCTGTGTGACTAAGCATACTTAGTGTTTGATGTTATGCCTGTATGGCCATGTGTGTCGCGTGTTTGCTTGTACACCCGGTGGCCGTGGAAGCCCGGGACTGTTTTGTGGAACCCGGTGGGTGTGGAAGCCCGGGACTGTTTTGTGGAACCCGGTGGTTGTGGAAGCCCGGGACTGTTTTGTGGAACCCGGTGGGTGTGGAAGCCCGGGGGCTGTTTTGTGGAACCCGGTGGTTGTGGAAGCCCTGGGATCGTTTGTGGAACCCGGTGGCTGTGGAAGCCCTGGGCTGTTCTTGAAACCCGGTGGGCGTGGAAGCCCGGGAGTGTTTATGTACTAGCCCATGTATGACTTTCTTTGTTATAGCCTTGTAACCATATCTGGTGGGATAATTGTATCACGACACAGCACTTGTACACAAGGCATGTAGATACCAGGTGCATGGGATGGGTTGGGGAGACATGATCCCTAGCGAGTCGTGGTTGCTCACCCCTCCTACCATGTTGTTTTCTTTTCAGGAACCTACAGGCGTTAGGTGGGACCCCAAGGTGGAAGACCTTATTTATTTAATTTGTTTATGTTATTTTTATTATGAGAATCGATGTAACCCAGTGGGGAAAGGATTTTGTTGTAATAAACTGGATTGACTGCTTTTAATGAATATTACTTTCTTGAATGTTGTGGATGTTTAAAATGTTAAATTCTTGTTTTGTATCCTACCCCTTTGCCCTCCGTGTGGGTAAAAGGGGAGTCACGTACCGGTTTCCTCGGGTTGGAAATCCGGGCGTGACAGTCACTCGTCGCCTATAACACTCAATCCTTGTCTCCACACGGGTCAACCAGTCCATACCCAAAATCACATCAAATGCATCAAAGTGCATCACATATAGGTTATACCAGAGGTTGACACCTCCTAGAGTAACCTCACATTCGAACAGACCTTATCAATCACCACCAGGCCCCCTACGGGTGTATCAACCACAAGGGGCTGATCAACAGTAGTACAATCCAACTCTAATCCCTCTACAGTGGAATGCGCAATGAACGAATGTGTAGCACCTGTATCAATCAAAACAGTACAAATAGTGCGCGAAACCAAAATTGTACCTCTCACCGCAGCTGGTCCCTGACTCGTCTCGTCAACTGGTGGGACTTCTACCTCCCTGTCAGTGATGGCGTAATTCCTCCCCTTCTGAACACTGCCGCTGGCCTGACTCGTCGTAGCTCGATCATTCCGTCCCTTCGAGCCTGGACCTCCCGCCGAGATTGCCGAGAACCAGGCCGTCCCTGCACCGATTGCCCTGACCGAGCCGGTCTCGATATGGAGCACCGCTCCTCGGCCCTGGTCACGAGGTCGATGTGGCCCCGCAACACTAGCCGAGCCGGCGGAAGGACACTCTCCTATCTTGTGTCCCAGTCCCCCACATCGAAAGCACTTAAGTGGGTTCTTATTCTTCCGCCTACAATCCGCCTCCTTGTGTCCTCGAAGTCCACAAGATCGACACGTCCCTGAAAATCGTGAGGTAGAACCGCTGCCTGAGTTCCCCGTATAAGAGAATTTGGGCACCGGCCTCTTGTCCCCCCTGTCCCTCGGGCCGCTCTTCTCTTGGCCTCTTTTGGCTAGGCCCCGATGAGCTCCCTAGTTTCGAGTCCTGATCCGGTTTAAGTCCCGTTCTCCAATAAGTGCTTTGTTGACCGCGTCACCGTACGTGGTCAACTCCATCATGTCTAATCCTCTCTGAGTGATGGTCTCACCCATCTATGAAATCCTGGGTCTTATTGGCCTCAACCCTCCATGACTGCGGGGCAAATCTCCCTAGCTCTGTGAAAGCGGTGACATACTCTATCACGGTCCAGAGCCCCTTCGCCCAGAGTATAGTACTCCCGTCGCCTCGTCTTTTTCACGGAGCGAGGGAAATACTCTGTGTAGAAGAGCTCCACGAAGTCCTCCCATACCATCGGGCTCTCGTGAACTTGCTTCACGGCGTCCCACCACCTGCGGGCCCCACCTACTAGGAAATGCGTGGCTAAATGGACTTTAGCCTCCTCGGGCACCTAGATTAGCTCAAAGATGCCCTCTGTCCATTTGACCCATTCCTCAGCCTCATCGGGTCTTGTATTTGCCTCGAACTTCGTCGGTTTCTGCTTCAGGAACCGACTCACCCAGTCGATCGGTACTGCAGGCGGAACTGCCGTGACCTGTGGCTGGCTCTCCTCTAGAACCTCCTGTCGCCGCCGCTCGCTGCGGAGGCCTGCGCCTCCTCGGTTCCTCCTGCATCACTTCTCGAGCCACCTCCCTCATAGTACCCTGCATGGCACCCTGGATTTGGCTCGGTATTTGAGCCCCAAACCGAGCGGCAATCTCCGACCCCAAGGCGAGTGCTGGGGAACTCTGCTCTCCTTGTGATTCGGACTGAATGGATAGTTCCTCTGCTGGACCTTGAGCCCTAGTCTTAGGTGCCATTCTGCACCAACACATATCAACAATATCTATTAACTACTGCGCACTAGTCAAACAACCAAATTATTTAAATCAATAAGCAGAACCAAGTCCGCCCCACAAATAATGAGGTCTCTAAGCCCCATATTCAATTCACCAAATCATGTGGTCATTCACTTAGACTCCTTAGGTTTTAATTAGCACAATAACATTGTCAATTTAAGCACAGTCAATCACCCAAGAAAAACAAACCACAGATAGCCAATTATATATTCAATACAAGCACATCATTATAGCAGCATTAGCAGATAATTTCTAGTGCCTAGATATGCACACAGTCACGCAGCATGTATGCACCCAACCCAAATGCTTCCTAGGATGATCTGACGAACCCTCAGTTAACCTAGAACACATATAAGGACTGCGTTGATCAGGCGCCCTCCCTATAGTCTTCCACGCTACTAAGTGTCAATCAACCACCCCTCACTAACCTAGGTCCACTAGAACTTGGCTCTGATACCAACTTGTCACGCCCCCAAACTCTGAGCACTCACAGAGTCAGGAATGCGACGCCCCTCAC
The DNA here is from genome assembly GCA_023512835.1 of Taxillus chinensis. Taxonomy (NCBI): domain Eukaryota; kingdom Viridiplantae; phylum Streptophyta; class Magnoliopsida; order Santalales; family Loranthaceae; genus Taxillus; species Taxillus chinensis. Next base: position 41,549,062 of record CM042090.1, read on the forward strand.
GCCCACTCCAGGAGTCGAGGGGTTGGTGATCGAATCAACCCTGTACAATACTATAACGGGGCAAGACCGTACTTACCAATGATCCAAATACAACATGTAATCAACCAACGATTATTAGGGCAGTCAATATTATCGAATCTAATTAACACCCATAGACACAAGTAACAAGGTCCAGGTTATCCAAGTTTATATAAATTGTCACGGACCCAAGTCCAGGAGATAAAATAAATAAATAGAAACCAAGTTCATAAAAAATGATCCTACACTAAAGATGTCCCAAGCCCGATCTGTTATGGCTCCACCAGCTACTCCCTATAACCTTGTAGAAAATAAAGACAAAGTAGGGTGAGCACGAAAGCCCAAGTGGGTGATCTCCATCACCACTCCGTCCTATAAGGTGAAATTCTATGTCTACATGGTCGGTGTATGCTTGTGCCGGTGTAGTGTCACATCTTAACGCAAATAAATACTAACCAATCACAAAAGAGCCATTTCAACTAATTCTACATCATGTGAAGCTTGTTGGTAAAACAATCATCTATGAAATTCCCGCCCACATTACCAGGAATTTTCAGCTACCACTAGTCTTGCCATATGTGGGACCCTCGGTACCCCATCGACAACCCGCCATATATGGGACCTGGGTTAACCAGCCACATGGGGACCTGCGGCCTATTGCCGCCCTATGTGGGACCTGCGGTTACCCAACCTCCAAAGCCCAACCACCAATTCGTATACATCAAAACAACAAACAAGACAAGGTTAAGTTAAATGTCCACAATTTAGTGCATCACAAGTATCTAAATCATGAAACAAGACCTAGTGCCACATTTTTCACATTCGGATCTTTAACCATTAGCATCAATGCCAAACAACATTTATGAGATCAACCCTACGAAACCCTTATTATAAAAACCAATTGTACCAAATTCCTTATGACACACATCAACACTTACATATTTATTTATAATCACACACACATATATATATATATATATTATTAACCTAATTATATCCACATATCTAATCATAAACATATATATATATATATATATATATATATAACGCAGACGCCCACCGTTACATGAACGTGCACGCGGCGCTCGGCGGCGGCACCGATGCCGCCTGCCTCACCCAACACCCTCGCGCGGCGGGGGCTCGCCACACGGCGCACGGGGCGCAGATGCCCAACGCTCGGCTACGGACGCGGAACGCGCGGGTCGCGCAGGACCGCTCCAACGCACACGCACGGTCGTCCGCCCATCCCCCCTTCCTCTTTCATCGCCGCATCCACGCAGGGCGACGGCCTCGGCCACCACCTCCTTCCAACCCAAGGCGCGGACACGGACGTGACCACCGCCCACCTCCGGTTCCTCGGTGCGGCACCCAGGTCATGAGCCAGCGACACACAAGCCGGCGGCGCACGAACGAACGTAGAAGCTTAACAATATAATTATGCTATCGGAATGAGCGTACGCAACTCTAACCATTCAACATCTTCAACACTCGTAACACCGTCGTAAAAATAAATAAATAGGGAAGTAATAGGAAACCACCTACCCGATTATATGACTCGCTTCAAAACCTTACCCTCTTTGCGTCTCTTCAAGCTTGCACACGCACCAGGTAGGGTTTCGCTCTCGTTCCCATACTTATACTCTCATACATATATATATATATATATAAATTGATATATAATATTACTAATAGTAATAACCATAATAATAATAATTCGATTAATACTCATAATAATTAATAATAATAGTTAATATTACTAAATAATGTATTAACGTCATATTAATTATAAACCTAAAAGTATTAAAATAATTATAATAGTAAACGTATGCCAATAAACTCCAAATATTTTAATAGTAATCATACCGTCACACTTCACCTAGGTACGAGTCTTTACATTAGAAGATGAGTTTCTTTGAATTGGAGCTTGGAGCTTAGATTTTGAGGTTGATTCATCTGTGAATCTTTACTAAGTAGGTGTTCTTAAACTTCTTATCTTGATTCTGTTCTTAATATGCATGAGTTTATCATGATTTATAAGATTTATCATGAACCCTAGGTTTTGGAGAAACCCGATTTTGGGTTGAATCTAGTGATTTAAGTATGTATGTAGTTCAAATATGATATATAGTTGTGAGTATGTATTTCGTAATTTGGGGGTTTTATAACCGAGTATTTCATGAGGGTTGAGAAGTCAATAATGGAAACATATACCTAGATCTAGAATCGTAATTTGTATATATATATATATATAATAGGTATATAATTGTTTCTTGTGCGATTTAGAGGTATTTCAGATGCATTTAGAGGTGTGTATGGTAGTTATTGAGTAAAAAGGTGGGTTTGTGAGCATTAGGGGTTCACTAGGTCGATTACAGATGATGAACAAGCTAAAACGACAATGAACAGTGCCCTTAGCGCATTAAGGTTCGAAAGGTCAAAGTGTCGGCAGGTTTGAAGTTCGAGGGTTCAAAGTGTCAGCAAGTTCGAAGGTCGTGGGTCGAAGGTTCAAAGTTCGAGGATTCAAAGTGTCGACAGGTTCAAAGGTTGAAGGTCAACAGCTTCGAGTTTATGCTTCAGGTCAAGATCTTCGAGGCAAAGCTCCGAAGCAATGTTTTGCTATTTACATTGTAAACCTTTATGCCTAAATAATGTATTTAAGTTACAATGTAAATAAGAAAATATTCTCCTTTCGGATTCAAAGAAAAATACTAAAAAAATCAAATTTTCACTCCTTCAAAATGTGAAAAATGGAAACTAGCACCGAACATTAGAAAAATCCAGTTTTTGGTTGAGGTGACTATTTGCGAAGTGAGGTTAGACATCTTAGAAAAATCAACAAAAATCAGGTTATCTTATTTATGATATAAGAAACCATTACCAAGACTTTTTATTGCAATAAAACACCTTTTATGAAAATTCTCTCTTTTAAGTCAAGACATGAGGATAGATTTGTGACTAGCCTCTATTTATAGAGGGAGTGATGTGAAACCCTAATGCCATACTTGGGTTGTTTGTTGATGATGGGTTGGTCAACCGATATCCCATATATGGTTGTCTTGGAGCCGAGGTCCCCTATATGGTGGGTTGACAACAAAGGTCCCACGGGTGGTCGCTTCTCATTCTATGTTTCCATCGTAGCGGGCAGGTTGTAAAAACCTTGCCTTGTCTTGATCAATTGAGTTGTAAAGTCTGTGTGACCTGATTATGTGGACCTTGTGTGTTTATGCTTTTATTTGTATTGCATAGCACTATGTTGTGTGGACGTTGTTGTGTATGTGTGTTTATGCTTTCATTGGTAGTGCATAGGATATTATGTACATTATTGTGTAGTTATGCATTAACCGACACATGTATAAACGGGTAGTGTCTTGTAGGTCACCTAATGAGCCTTTGTGCTCACCCTATGTTACTATCTTCACTTTCAGGTTCGGTCAGGAGGTAGCCTTGGGATTTGCAATCGAGCGGATCGAGAGGACCAGCCCTTGTTGATGTATGAGACCTGTTTATTTTGACTATTTTGTATTATTATTGTATTTTCTTCCCCGGACATAAGTCCATGGTTGTTATCTTGTTTCACATGATATGTAAGCTATATTATAATGATATTTTATTTGATATTTCATTTGGTTACATGGTTTTGGGAATGTACAGGAATACCTCTATTGTATGATTATACATGTGCATTTGGGCAAGCACCCGCGATGCACCCCTTTTGGTGTTAGTTACTAACCCCTTGCACTCGAGTACGGATAAGAGGTAGTCACATCTCCGGTTTCGGGTCTCCTGGAGTTGTGGGCGTGACATTCATATTCCAATGAAGCTCTCGATATAAGACAGGACATAGCAAGTTCCAGGAAGATGTTGAACGAAGACGTGTATATAAATAAAGATGGTGTTTATATTTATTAGTAAGCTAAGAGGCTAACGTGTAAAAATTACACTTGTGTTAATTTGATAATATTTGCAGTGTAATAGATTGTGAATTTGAGGTCCAACTTAGAATAGTATTTAGAGTGTCATTGTAAACAGAGAGATTCTTTTATGGTAGATCAAAGTGAGTTTAGAACATCTTGATTTGGTTTCTATATTGTTATAATTATCTTTTGATAATAATACACTACACTTCCACTAGTTTGATTGCCTTCCACAAAGAAGTTATCTTTACAATCAACTAGCTATCTTGCTTAAAGTCGAAGAAGAATTTTCAAAGAGCCTTATTTACCTCCCTCTAGGCTTTCAGGGACCAACAAACATCATGCTACTAATTTAATTTCTTACATAACAACAATTCGTACATTCATCTTTTATTTTAATCCAAATGTCAACATTTTTTTGTTTTGAACGGCACATGCATGTTAATTGATATGTGCGTTGCTTGAATTTTTTAATGGACTACATCAATAGGACTTATCAAGTTACTTATGTCATAGGTAATGTGGTAATGTAGGACATACACGATGGAAGCAAACCGAAGCAAAGCTTTGAGTGTCTTCTCAACATATATGAGCATTCACGTTTAGTTTGACATTCCTATTCATATTTTTTTAGGATGAATAGTATATTTATTCTTTAAAATTTATTTATTTTTTAAAAATATCAAATATCTCATTTTTCATTTCTATATATATTTATTTTTTAATTAATTTATTATTATTTCTCTCTCTCTCTCTCCTTCATATATTACAACTAATCAAAAATTTATATGTATAAAAATATATATTTAAAAAATATAGAAAATATATTTAAGAATAAATAGTAAATCCTCAAATATGAAAATTTACTATCATTTTCTATTTTCATATCCCATTTTAGAAAACTTTATGTGAATGAATTTTTTTAAAAATTTATATTTTTTTTAACTTATAGGAGAATTTTAATTATGTCCAAGCTATTATATGTTGCATATAAAATTCAGACTGGAGCCACCATTATAATTTTAATAACAATAGCTCCCGTAAACTACCAAGGGAACAAAAATGAAAAAAAAACAGATGAATTAAATGCACAATTCACTTTTCATTAAATGCAAAGTATTGAAAACAACTTATTTAATCATAAAATAGCATTAAAAAATTTACGTGAGAGTAGGAAATAAGTGATGTGTAATAATTAAAATTATTTAATAAAATTTCTTAGTAAATAACATTTGGAATTCTTGTTTATATTATATCAGTTTATTTAAATTTGTCTCAACTTATGTGTTTGAGTAGTTATATTCTAAAAATAATTACCGAGTAATGATATACAATCGGTTAAGTTGCATAATCTTAATCTTATGGATATAATTTATTTTTAAATAACTTAAAAATACAAAGTATAAAATTATATCACATCACCTTTTTTTAATCTCCTAATTTTATCTAACCGGATGGTATTATCCAAAATCATTTAGTAATTCACACCGTAAAGTTGGCATCAATGAGAGGCCACTTGGTGGGCCCCGGTTGCCTTTACAAATAAGAGGCATATATTCGCCTATTTCAGTTTTTTTTAAAATAAATATTCATTCTCATTTTTCACCCTAATAAAATTACATAAAATAAAATAAAATCCCACCCAAAAATAAAACTAGATTTTGTTCTCGTTGCCGTTTTTCCCGATCACTTTAGCTAGATTATCAATTATAAGTGTTTCATATCATTCTTAATATTTGCCAAACAATTGTTTAATAAAGAAATGATAAACAATTGATGACACTGCTAATCTATGAGAGCTTAATATGGTATAAGAGCCTGCATTGGAGGAGGTCGTCCCTTTGTCTCCTCCCCATGTATTGTTTTTTAATTTCTCTTAAAACACAGAATAAATGCCCTACCTATTGAAATTTTATAACTTCAATAATTTAACAGCACTAATATTAATTATTTGTTCACTATGTGACTCAGCAACTGTGTCTAGTTAAAGAATTTAAAGCCTCATTAATACAAGAAGAATATAACTGTTTGTGAAAAATTTGGCAACGCAGTTAATTAGTAATCATTTTCCAAAGCACATGTTAGAGCATTATATTATATTCGTCTAAGTCTTTTTTCTTTTTTTTGTTTGGGGTTACATTTTAATGGAAAATTTCATAAAAGCAATTCAAGGGTCACGCGACGCTTGTGCGGGCCCTCTGCCGATATCCAAAATGACGCCGTTTTTTTTTTCCTTCACAGTTCACGCCAACTGCCACGTCTCACACACCTCACCTTTTTCTTACTCAATTTCTCGTCGATACAGCGCCCCCAATATACCGCGATACATTGCCGCTTCTAATATGTCGTCCCCCCCACCCTGACCAGTGTGCTCTGCGCCTCCGAAATCACCATAAGAGAGGGAGAGAGAGAGAGAGAGGGGGGAGGGAGACGATCTCTACCGCTTTGACGCTCTCTTGGAAGGCCACAGAGGCTCTGTTCCATAGCGCATTGTTGTTTCTTCGTCTCTATCGTTCCAGAATCACCGATGCTTGCCCGCCCTCTCTTCTTCTTCGTCTCTGACCGCAGATTCGATCGCTTCGCCCATTTCTTAGCTTTATCCTGCGAATTCGATACCTCGAAGCTTCTGTGGTACGAAACCCTTGTAATGTTGCTTCGATCTGATCTCTCTTCCTTCGTCTCCTTCTGATTTTTCCATCATATTTTTCAAGTTTTTTTCTCCGTGCTTTTCTGTACACGGTCGTTTCGGAGTGTGATGTCGTTTGATGAGTGAGGTTTCGCTGTGCATTTGCTCGGGTTGAGAATGCGAGTCGCTATTTCAGTTTCTGTTTGGTTGCGGGGAAAAATTAGGAAAGGAAAACTTAAGATAGAGCTTTTTTTTTCCTTTTTGTTTATTTGTTTGTTAGCTTAGCTTGTGTTGTCGCCGTAAATGATGAGTTGTTTGTTTGTGAGTCGAATCTGTAATGCTTTTTGGGAGCATCGAAAATTGTTTTCTTCACGTTGTATGGGTCATAACCTAATCAAACCGAAAGTTGAGGACAGAATGATAGTTATAAATTCCTGTGATCCGGCATGGTGTTTACTTTTTTTTTTTGGTTGCTCTGATTTGCCTGAAAGGACCAAGAGGTAGACTGGCATGATTATTGTGTTGAAAGATGCTGGTTGGTTTACATAGGGTTGTGAGTCTTATTGCTGTTTTGCTGTTTTGCAGAATTTGATGGCTTAATGAATTTAGCTTCTTAGTAAAGTCACTGAACTGCTTAAGTAGGTGAGTAAAATCATGTTCAAAAAGTTTTCTCTATGAGCTTGATCTGTTGTCCTTTTTTTGGATACTTTTTTTTTTAATATATAGCTCGTATAGTTTCTGCTAGTTGCTTACGTTTTAATTTTGGCAGCCTATTGGGTATACTGGAGTCAGAATATTAATTTGAGATGAATGGTCACGGGCAAATGGAGGTGCACTACATAAATGTTGGCTTTCCATACACCATTACCGAAAGCTTTATGGACTTTTTTCAAGGCCTTAATCATATGCCACAAAATTATTCTCTGGGGCAAATGAATCCTCATTTGGACCAAATGCATGATCAGGTAAATTTATTTTTTTGCATATTGGTCACCTTAAAAAATTTAAAGTTTGATTCATTAGTACTCGCATTGATTAGCTTGTGATTGCCTACCAACAAATTTTAATGACTTCTGAGGTTTTGGATAATGCTATAACTGTTTATATATTTTTTCTTTTAGGTTAGTATTCACAATGCATTTTTGTACATAACTCATTCAGAATAGCCTATTCTGAAGGCTATAGGCTATGCAACATTTTGTAAATAGCCTGTATCATTGATAATGTTATTTTCTACTACTCCCTGCATCCAGGATAATGTATACTGGTCAATGAATGCAAATCCATACAAATTTGGAATGCCTGGTCCAGGGAATACTTCCTATTATGGTGGGTATGAGGTAAATGATCATTTTCACAGAATGGATGTCAGCAGAAGAACTTGGGAATATCCTTCAACATTGAGTATTGAAGAGCCTGATCCAGCAGACATGCAATCCGAGGGAAATGTAGTCATGGATGTGCATTCCATTCTTGAAGAACGTGAGTTGGAAAACTTTTTTTGCTGCTATTATCATTTAGATTATAGCAGTGCATTGTTACAGAAATTCTAAAATTGTTGATAATGGTTCTACTTCGTCTCATTGCTTGTAAGCTTCTCTGTTGACAAAGATTTAAACAATTATTTTAATCGTAAAAATATTATTTTTCCCGATTTCTGCAGGAACCCCAGATCATGACGCTACTAATAATAGTTCTCAGGTAATTCTCATTGCTTTTAATGTTGCTACTGCATTTCTTATATTGAGGTTGTAGCTTCACATTTGAAAATATAATCACATAATGCTAGAGTTGGCTTCTAAATGGGAGTTTGAGCACATGTCATAGTAGCTATGGAGATAAGATGCTGTGTCCTTTGAATATGTTTCTACCTTCACATTTGAAAGTGTAATCACATGATGCTAGAGTTGGCTTCTAAATGGGATTTTGAGCACATGTCATAGTAGCTATGAAGATAAGATGCTGTGGCCTGTGAATATGTTGGTAAGGAGTAAGGAGGAGTAGGTTGTTAGCCAAATGCTTGTGCACCACTGTATCTAATTGTTTCTGAACCTGTTGTGTATTGTTTTTTTACCCTCTTCTATCATTGATCAATACGTGTTGCTTTTTTATCTTGATTTGCAGTTCTATGATGAACTCCTTTCTGCTAATAGTTTCTGATATTTGTTAAATTGAAGACACAATTTACTTTTCTTTTGCATCGTGGCAGGTCATTTGGCAAGACAACATTGACCCAGATTACATGTCATATGAGGTTAGTCATATGGCTATTTGACCACAGGACACATTTATTTCTTTTCTGTTATGCTCCAAATTGACAAACATGCATGGATTGATATTGTTTTCTCTATGGATTTGGGAGGTCAAACTTGTGGTGATGAGGGTGATATTCCAATATTGGGGCCAATGGGGAAACTTTTGGTGGATGTAAAATAGATGTATTTTCTGAATCTAGGCATTAGAGAGATGCAATAAAAATGTGCATAATTGACTTTTTTTATTATTAATTTTATTACTATGATGATGGGTTTTAGTTGAAATCTAAGCTAGCGGCACACATCTTTTGAAGTAATTTGATATATTATTACATCAAGAAATTATTTTCTGTGAGGAATTTTACTTTTACTTTGTAATATAAAGTGATACTATATTTTAAATTTTGATTATAACTTTGTTCCACTATTTTCCATGTCACCAGCTAATTGCAATTATTTTTTCCCAACATGCAAATCATCAGCCGGTGTGATGGGTAAAAATTAAAAAATTATATAATGTATTTTTTTAATTTCTTTCAATTGAGATGGCTCTTAGTTTGTTGTTGAATGATGTTGCTACATCCAATCTTCATCTGGCCTTTGGGCTGGTAGAATCATGCTACTCACAATGAAATTTAGTGTTTTGATTTTTAGTATCCAATGCTTAATGAATCTCATTAGTTTTGATGTTTCAGATACTGAATGGCACGACTAGATTTATGGAAATTGCTTGTAACATTTTTTGTTTGTCTGCTGCTCAGGAGTTGCTTGATTTAGGTGAAGCAGTGGGAACACAAAGCCGAGGTCTTTCCAGAGAACTCATTAACTTGCTTCCAACATCAAGGTACAAGCGTGGCAGCTTCTTCTCAAGGAAAAAGTCTAAAGACAGGTAGCACTCTGACTTTTAAATTCTCCTGGTCTTGCCATACTATTAACTGTCATGTCAGTATGTGTAAGCCACTAGGTCTAATTTGCCATAATGAACATGTTTTATTCTTTATAGATCTAGGGATCTTATCTGTAGTCACTGCTTAAAATCTGTGTCATTTCATTACGAAAGGAAAAAATAAAAATAAATAAATAAAGTGGGCCAGTTTTGGGACAGCAGAGTATTCTTCTTGTTTATTTTTATTTGTTTCCATTCTTGTTTATTCCATTTTTATTTTTTTATTGGGATTAAGGTTTGTTGGTTTGGTTTGGTTAGTTTTCATTTTTGAATGTCATTCTGCAGTGGATTTGTGTCAAAATGATGAAAACCTGGAACTAAGAATATAAAGGCGCTGACTGAATTTTGTATGTTTTTGTTGGCTTGAAGATATATTGTGCAGAAAATATGAAAAAATCTTGCATATGTTTTTTCTAGTCCGGTGGGAAGAGATGGCATTCATTAATCAGGATGTCATTTCATGTTTTATTGTGGGCTATTTGGTAACTAGTGTCATGCATGAACTAAAAGATGAGGAAATATTAGGTTTTTCTATTCTGATGGGAAGTGCCGGGATTCATTAATCATGTTGAAGTTCATGTTTTATGGTAGGCTATTTTGGTAAGAGTTGTGCTACATAACAAGCCTGTGTGCGCATACTATTTGATCCTGACGGTTGATATTTGTTTTTAAAAAAGCAAATCAACGGCCAGTATTAGATAGTGCGCGCACAAAGGGCTTGAATTTAGATTTTTCCTTTTAGTAAACTGGTGTCAACTGAATGATTTAAAGCTGTCCTGAACAAAATATCCTTGTTGGCAAATATTAATAGCTCTCAATTAGATTTGTCAGCAGTAGAGAGTTGTAAAATCTTTCACAGTGGTTATTGTGTTCGGCTACAAAAGTTACTGTTTTCTTTTTTTGGGTGTGAAGTGGGGCTGGGGCCTCCTTCATTCATATCAATTTGTCTTCCTGCACTTTTTACAATTGTGAATTTTGTTTGCAAAAGCAGGTGTGTGGTTTGCCAGATGAGATACAAAAGAGGTGACCGACAAACAAAATTGCCATGCAAACACATTTATCATACCGATTGCATTTCCAAATGGCTTAGCATTAACAAGGTCTGCCATTAGCACTCTTATCAGCTACTGCTTGAAAGCCAGCATTTACATTTTTTGGGCGTTGTTTTATCACGTCTTAATCATACACACTGTTTTATCAGGTATGCCCAGTTTGCAATATGGAGGTATTCGTTGAGGAATCAAGGCAGCAAAGCAGCAACCAGTGAGAGCCTAGGAGAAACAGATTTTGTATTTCTTTGTTCCACAGTTCTTCTTCTCCGGCTGTTTTTGTCGTTGTTCTATTTCTCTCTCTTTCTCCTCTTATTTGAAACCTACCTAGAGATAGCTGAGAACTACATGGTTTCTTTTATTACATATGTTTTACTCATAGCAACAACACAACTCGATTAAGAGGGCTTATAGTAGGGTATGAACTGCATTGCGAGGGCACTGATTCTCTGAGTACTGCCCTTTCTTCGGGATCCCAGTTGTTTGTTTATATTGCATATGATCGTAAACGTTCATATGAGTGAGTACTGCCCTCAATTTCCCAGTTTCTTCTGCAGATTACGTTTTGATTTCTTATCACCGATGGGGCATCTTATTTTGGGTTTGTTTGGGTTTTGGGACGATATATTTATTTATTTTTGTTGGATTCATGGGATGACTGCGGGCCTCTGATAAGGGGAAGGGCGTGGCTATTTCACTCGACTTGTTCACCCCACAATACTGCGAGGGCTGAATGATTCCCTCAAATGAAAGCGCGAAGGAAGTAAAAACAAAAAAAAAATCACTATATGAAAGAGGGAAAATGTGTTTTGAACTGCTGATTGCCTTGAAAACGTATTCCATCCGGTTAGTTCATACCCCGTGCCTTCCCCTCCCCTCTCCCCCCTCCCCTCGGGTTGTCTCATTTCCTGTCCTTCTTTACGACGTCAGCTTTGGCACAATAATTCTTTGTGTTATGTGTTATTAGTTCTCGTCGGTGATCATCAACTAATATGTTATATTAGTAAATGGCAAGTGAAATGTTATAGCAGTCGTCGGAATTGGGTCGCTGGAAATAAATAAATGTGATTTTTTTGGCTGTTTCCGAATACACAATAGTCGCCCTCCAATTCCAGATGGAGGTTATTTTATTTTATGAAAAATAGGTTGAATGACAGATTAAATCTATTCTAAGGTACTAAAAAATAGGCCGAACATGCAGATGTGTCCTTATTACGCTAATTAATTAATCCATAAATTTTAATGGGGTTTTTGTTTTTCCCTTTTTATCTGCGGCTGCACCAAGCAAATCTGGACCAAGACGATGAGGCCCAAACTCCAACGCGGCCGAGCGCCTACATTACATGTCGAGACATTGTGACCGTTGCGAGCGAGACCATTAAGGTGGTCGCGCGCCCTAGACAAACATTTCCTAGGCGCTCTCTCTCTCTCTCTCTCCCTCTCTCTCTCTCTCTCTACCTGCTGCAGATGGCAAAAACATAAAATTCAATAAATCCCCAACGGTCGAAAATCTTTCATCTTCCCCCACTAACTCACTTTTTAGTCCTCCCCTCTCCAGGTCTCCCCTTCTTCCTCACTCCTCCGCCATCCTCCTCCATTTTTGCACTCTCTCTCTCTCTCGCACGCAACTCTTACTCAATCTCAATCAGACATGGAACCAGCAAAAATCGATTGGAAGAGCATAGATTCAGTGTTTGTGGAAGACGACGTATACGAGAACATAAGCGCGCCGCAGTGGGTCGACTTCTCGGCCCCTGATAAATCTGCAAACGATGAAGATTGGTTCTGCAGGCCTGGTGTGGATTCGATTTTTCGATTCGGCGTCCCCGATGTATCCCGTGATGGGATGGATATCTGCGAGACATTTTTAGTCTTTTTTAATATTTATTTTGATTTTGATTTTGAATATATATATATATATTTTTTTTGGTTGGTGCAGATTGCAAACATCCCAATAAAGCTGAGGATTTCCTTAAATCGACTCCTACTTCTAAGGTTTCTTTCAGCGCTAAATTTTCACTTTTACATACAATTATTTTTGGGGGGGGTGTTCCTGGGTACTGGAAATCTGGCTTCGTTTGTGTGTTTGGCGAGCAGTCAAAACCCAAATTTACATTAATAGATGACACAGGAGTGAGCGACTGACACCTATTATTTGCTGCTGTCTGTTTTTGTTGACTTGTTCCTCGCTTTCGGTCAGACGTGGTCTCTGCGTTTCGCGGATGTAGCGAAAATATTGTCACTCGGAGAAAGGAGTGAAAGGTATGTTCCCAATATCTCATAGCATATTTGATTTGTCGAGATGATGATTAGAAGCACATTCGAATTGTTTGGTCATCGAGTGATTGAGTTCTGTGTACGCCTCAGTCTGCATTCTTTATGCGAAGATATGAGACTATGTTCATAAAAAAAAAAATATGAACGTAAATACAGACACAGTCACACAGACACCAATTGGGAACAAGCTTGCATGGTCTTGAAATCATGACGAGGGGAACACCTGATCCAGCATAGCAATAATCATTCAAGTCATCATCAGAGTTTGGGTTTGATTTTAAGGCTAACTTGGTTCATATTTCTGTTCAGAGATGCAAATTTGGGGAAGGGAGTGACACCCCAATCTCCCATTCCTTTAAAACCCAATGCCAATTTGGATAGAGCAGCCATTCACGATGGTGAAAATCAAAATCCTAATCTATATACTCCTTCCCGTTTTCAACCTAATGATAAGTTCATGAAAACCACAATTGAGTCGAGCAATGAGAACAACCACCTACACACTACTGATGATGATACATCTCCAAGCAACAGTGAGACACCCTGGCTGAAGCGCACGCTGTCTGCAAGGAACGTGTTTCCTGGCCAGGACATATTGAATCATATAACGGATTTCTGTAACGAGCTGAAGAGACTGGCGGTGAGAACAAAGGACAGACAGCATGAGGAGAAATCGAGTGCGCAGAAGAGTCCGCTTGTCCCACATAAGCCAGTGCTAGTTAAGGAGGTTGAGAGGGAGGTCTTTGGTGAGTTGAATGGCACCAACAACAAAGAGAAAGAGAAGAAACCATTGCATGAGAAGTTGAGTGCGAAGAAGAGTCCGCTTGTCCCACATAAGCCAGTGCTAGTTAAGGAGGCTGAGAGGGAGGTCTTTGGTGAGATGAATGGCACCAGCAACAAAGGGAAAGAGAAGAAACCATTGTATGACATGAATAAGCAGAAAGGCGAGCCTATGGAGAAAAGTAATGGCCAACAAAGGAGAATTAAGTAAGTTTCTCTCCCCTTCTCACTTCATAGTTAGTTCTCTTTAATAATACCATGTTAAACATAAGCACATGTATGTGGACTGTGGATTGTGGAAGTGATGTCAAGTTTCTGGTAATTATAATGAATGCACAGAAGAACTAAAGAGTCAGAGAACACTCCTCCCTTATCCATTAATTTGAAAAACATAAAGCGGAAAGAGGAGAGCTTGCTGCAGATCCGGTTGAATCCACCCTCTCCACAGTGCTTTTCAGGCAGTCGTGGGACGACAAAAGTCACACCTTTAAATCCTTCCAGGTGCAGGCCTGTGGTATGTAAACTCCCACACTCTTCAAGTTTTATCAAAGAAAGATAAGATCAAATGTAAGCAAAATGAAGATAAAACATGAACACATGGGTGACATCATAACTTAAAACCTTGTGTTATGCCAGTTTTGCTTAAAATGGCTTCTTTCATAATCTCCATTTTTTTTTCTTAAAGCAGCCCCCACAACAGCAAGTCATAGTATTTTAGGAAGGGGAAAAAATCCCATTTACTTAATAGTATATTTGAGCAATTAATAGAATTAATTGTTGGTTTTGATGGATTTTTAAAATCTTTCAGGAATTGGGGCAGAGCAATGAAGAGGTGAGAAAAACGGGTGACAAAAGCAGTGCCGGTGCAAGAGATGTTCCTGTTAATGAAAGAGGTTTAGATGTATTTTGGTTCTTCAAGCCTTGCAGGTTGCCAAACTACTAAATAGCCACTATACAATTCATTCATTCATTCTTTTCCTATCCTCATTTACTCCTACTATATTCAGACAGCTTTGTTTTATTCATTTTTTTCTTATCCTCAAATACTACTAAAACAGATTTATCTGGAATTGATTTGTTCTTTGACTGCGGAATCATTTTTGTACCTACGAAAGATGGACCGCAATTAGTTGTTTTTGGTGAATAAAATGTTTTGGTGAATGTATTTGCACACTGATATTTGGAATAAATTTCTTTATCATACGCGACTAAATTTAACCTTGAATATCCCTGGTCTATAATTCTTTAAATTTATGTCTATAGAATAGCCGATTATCTTTTGATGATACTAATCGACAACCCTGCCTTCATAAATGGTTGGCAACGTTGCGTTCCAGTTTCATGAACAGCAAAGGATACACATATACAAAGAGTTTTAATATTAATATTTTTACACATGTATACAAAGAGTTTCAACTTAAAGTGTATTAAATTGAATTGGAATTCAATTCATACACTTATTTTTTTGACTAAATAATACTTTAAAAGTAATTATTTTTGAAAATAACTTTTCATTTAAATTTATTTTAACGGGGCATTTAAATTTATTTTTTGTTTTTTCAATTTTTGTGATTTCCGTTTTAAAAAAAACACAGTTTTAAAAGACATTCTCCCGTACCAAACAAAACATTAAATTTGTTAAACTCTAATTAAAAGATTACAATCAGTGCGGTTGCAAGAAGAATTTTCAAGTGATTCTGCCCCATCCAAAAGGCTGGTGGTAATTTTAATATTTTCCAAACGATGCTGAACCTCAAATATGAAGTCAATTGCAAGTCTTCCCCTACTTTTAACCCAGAGTAACTGTTCTTGATGGGAAATCACATGAGACATAGTTTGTTCAGTCGGCAATTTTACAACCTTTCCGTCTGAAGCATGGGAACAAAAAGATACATTCAGATCGCAGACAGTGTGTCATCAAACTTGCCCTCCCCAATCATACTGTCTTCCTAGATAGAAGCCAATTTCAATGTAAAAACAGAAGCTAATAATCCTGCTAGGGTACAAGGGCATGAACACACTCCACTCCCAATTGCCTTACGATTTTAGCCTATTTGCTCACCCTAAAATACCGCTTTTTTAGGCAGTAGCCATTTTTGACATAAACCAAGTATTGCATTTTTTGCAGCAGTTCCTCTAATTTTACTCCTTCAAGTAAAATCTAAAGGATATTCTTATGTAATGAAAGCATTTAGGCTTTTCACGCATAAACATACCAACAGAGAGAGAAACGGAAGACAGGACACTAATAAACATTAAAAACATCATAACATAACAACAAATTATGCTCGGTTTTGAAATTTCAATTCATAAACGAGAACCATCTGAAATTTACACTCCCGTGTTATGCATTAAGATGCAATTCCAGCAACCCATGTCAATTCAAAAAGAAGAAAAAAAACCCCTCCGCAGACAACAACAGAGATAAGATAACTCCCCCTTTACATACATGAGACAAAATTATTTTTTTTAAAAAAAAGACATTGATATCACCCACCAACCCACCGATCCAAAAAACAAAAAACAAAAACAGCGAAGTCTAGGTCGTTCAAGGTGACCGGAACATGGAATCACAACATCACCCGGCGGTGTTGTTGCAGAGCAAACAGTTCAAAACTCGTGACCAGGCGACCTGGGCGCGGGGATAGACCCGACCCGTGTAGACGGTGGTCTCTCTGAGCATATCCTCCATGGTCTCCACGAAGAGGTTTAGGCTGCGGATGGGAGGGACATAGAGCGTGAGAGGGACCGCCGAGAAGGCCATCACCAACAACACCTGCAACATCTGATCCCCAATTCGAAACTTTCTTCTGTTCCGTCTGTGGAGGAAGCTGATTATATGAATTGAGCCGAGGAACTCAGATGACGATATGCGGTACGAGTTTATTTGCTTGGGGTTGGGGGTTGAGTTGAGGTTGGGGTGTTCTAGAAATCTGTGGGCGTTTTTGACTTTAATAATATAACGAGTGTTATTTGAGTGGTTTTTTTTCTCTGGTTTGGTTTGTGGGGCGTCTGTGGTTTTTTTTTTTTTTAAAATATTTAAAACAAAATATTTTAAATTATTTTTAAAAAATGTTTCGAATAAATTGATGTTTATCGAGACAGGTGCAGTTGAGATGAGAGATGTCGTCATGTGTGTGTGATTCGTATCCGTATGTTTTGCCCTGCCTGGAAGCTTCCGGCGAGGCATTAAATGATTGAGGTGGTCTGCGGCGCAGCTTTCCCCGATATTAAATTTTAAATGGAAAATAAGTGTGGGGGGCAACTCATCCGTGAGATGTAAAAGTTGTATACGTCGGGATTTATAATTGCTTAATGCATTTATGGGTTGTTAATATATTATTATAATATATATTTCTCAATAAAATATTATATTTCCATAAAGCCATCTTCTCGGAAATTTTTGTACTTAAAGTTTTTTATTAAATAAATAGTAATAAAACTACAAATAAAATAAAAATTATAGTTCGCCACTCTTAAATTATTTTTTATTCTTTAATGTTTTATTTCTAAAAAATTACTGTTTACTTTTTTTATAAATTAAAATATTATTATTTTTTATAAGCCACCAATCTAACCACTATTACCTTTTTCTTGATCCGTATTGTCCACGCAACGGGTATTACCTGATGTAATAGAGATAGGGTTAACATATTATCGACACTGTACTCCGCTCCCACCTAAATGGGTGATGAAGTTTTAAAATTGTATCTCACCTCCTGTGTTAGTAGAGCGGGATCTCTCATCCTATAGCGAGATTGACGGGAAAAGGCTCTATTTACTTAACTTTCATTAACTAACCACTAAAGCTAGTTTCAATCCAGTAGGACAATTTTATTTGTGAACGGATCAAAAAGCTTCACGTGCCTGTGATCATTATTATTTTCATTTACTAGAATAATATTCTAGGCAATAAATGTGAAAATAGTTTTCATTAATGAAAAACTGAACAATTGTGTGCACAAATCCCAAAGAATAACACGAGAACAATTATGGCAAAAACCACCAATCAAGACACTCACCTGGATTGTGTCTCGTCTCATAAAGTTAGTAAGCATTATATTAAGTTTATATCTTCGATCCTCTATAATCTTGTCTCTAAAAGAAATTGTGCAGGTTCGATCCTTGTTGCATAACCAAATTTATGTGTGTTAAAGTGGAAATGATAAAAATAAAAAGAAAGGCTGACTTGCATCACATGACCTGCAAAGCCCAACTAATAAACAATAGAGCCATAACTTAGCACAAAACTAGGCCACAGTTCATGACCTTCTAACAAACCATACACTCTAGCCTCAAAACAGAAAATGGAAATCTAGAGAGAGCCACAACAGTAATAGCACACGACTCGCTAACAAACCAGACAACCCAGCCTCGACACATAACCTGCTAACAAATCAAAATTACAAAAATTACAAACCACTAAAAATTGCACATGACAGCCCACGCTCAACTTGTTGGCAAAAATTCTAGATACCTACAATCACCAAAATTACAAATCCCAGAACAAAATAATAAAAAAAAACCACAAGAGGAGTGCATTTACAATCAACCAAAACTAGCCAACTAACAAAAACAAAAAAAATAAATAAATGGTGATCATCACAATATTAATTAAGCTTGTTGATCATCACAATATTTTTGCATCCTGAAATAGTAGCTTGGATATTTGATTATGCTGCTTTATGTTCCAGTGATAGCTAAAACATGCTCTAACTCACCTAGAATGTAAACAAAGGTTCAACTATATTATAGATTGCATGTGACAAACTATTTGCACAGCTATATTATAAGATTTACAAATTTGCTACAACATTATCAATCTATTGTCCCATTGTCATTTTCAGGGAAAACCAAATGATACTCTTCTCAAATTGAAGTGTGAAATACATTTGATCTATTTATGTGTTCTCTACATCAAAAACGCATGTGGGCTTGTGTCCTTTTGACTTTTGGCCTTCTGTTCGTGGGGGGGGGGGGGGGGTTAACAGATGAAAAAGCATAAGGAAAATCAAAACTATTTAGTATAAGGTCTAAATATACCATTTATGTTCTCTTTTTAGGTTTTCTAGACTTGTCCATTAAGATGTATTGAAGCATATTAATGTCTATCTTGTGTACAAAAAAATTAGGCCTTTAGTAAGACATAAAGTGTGTTACCAGGTAGGATACCGTAACACTTTTTGGGGTGTTAGGTCCGCTTGGCTTATGAAAAGTCTCCCATCTTTTGTTAACACTTTTTAGTGTATTACTATTTTATGTTACGATAGATCATATAATAACATATATTTATTGTCTTATAAAACATTTTCGTAAGCTTTTTTTAAGCTTACCATAACACTCTATACATAACACTTTTTATTGTGTTACAATCATGTGTTGTCGAAAATCATACAATATGACTTTTTTGTATTACAAAAAATAGCCGACATATCATAAGCCAAGCGAGACCTAACACACAAAAAAGGCTTATAATAGATGGCACGAAATATGACTAGCCTTCTCAAATGCTTACAAATATTGGTCTCAATTTCATAAATACCATTACAATTCAAAAACTACTAATATTTAAAGAAACAAACCATCAAAAATATTAATGATATATTTCTCCATTGGAAAATAGTATTATGAAGTATTACAATCCAAAATAACCAACTATGTTCAAAATATTTTACAAACCATAATATAAAATTCAAAATGTCTCAAAACAAAACCTCTAATGTTATCTTCATTCCATGCCACAATAAATTACCACACAACTCCATCATTCTGGCAAGAAAAAAATAATAAGTCTATCAAGTATTATTATATATCTATATCATTAATTTGGTTTACAAATTGAATGAATAGTTACCTTAATTATCACCTGCCTTCAACACTCAAATTTCGACATTTGTTACTACTTACCTATGCAAGACAGAATATATAAGCATTAATATGTATCATGGCAAAATATATAAGCATTATATAGATAAAGTCCAATATTATTCAAGTATTAAACATAGTCCACTTGCTAATGTTCTAATAATAGTATATACTAAATATATCTTGACATCATTGAACATTTAGTCGGTTAAAACACATAAAAGTCTTATAGAATCGTCGAGCTCTTGCTAAGACCGACTATAGTCGGTCAAAGTGAAGGGTAATGGTATGTATAAGACAAAATGGAAAAAAGTAGGGATAGTTATAACTTTCAAACCTGATCCTTGTGAACCGTTGAAGCATCTCTAATGTATTCATCTATGGCTTGTACAAAAGATGCAGGAGGCTTCATTAATAATAACAAATATCTTAACAAGTATGTAATTAAAGTGTAAGACAAAAGTATATCTTCCATAAACAAAGCCAAAAGAAACCTGCTCAATCTTGGTAAGACTTTTTCCGCGTCCAATATCTAGGTTCTTGCATGTTTCATAAAACTCTGATAGTTTTTCTGCCTTACAAAATTTAAAAAAAATTAAGAAACACAGTTATGGAGACTCTCCTATTACAATCAATTCACCTCAAATGATAGTATCTATTGCCCCACTTTCCTAAATATCTCCAGAATGGCAATAGAAGTGCATATATTATGAATTATCAAGTATGATCAAGTATATTATTAACAAAAGTAATGGGAATTTTACATAAAAACTTGTTCCTTCAGTTTTTTGAGGAAATAGCAGGTGGATTATTAACAAAAAAAAAATGGATAAGAACTCAATGATTATTCATTTTTAATAAAAACAAAAAATTAGAGTGCAGCAGCCATATGAAATGGCTCAAAACACACGTTTGAGGATCCAAACCTTGCAGATGTTTAACAATGAGCCCTGAAAACCAAAGCTTTCCCCAGAAATATGGGCGCCATACACAACTGCTTCATAATTTTTTGTAAATGAAAAAAAAAGTCAGAACAAGTAATGGGCTGAATAGATTGGCCCCAAAAGAAGAATAACATTAACATTTCATCACCACGTTACCATGAGATGTAGTAGTTGGAGACAATAAAGAAAAACGAGCATTTAAGGACCTAAAAGAACGCTGCAAGAGCTTCATAGAGATTGACAACGCCATTCTTCACCTTTTTTTCTTTTTTAATCTACCTAACTCCCTATCAAACAAATCCTAAATCCAAACACAACTGAAAACACAAATTAAATCTACAAGAACAAAAGCACAAATAGGGTGTGAAACAACAATTAAACAGTTAATTTCTAAGTCTGATGCTACATTTATACTTAAAAATAATGCAATCATGAAATGAAACAAAACCCTAAAATGATATCAGGGAAGATTGCATTAATCACTCACCAAAATACCTATCGAGAAGCAGTGGTAGGGTTTGGTCAGGTTTAGTCAGAAGAAGAAGAAGTAGAAAAAGAAGAAGAAGAAGAAGAAGAAACCTAACAAGCTGTTTTCTCGCCTGCTGCTATTAACTTGTAAGATGTAACCATTCCTGGCGTCCCATTAAATTGGCAAAACTATTAGGATTTGTTCATTTATTTATACTATATTATAAACGTTTTTGAATTTTAAATAAATAAATGTGGTAATTTTTTAAAAAATAATTATTTTTAATACAATTTATCCCCTCTCCCAAATGATTTGAAAGCAAAATCTCCATGGAAGGTAAAGTTATTTCAACTATCAACTACTCCATAAGGATTTATGAGAAATTCAGATCCAGTAGACAGTAGCGGCACCCTTTCGTTAAAAAATTTGTTTAAAAAGTTGTGATTAGGGCATTAATTATTTACATGCTTAAATGAATAAAGATTCTATAAGTTATCATTTTTACTAAGATCTTGTGTTGCCCAACACTTAGAATTGTATACATCCTACTTCAACCAATAATCTAAGCTATTGTTTTTCACCTGGATAGTCATCCTAAACCCAAATAGATATCCTCGCCTGCTAACTCTACTACTGTAAGAGCAAAGTGGCCCAATACATTCAAATTACAAAAGATTTTTAATGTTATTATTTAATTAATTCGAGAAGAATATATACCATATCACATTTGTGCAAAACTAAGAAGTGTTACTCCCCTCCCCATAAGATTTTGTATGCATGTTTTAGTTCTTTATATGCAAAAATGGTAGAAGAGTGCTGCTTATTTCTTGTTTATTTTCCATCCTAACTTAACAATAAAAGCGGAATTGTAAGATGATGAATCCCCACAAATAGATTATAATTTAGAAAAATTGAAATGTTGGAGCTAATAAAACAACCAAACAAAGAAAGGATTTTATAATGAAAATCAAAGATTTCAAATTGGAAATACCCCACCATTAAATAACTACCGCACATTAAAGATACACAGATAATGAGAGTTACAATAATAGATACATACTTCGAATAGGTGGTTCTCCACATTTCCTTGAGGCAAGAACTCATACACAAGTACATCTACTTATGAAGCTTAGCACCCTGCTGCGTTATCTTTTTCAAGCAATCATAATAAATAGACATTGATAGGGCATGGTTGCTGGTTCAAAGACACCCACCCACAAAAAAGAACATAAAGATTTGATGTGCTTGTGTTGCGGTTCATTAGACTAGCGTGGCTAATTGTTTTTTTATTAGCAGAGCCTGTAATTATTTTGCCAGCAAATCATGCAGTAGTGATTGATGGTAAAGTATGACAGATAAACATGAATGCATTGTACCCCCCTCACACAAGGAGCCCTTGCCATGTGTGACCTCATGCCGTTTTTTTCCCTTTCTTACCAAATCACTCATCCTTGAAAATATGACAAAAATGCCCAACCTATTTTGCTACGCCTTCCGACGCCTATAGTTAGAACTAGTAAAAAAACATCTTCAATCTAAGCAATATTCAAAAGGAAAAAGGAAAACAAGAGTAAGAAAATATAACAAAACGTCCATCCCATTTTGCTTTCTAACAGCTATTGTAAACTTTAAAAAAAAATCAGAATCTAAACAAACTACTCAAAAAGAAAAGGAAAACCATAAGAGTGGAGTAGAAATCTCGCAGCCAGCAATTTTGACTCCATCCCATCAATGTAAGCTTCACAACGAGCAACCTTGCTATTCCTTCTCCTGCTTTTCCCCTTTAGTTTGCCCAACTGTTTGGGTTAATCGCTAAACCTCATCCTCAAGTGACCATCTGATTTCCTCTCTAGTGACATTCTCTGTTGCATAGCACTTTGGTTCTTCATCAAATCTTTTGCGTACAACTTTAGTGCCTTTTAACCTTTCAGCCAAAGCATTTTTCTCCTTCATCACTCTTTGCACTACAAACATTGCCAAAAGAGAAGAAGAAGGCCTCTTATATTATACAGACAAACGAAAGCAATCATAACACAAATAGATGGTAAGAAAAAAAATGTACTTTGCAAGGAAAGTGTGTGTGTGTGTGTGTGTGTGTACATCATGAATGTATTTCATGGAAAAAGAAGAAAACCATCATTGGGGAATTCTGTCGAGCAGTTGGCAGGCGCAGAACCGTGAAGACCGAGTAGCTCACACCAAGCTCATCCGATCCAAGCCCAATCGCACACACCAGGCAAGCCCACACCAGCCGGAGGAGGTCCCAATGTCGACGCCTAGAGTCGTCCGCCTAGGAGAAGCACCGCGCGACAACGTGATCCATGGAATCACGCGAGCCGAGCAGAGGGGTGCGATCCGTCCAGACGTCAGGGGAACATCCAAAACAGAGAAGAGAGGGAGCTTCCGCCTCCACCTGGCTGCCATGAGACGCCACACGATGGCCAAAGTAGCCGGACGACACGCAGCCGAACGGAGGCGCACCAATGAGATCGGGAATCGCAAGAGAGAGAAGAGAGCTTTTGGGAGAGAGCATTTTGGTTTAGGGCAGTAGCATATGATTTGTGCAAAAGGGGGGATTTAATTTCGGCCCCGGTAACACTTATTTTTTGCCAAAAATATCCCGCGTATCGAAAATATCTGAGCGCGTAATCAAATCAAGTTACCGCTTTGTGGAAAAAAATTTAATACCTATATATTGTAATATTTTTTCAATAATGTTATCTTTTGATGTTACGGTAGACCTGATTTCTTGTAGTATATGGTTCTGTATGTGAAAAAAAAAACTTTTCACCGATAAAGCTTGTCCTGTTTTACTTTAAACATAGTTTTATACTATATATTTTTATCTTCATTAAGAAATCAAATATTGAAAATAAATTGGTGAAAAATGCAAACCATGGTGAGGTTGGTCATACTGCAACAGCGGAGGGAGCCGTTGATGGTGTCTCGGGTGTTAACATTAGTGTTGTTACAAGTTAGAATAATTAAATATAAAATCCATGTAACATTAAATTTAATTGCATAAATATAAATTAATGTACATATTTATTTAGGTGAGAATTTACCAGGTCCAGACTGATAAGTAGCTTTATCCTTGGCTTAAACTGGATTAAAATCAAGAACCTCTAAAATATGAATTTTCAGCACCCATAATCTAATTTTGTGTACAAATTAGAGACTCAATAGTGGTAGGATCTAGTGAGCTTTAAAAAAGATCTAATACACGCTCTCCACTGCTAAATGCCAACTCAAAGGCTACTATATTTATCACAATGGCCAAGATACTGCAAGTAATCTTTGAAAGTATTGGGTATTTGGAGGCATTCATCTTCCACCAATCTAATGAATCAAAATCTCGTACAAATGAATAGAGATCTAATGCCAAATATCTGTCTACCTTTGACTACATATCATTGGTGGAACCCATAAAATCTAAGGAGATCGACTCCATTTTGTCACCCTAATTCATTTTACGTTTTTTTTCCACACTTAGCATCTGCACCTAATGGAGGGATACTTGTGGTTGTAAGTGCTGCAATAGCAATACTACCACCCCCCATGATAGTAAACTTATCAAAAAAAATATAAGAGGCATTTTCAAAGCCTGAGATATAACAACCAATGCACAATCCTTGCCAATTGCATATATCTACTCAAATACCATGCCTTGTGCTTTATAAATCATGAGTCAATGAGACATGCAACATATAACAAGATATTAGCTTTATCAAACTCTTCCCCCCAATACTTGTTAAAATTTTCCATCATGGTCCTAGACATCTCCCATGATATGGTGTTACTACTAACTGCAATATCATCTAATTCTTCTTTCACCTTTGCTCTTTGTTGACAAAATTGATGTGTTATGGGGTACAAAGAGCTAGATAAAACCTTAGTAACATCATAAAAAATCCTCAGAAACTATACAAAAATAAATACAACCTCTCAATCATTGGCAAAGAATGCCCTAACTTTTCATCAAAAAACTTGACATATTGTATGTCTTCATTACCCAACGTATCAAATGCCAACTTATACTCTTGGGCAGCCTCTAACTGTCACGCCCCTGAATTCCAGGGAACCCGGAATCGGGTACATGACTTCCCCTTGCCCGCACCCGAAAGGTCAAGGGGTTGGTGACTAGCACCAATAGAGACTACACCGCGGGTGCTGTCTCAAATATGCGACCTTGTACAGTCATACATCAAGGGTAATCCTGTACTTTCCCATACATCATCATGCATACAATAAGTCAAACAGTCATACAAACATCACATCACAAATAGTATGTAAATACAAGTCCACGGACCCATGTTCGGGATATAATACAAACAATACAGAATACAACACTGTATCATACATCAGAGTAGTGGGCACGTCCTCCTGGAAAAAAGTCCTCCATTAGTCTCAGGTTACACCTGAAAAAGGTAAACAACAAGTAGGGGTGAGCGATAAGCTTAGTAGGTGACCCCAAAACTCCACATCATGCAAACATACAAGTCTATACTATATGCTCATTGTACTCGTGCACCGTGTAGTGTGCACAACATCAGGACTCAGCCTGCCCACATAGGATAGCTTGTCCACGATCCTCAACAGGATCCCAGCTCAGGGCACTCAGCTCTAGCTCCACAAGCTCAACGGCTCTCGAGCTCAATGGCTCAACACAATCCTCAACAGGATCCCAGCTCAGGGCACTCCATCCTACCACAGCGCTATATGCCCGGACACAGTGCCACACAGGCCTACCATCGGCGTATATGCCTGCCCCGTCAACTACATAGCATCATCTGTGCTTCACGGTGAGAGCCCAACAAGTCATGGAACCCAAGTCCCAAATCCACAAACCAACATACCAACACCAATATGGTCTTAAGGTGTACAACACTCCCTTTAGAACTGTATCCAGTCTTCACAAGTCGATCCTCATTCCTTAACTAAGGAAGGAGATACCCATAGCAGCTATTTTCTTGCAATAAAAAGTCCCGACATTGGGTCTCCATATCATAACTATGATAATCTGATTTTTGGGGATTTTTCTGAGATGTCTAACCCCACTTTCCAAAAATTCACCTCTACGAAAAAAGATTTTTCCGAGATTTTGCACTAAATCCCAATTTTCACATTTTGAAAGAGTGAGAATTTATTTTTCTAGTATTTTTCTTTGAATCCAAATGGGGGGTATTTCGTTATTTACATTGTAACTTAAGTATAATACTTTAATGGTTACAATGTAAATGGTCCAGTCTAGTCAAACTAGAATCAGCTTGTCCAATCGCTCGAGACATCTTGCAAATCGCCGCTCAAGACTGCTCGAAACACCTGCTCGATGCTACATTCTGCTCGATGCTCCTTGCTCGAAGCCTCTGCTCTGCTCGAGACACTTGCTCGAGGCTACATTCTGCTCGACGCTCCCTGCTTGAGGCCTCTGCTCGAGACTGGTCGAGACTCTGCTCGAAGCTAGCCTCGAGCAGTTCCCTAGTCGCGAACTGTCGACTGCGTTCTTCCCCAATTCGTCCCAAAACCCAATTATACTCATTAAATCTCCATTTTTAAGCAACAATTCATCCCTATTAAGGGTTTCTAACATCATCTAGCCATAGTAGGCTACCAAACAACCTAAATCATCTAAGTTTCATACTTAATTTCCATTTTCCCTAATTTCTAGGGTTCATCACGAATTTGCATGATTTCATCTAATTCTTACATGTTAATCCAATAAAACAGCAAGAAAAGGGTGAAGAATCAATGGAACACTTACCTGGAATGATTCTTGATGCGAGCTCAAAACGCCCCAAATCAACGACTCCAAGCTTCCTTCTCTCTTTCTCTTTCTCTCTCTCTCTCTCTAAGCTCTCCAATACAGAAATGCTGAAACGAAATGTGGAAGCTCTCCTTCCCCCTATTTATATTTTTGTATTTTCTTTCATTAATAAATCCCAAAAATATTAATTGACCTCCCGAGGTCACGAACTCCAAATTGAGCCTAAGTACAGTCAAAACGCTCAAAATGACGTGCACATCACTATCTAGATATTTTTCAACCCAATTGACTGCTCAAACGCAAAATCAACCAATAAACCCCGAAAAGTTAACAATCAGGCCACTCGGGGCCCCGACCCGGAATTGGGCCCAATTACTGTCAAAATGCTCAAATTGATGAACACAATATTGTCCAGATGTTTTTAGCAACAGAGAAAGACTATCTCTCAGCCCTACCCAAATATGGGTCTTTACATTAACATCAAAAAGGTTGAGTTATACCTAGTAGATAAATCAGTGCAAAGACCTTTTTTACATGTTATACCCATAGTAGTTGCAACAACTTTGAACCTAACCAATTTGGCAGGAGAAGATCCAGGGGCGACTCCAGAAAATTTATTTAGGGTGTTCAATATTTATTACAAACCTTAAATATAACACCACAAAAAAATTACATAAAATATTATTAAATCCTCATAGTCCTATAAGTCTTTAAATATAACATCACTACAAAAATACAAAGAAATTTCATAAAATCCTCCTATGAGTCTTCATAGCTTGATATCGTTGCATGATAGATTCATTATCAATGTTATCAAATACATCACTTTCAATGTATGTAATCAAACAATCATTCATCCATTGATCTCCCATTCGATTGCGCTATTGATTCTTGATATATTTCATTGCTGAAAAACTTCTTTCTATTATTGCAGTCGCGACAGTAAGGGTCAAAACTAACTTCACAAGCAAATAAACGAATGAATATATGACATCCTTCTCCATCTCTACCATCTTTCTAGCAAGCTTATCAATTCCATTTAGTTCTCTAAACATGTCATTAACGAGGTAACCTGTAATCTATCATCCTCGGAAACTCAAAGTCAAAGTCGAAGACTCGCAGCTAGTAATAACTCAATATGTTAATTGAGAAACCACTCTAAGCACCTCAGCGAAGAGTTGTAGACTCGTAGAGTCGAAGACAATATTATAGAGTGAGCTTGTCTCAATCTGAGAACTACTAGGCTCGAAGACTCAAAGAAAAAGAAAATCAGAGTCGAAGACTCGCAGGAGGTAACGCTGTCAAAGCCTGAAGTATCATTGTACTCTAACATAGGCTCGACCCAAATCTTCGAGGTAAATTTTTGAGTCACCAGACCTTCGAGGCATACACCTTCAAGGCAAACTCACAACCCTAAGCATCTTACTTAGCGATATCTTCAACTAGGGTTTGTACAGTAAGCCTGTGCCGTCCTGAGTAGTTGAGTGCATTTATTATTGCATTAATGACTACGAACCACCATCAACGGATGAATGGCCAAGATCGACTGTACTAGTATGGGCATGCAAATATGCAACATGGGCAATAGATCTGCAGAATCAGAGCAGATCTACCCATCCTTTGTACTTCTACATTTTAAGTGGCGGGAAGTCAAAATGTCGGGATGGACGACAAGGCACACATGTACTATAACCTTAAAAATATCTCTCACACACTTAACGAAATGACATGAGTCAAACTCTCACAGAAAGTGAGGAACACAAAACGCAAGATATAGAATTCTAACACGCATTAAAGAAATAATTCTTGTAGAATCAAAGAGAGTTTCAACGCTAAAGATAGAGAAACTTTGAGAGAAAATTCATCCAAGTGTTGTACGTCGTGTTGATCAAAGAACAAGAACATCCTTGCATGATTCATCATACAATCTTGTTAAAACAGATCCAGCACAATCATTCAGTCTACTCTCTGTGTTGTTTATCCACAATCGAAATTTATCTTAGAACATTCCAAACGGAGTCAATCTCTTCATATTGACATCCGTAAGAATATTCACTAAATATATGAGATTTATCCCATCCACAACATTAACTCTCATCTCAGATTTGTTAGATAGTCAATAATCACTCCTATACCATATTGTCCTCTTCTCAATTAATATTCATAACATAGTCATCTCTTGAATATTCAAAAACCACCTTACAGTCTTAGCTTCCGCGAAAATAGTTTATTCACTCCCCCCCTCCCCCTCTAGACTCACTTTGGGACCTACAGTTTCGCCCTACCTTGGGCTTATTAGGAGATCCAATTCTCGACCAATTTGTGTAAGGATGGTCAAATCCCTTCTTCAACGTCAAGTCCTTGACTAGCAGCGTGCTCTCCACACTCAAGCGGGTCGGCACGTCTGAACTCTGAAGGGGTTCCATCTATTTTCCTACACAAACTAAATTTAGTATATGAGCACAACATCTAACATGAAAGAATTCTCCATCACAAAGTAAACCATCTTGCAGACTGAGTTGATATCTTATATTGGCTTACATGTTATCATTATAAGAAGCATTGTCCAAAGCAATAAAAAAATCTTCTTGCTTATCCCCTAATCATTTATATAAGAACTCGTATTTGGGTAGTAAATAAACACAACAGAAGGGGTGAGCAACCACATCTCAGTATGGATCCTATCACTCTACACCCTCCACGTAATACATGCTCAATGCACACCCATGTAGACAACAAATGTCAAGACGCAGCCTAAGGCAAACTAAAATCAGGGAATAGATTCTTTTTTTTTAACATCCAACTCTCTGGACAGCTCTCACAGCATACTAGTGCCATCACTAAGTACCAAGGGAGAGGCATTCCAATCTGATACCGCCGCTCTACGGGACACGCCGCTCAACCACATCAGGTTGAGAGAACTTTTGATATCATGAAACACTTTCTTGAGGACAAATAGAGTCTGATACCAGCATAACATCTCAGGGGTCTCTACCACTTATCATCAGAATCCTCATAACATCCCATCAATACAACATTACACCAGGACATCCTCTCCACATTAGGACTCGGTATGTCCCCCATAATCCAAAATAGGATTATCAATAAATCACATCAGCCAGATAGCTTATCTTATCCACACAAAGACACCACAATCCTAAACAGGATCCACAGCACCTCAAGGCACAACCTCCATGATCCTTCATAGGATCATATCAACTCAACAAGCTCATCAGGCCTTAGCCTCACCCAACATGGTATATCACGAACTAAGGGACCTTAGCCACCTATCACATCCACGCAAGGGTACATCTGCACTGAGCTCAACTTCGCTCAAACTCAACCACCGAATATGCCACCAGGCACAATTGATATCTTACATAGACTTAAGAGTCCCACATGTCACATAGATCTCCCACACTGGTATACAAGTGAGCATAACATATCAAAATAGACCCAAAGGTCCCACATAGTACACGTATGTACATGAGCTAGCCATAACTATAATAGTCAACATACCATGAGGCTCTCATAGTGCCGACCACCCTCATCGCCCCTTCGACACTTTAGCCCTCATGACCCAAACCATAGCATCAAACCGACCATGATGGTTTCATCACACGGCCTTACTAGGCTCACTATTACCTCTTATACACAGTATTTCCTTTCAGGAATAGTATGGCCTCTTAGGTATCGTATTGCCCCTCAGGCATAGTATTGCCTCTCAGGCATAGTATTTTATATTACCTCTCGGGTATATTACATCTTAGGTTAACAAATCTTGCCTCCCATGCCCTTAACAGTAGCCTCCCAGTCTTATCAAGGTAGCCTCGCGGGCTCAAATAACTCTCTCTGTAACAAAGGCTAGTTTTTACAAATTTATCCTCATGTCTTGATCAAGAGATAAGATTTTGGTAGAAGTTATTTTCTTGAAATAAAAAGTCCCGGCATTGACTCCTCATACCATAATTGAGATAATTTAATTTTTTGGGATTTTTCTGAGAGGTCTAACCCCACTTTCCAAAAAGTTATCACTACGAAAAACTACATATTTCCGGGTTTTGCACTAAATCCCATTTTTCACATTTTGAAGGAGTGAGAATTTGATTTTCTAGTATTTTTCTTTGAATCCGAAAGGGGGGTATTTCATTATTTACATTGTAACTTAAGTACTTATATGTAGAGAGGCATAAAGGTTTACAATGTAAATAGTCTAGTCCAGTGTAACTGGAACTGCACCAGAACTGCGCTTCCTAACTGCTCGAGACTGCTCGAAACTATGTTTGATGCTCTGCTCGACGCTACACTCTCTGCTCGAGACTCCTACTCAAAACTCATGCTCGAAACTCTGCTTGACACTTTGCTCGAAGCTATCTCAATGCTCGAGCCTCGAGTAGTCCCCCAGCCGCGATCTGTCAACTGCGTTCATCTTAGTTTCATCCCGAAACCCAGATATACCAGTTAAATCTCCACTTTTAAGCACTAATTCATCCCAAGAAAGAGTTCCTAACACATCCTAGTCATATTAGGCTACCAAAATAACCTTAATGTGAAGGTTAACACACAAAATTGGGTTTCCCTAACTTCTTAGGGTTCATACATCAAATTTCGCGAATTTGGGTTAATTCTCATGTTTTAGCTACTCTAACAAGCAAAATCAATGACATATAAGTAAGAAGAACGAATCCCTACCTCAATTACAGTTGATTTAAGCTCTGGATCGTCCAATTCGCTTTCCCCCTTTTTTTCTCTCTCCTCTCCTCTCCTCTCTTTCTCTCTCTAAAAGGCAAGCACGTACTAAAATTAGAGATTAGGGTTCTTTATTGCCCTTCTTATACTTTTCCACATTTAATTCAGTAAAATATCAAAATTACCCTCGCAGGGTCCTGACTCCAAATCGAGCCCAATTTCTGTCAAAATGCTCTGTTTGACGAGTACATCACTGTATTGAGATTTGTTTTTCCAAATAAGACCTCGAATACAAAGTCACCCGACCACACCACAAAAATCCTAAAATTACCCTTTCGGGGCTCCAACTCCAAATTCGGCCCATTTAGTCAAAACTCTCTATTTGACGCATATGTCGTCGTACTGATATTCAGATTCTTCGATGTGCATTCTATCAGAACCCCAAATACGGGTCATTACAAAATACAATTGTGGAGACTTAGAATTATGTTAATTCGTGTACTTTAAAATGTAAACTCTTAAACCTTAAATAAGGAATTAGATTTGATGTAATAATTGATGATTTGAAATTTATGACAAATTATATATTTAATTTTTCTAACATACTTCATTTGAAAATCTTAAATTTGAGACATTACATAAAGAACACACAACTAAGATTTAACCATATCTTGCAAGAGGACTCTAGCTTGTAGTAGCTAGTAGGTTTAGTACCTAGGCTCACTATCATATTAAATCATATATGAGTGTTAATTAATATTTAACCATGTCTTTCTATGTTCAACATATAATATGAATCTAATAGACCATATGATGTTTGAAACAACAAAATTAAAATTAATCATATTCAAAACATGAATTATATAATATTCAGAACAAAGTGTAAAATTATCTATATTTCAAAAAAATGAGACTAAAAAATAACTTTTTAATAATAAACTAATATGTAAATATCTAGAGAGTCAATCATCTTATACGAATTTATTCATTATCAAAAATAAAATTCTCAAAAAGATGAATCCAATCATTTGTATAACTAATCATAACTAACAACTAGGAAAAATGAAATTAATAAAGATTAATATAATAATTGGTATAACTAATCAAAGTAGATAAGCAAAAGAACACAATACTATTATTACCCATATAATTAAAAAGATAAAATGGTAAAATTAAAGAAAACAAAAGTCACTACTAATCAAATAAATGTAATTGAACATATGTTACGAAATGTAGCAAAAGGTTAGGTTTATGATTACAATAGATAAAGTTCAAGAGATTACAATAGATCAACACTCTCACAATGTTAGAAGTTTGTATCTATTTATTTGTGGGATATATGTATATTTTTTGCCTTTTGTTTTCATTTTTATTGCCAACCCAATATATATATATATATATATATATATATATATATATATATACATAGAGAGAGAGAGAGATAGAGAGAGAGTTAAAATTAGGACTGATTACTGGACAAAAAAATTGTCAACCAATTTAACTCAATAATCCATTCGACCGAAATCGAATAAACCAATTTTTATTTAGATGGGTTGAGTTAGGGGTGGGCAGTGTCATGCCCTCAAATCCCGGAAGGACCGAAACTAAGAGTGTAACTTCCCCATGCCTGCACCCGAAGGGTCAAGGGGTTGATGACTAGCACCAATATGGACTACACATCGGGTGCTGTCCAAGATAAACTTGTACATTCATACATCAGGGGTATTCCTGTACATTCCCACATGCTATGAAGTTAAGGAAAATAATTTATTAATAATAGAGTCATGCTATAATTCCAATACAACTTCCACGGACCCTCGTCCGGATATTCAAATAATAAAATCAATCATGTTTTACAAAATCCATAAACCAAGTTATTACAAAATTTAAAACAAACAAAAAATTAGCTTTAGACCAGCCTCTAGCGAATGAGTCGATACCTGAAACATGTCAACAAAGTAGGGGTGAGCACAAATGCCCAGTAGGTAATCTCCATCTCTTCACCATCCTATAACATGAAATCCTAAATTTACATGATTAGTGTATGCTTGTGTCAGTGCAGTGTCCTATTCTATCACAATAAGCTCACATTCAATCACAAATATAACATCACACCCATTACATTTCATCCATCAAAGGTTTGCACCGGCAATCCAACCATTCACAGGATCCCCGCTACCAACTCCAAGAATCCCAGTCACTACCAGATAGCCATATGTGAGACCTGTGGTGTCCCTAAGGACAACCAGCCACATATGGGACCTGGGTTAACCAGCCACATAGCGGACCTGTGGCCTCTTGCCAGCACTATGTGGGACCTACGGTTAACCAAACCAACTCCACCACCAAATCCACACATATAACCAACAAATTATATATTCAATAATCAAAATTCAGTCTTATAGCACAACGGAATATTTAAATTGCTAAACCAATAATAACGTGCCACGAATAACAATTATATCGTCAAACTGATAATAACAATCCAACAATATTTATTTAACTAAACTAACCAATTCAAGCCCAGATAATATTTATAATATTTAACAACGTCAAGCTCATACATTATTATTTAATTAAACTAACTCAATCAAGCCTAATTAATATTTAAATTGTCAACTATCATTATTAAGCCCAAGTAATATCTATTTATTCAGTTTTTTTATTAAAGGATGTTAATTTAATAATATTATACTACAAATAACATTCCAATGTTGATCAATAATAACAAGCCCAAGAGTATTTAACAGGCCGAACATTATTAAACACAATAATATTTCTAAAACATTAAACTATCAACATCAAGCCATAGGAATTAATTTTTTTTTAACTATTAGGAAATTAAAATGTAAAATAGGTCTCGAATTAATTCCGCCAAATCAAACCAAGATAGAATAGTCCTAAAAGGGCTAGGAGGAACAAGAAACTAGGCCAGTCAACCATACTCTGCCAGCCCACTAGGGCTGGCCCGTCACATGGGGGCGACACTAGGTCGCCGCCCCCACCCTATCATGCTCATGCGGCAGGGTCAACTCCCCCTATCGTAGACCAGGCTGTCAACACAGCCTGGTAGATTAAGTCCCGCAAGACACTAGGCCATAAGCATGGTGTCCTAAAACCATGATAATGTAATATGGGTTAAAAGGAAACATGGGATATTAAAAAAAAGAAAAGAAAGGAGGTTCAGGCCTATGGATTCGCAAAAAGAGTCAAGAGATAAAGGGTGAGAATTGACCAAACATATATATGTATATTTAACCAAACATATACATGTATCAGAAAATATATGTATATCTACTCGTATAAATTATCAAAAAAAAAGTTGTATTTCTCCCTAACAGTTCGTGTTCGTGCAATAGGATAACGAGGGAACAAGAACCAGCTACCTCTTGCTTTCCGAAGGGATTAAGCTCGCAAGAACTGTCTAGAATCGGCGAAGAATGACGAAGAACGCAAAGAATACTATGAACTCTCCTCCGACGGCTAGGATTTCTCAAAACAAAATTATAATGAATGATAAAACCCCCAAACCTTATTTTTAATTAAAATTCGTCCTCCTCTTTAATAATTTCCCAAAAGCCCTCCTAAATTTTATTTTTCATTTATTAACCCTCAATTTAACTTCCAAAAATTACTAAATAACCTTTGAAGGCTTCTGGACATCAAATTAGGCCCAAATATAATTAAAACGATTGTATTAATGGCCACATTCTCAAAATAACTTTTTTGACATCAAATATAGATTATAAGTTATGCTAACACATATACGGATCCTTACATCCTCCCCACCTTAGAACTTTTCGTCCTCGAAAAGTCAACTGAATCAAATGTCACAACTATCCTTATAAGACATCATAGACCTCGATATCTAACCAAGCCCATACCCACGTGAATGTAATTATTGACACCTATTCTGACACACCCAAACCATCCTACAAATTTATTAACCCACAAGGGCCGAGCTGATACAATATCTACCATAGACCGAAACTAGCATGTGCTCTTAATCAATAACTAAGCACATGTATATAGTTATGAGAACAACATACAACAAATAAAATAACATAAAACAAAACACACATGACACAATATCGGAAAAATCCTTACATTCTCTCCCCCTTAGGACTTTTTGTCCCTGAAAAGACTAACCAGCAACAGTCCTAACGATAGGGCAACGCTTAGTCCATCAGCCATGAGCCAGCACAATGCTTCAGGACATACCATTAACCATTACGAAGCAACAAGGTATTTATAGATTTACATTCCCGTGAACTAACAACGCATCCACTAACCATTTAACATAAGGAGAGGTTGGCGGGAGGATTATCATCCTTCTATAAATTATTTATGATCCCTTGCCAATGCAACAAGGCTTAGATATTCGGGTAACACATCCTTAATTAAGTCACTTGAAACGCAGTATAACTCACCCAACTCCAGTGGTAACTCTAGACTACAAATAGTCATGGTAACAACAAGGTTAAATGGACACCTCAACATAGTTAAACTGACACCTCAACAAAAATCACTGGATCATAGTCGATACGATCACCTATTGAAATCCAATAACCAATCAAATTAACAGATTGCATCACACGCAACCACTGCACGCCAAATACCCAATATCAAAACACTACCAGTAACCCCTTGTAACTAATCCACTAAATGACCATCATAACGAATCATTACCGAAACAACACCATACTAACAACTCTACAACCGACCATACACTACCTCAAAATTATTCCAAGTGGTGCCAACATCACCATCAAAACTAACCAATCTAATAGAACCCAAAACAATAAGGATTAACATTATAACCCAAAAATCCATCAAAGCACTATCAGCTTAGATCAACAAGGTAAACGCACCACCTCAATTAAATATTGCATTACCAAAGTCCAACAACCTACCCTCATATAACTAATATCCCTAACAACCACAACAAGTACACAATGCTTTATGAGTCATGACCGCATATTAAAAATGCATATCGGCCATGCAACAATCACAGATAGAAAAACCAAACAAAACAACATCAAAATATCAATAATTATGTGAATAACATATACTCCCATATAGGGGAAGAAAGGTCGCACCCTAATAGGCTCCACCAAACAATGTAAGATGTCATTGAATTACAACCAAGTCCCCTTACAGAGAGGACTCCACAAACAAGCAACAAACTCGGCTACCACAACAACACGTCATACTAACATCACCAAGGAAAAGCTCATCAAGCTAATCCCACCATAAACCGTTCACTAGTTCCACATCATCATGCTTACCACCAATCAATCCAACCAAACGATCAATAAACAAGGTCCATCCTAGTTTCACCATGTGTCACCACACAAAATAATAATGTATGTAACTAACAACAAACCAGTCAAAGTGAAACAAGGCAACAATAAGAAATACTATCATTGTTACACTCAGTCATAGATACACAACACGGCACACATCTCAATCACACATCATAATAAATAAATAGGTTAAAAACAACATTTATAATTAAGACAACCAAGCAAGCACAATCACAGCCACAGCCACACAGGCTTCCATATCCACAGCCACACAGGCTACCAAAACCACAGCCACATAGGCTCCACAGCCACACAGGCTACCATAACCACAACCACGCGGGCTCCATAGCCACACAGGATCCCACAATTCCAGATAGCACACTCTCAAGCACAACACAATAATATGCGTTCACATTACATCAAATAACACATGTAGTCGTATCACACAACTATACCCCAAAACAGGGCAAAAGTCCACAATATGTCATTTGCACGCCATATCATATGAAGAATATCCAAACAATCATACAATGTGGTAATCCACATTGACATCAATCGACATGAATCACAATAATATTTAACACATAGTTGATTATCATTATTTATTCATTTATTTACTATTGTTACTAGTGTTGTAAGTATATTATTTATGTTTTTTTTAGTTTTATTGTATATTTACCATTCTTATAAATAACCGGTTACACGCACCAACATAGTCCACCACAAGCCAACACCACACAAGGTGCATGCAACCAACAACGAGCAACTACTCAAAAACAAGCAGGCCAACAACCCATCAATATTTACACAATTATAATGGCAATCGAGTCAAGGAAAAAGGCATACCCAAGAATGCTCAACACAATTCACTAACATTCAACCAAAATCTTATATAGCATTTCAACTGATTAGTAGCATTTAACCAAGTCAACATACGACGACTGAAAAATCGATATACAAATTCAACATCTAACTATACCTTAAAGTCATAAGAAATATAGCTCCCATTATTTCTCAGATTATTTAATCACCTTCTAAATCATCTACTCATTAACATTTTTGAAAAGACAAGTTATTAAAATATTTTATCGAAAGGATATGAATTCTCCACTCCCATTCCAAAAGACTATGTCATCACTATCTCCCCCACTCATTGGCACGTCTACCCTTCAATTGCCTTAAAACGAAAATAAACCATTATTGAATCTACCAATCCCATCATGGTTTTCTCGTAATATTTAAGCCTAATATCTGATCAGTATATATTGCTAGTCATAACAGTTGTTAGTTTCTGCTGTATTATTATATTCACTGCACTATTTAATCCTTGAATATTTTATTCCATCATTTATCATTGTTGTACTTCATGTTTTACTTTTATTAAGTTACATTTTTTCCAACCTTCCAATCCTTTTGCTATTACTTTATATACCACACGTTAGACAAACATGATACATCAATTCACATCATAGGAGAAACAATCATGACCCGTAGGTCCATAACAAGTAAACAAGTAGGCTCTAACACCCTTTTCAAGAGATAATTCCAAATTACTCTACCTCACTCGTGACCCCATATGATTTTTTAAAATATTAATTCTCTCAATTCATACACTCATCAATTTAATTCCATAAATTCACGCCAAGTAAATCTCACACACATTTTTTTTAAATAATTAACTCTCACCAAAATAAATTAATCATATCTCCACATGCAACATATCTCCACATGCAAAAGCTCTTCTCCCCAAAATTTTCTTAGTCCAAAAATTAATATTAAAATAGATAAATAAATAAATAGTAAAAATTCACTAAATTAATATTAATTCTATAAAATAATAAAAAACATGGTAAAATAATAAATTTGGAAGAGAATTTTAAAAAAATGCATTAAATTATGACACGCAATCCAAATCACTTAAAGTACATTTGAAACTTCTCTAAAATTGCATTTTAAAAAAAATTACACTAAAAGCTTAAAATACCGATGAATAAAATTTGTGCAATTAAAACAATCAATTGAGTTCAAATTATTGCACAAATATTTATCATTAAGCACAAATGAAATGCAATTATCACTCCCAATCAGTGACCCATAAGTCTACACCACATAGAACTCATAAGTCTCAACTGTCATCCATGGGACATTGCTCCTTTCCTATACACTTCCATCAAGCAATCACCCATAACAAGCATGACCCAATAGGTCCTCATCATATCACAGTGGGGTTCATTTTCCCCCGAAATCCATTACATTTGCCCAATCATTTAACTGGCTACCTAAGCCATCGAACAATTGGTAGGGTTCATATTTCCCCTACCGCATCATCATAATAACATCAAGCGAAAGATAATACTATAGCATATTGTACTTGAATCAACTCAAAACAATACAGGTCAGTCCAAAACAATGTAAGTTATTAACAAGCAACTATGCAAATCATTCCAGGCAATTTCAAGAAATTTCACAACTGTAAAGTCAAACTATCACAAGAGTACCAAGCGTAGCCAATTCTAGTGTCTATAATGTGCAAGCAATGTCATGTCATATATGCACCCATCCCAATGCATCCTAAGATGATTTGACTGACACTAAGATAACCATGGACACCATTAAGGACTGCGTTGATCAGGCGCCCTCCCTAATGTCTCATAAGCTCCAAAGTCTTAATCAATCACCCTACTATGCTAGGTCCACTAAACCGACCGCTCTGATACCAACTTGTCATGCCCCCAAATCCCGGAAGGACCGAAACTAAGAGTGTGACTTCCCCATGCCCGCACCCAAAGGGTCAAGGGGTTGGTGACTAGCACCAATATGGACTACACATCGGGTGCTGTCCAAGATAAACCTGTACATTCATACATCAAGGGTATTCCTATACATTCCCACATGCTATGAAGTTAAGGAAAATAATTTATTAATAATAGAGTCATGCTATAATTCCAATACAACTTCCACGGACCCTCGTCCGGATATTCAAATAATAAAATCAATCATGTTTTACAAAATCCATAAACCAAGTTATTACAAAATTTAAAACAAACAAAAAATTAGCTTTAGACCAGCCTCTAGCGAATGAGTCGATACCTGAAACATGTCAACAAAGTAGGGGTGAGCACAAATGCCCAGTAGGTGATCTCCATCTCTTCACCATCCTATAACATGAAATCCTAAATTTACATGATCAGTGTATGCTTGTGTCAGTGCAGTGTCCTATTCTATCACGATAAGCTCACATTCAATCACAAATATAACATCACACCCATTACATTTCATCCATCAAAGGTTTGCACCGGCAATCCAACCATTCACAGGATCCCCGCTACCAACTCCAAGAATCCCAGTCACTACCAGATAGCCATATGTGGGACCTGTGGTGTCCTTAATGACAACCAGCCACATATGGGACCTGGGTTAACTAGCCACATAGCGGACCTGTGGCCTCTTGCCAGCATTATGTGGGACCTGCGGTTAACCAAACCAACTCCACCACCAAATCCACACATATAACCAACAAATAATATATTCAATAATCAAAATTCAGTCTTATAGCACAACGGAATATTTAAATTGCTAAACCAATAATAACGTGCCACGAATAACAATTATATCGTCAAACTGATAATAATAATCCAACAATATTTATTTAACTAAACTAACCAATTCAAGCCCAGATAATATTTATAATATTTAACAACGTCAAGCTCATACATTATTATTTAATTAAACTAACTCAATCAAGCCTAATTAATATTTAAATTGTCAACTATCATTATTAAGCCCATGTAATATCTATTTATTCAGTTTTTTTTATTAAAGGATGTTAATTTAATAATATTATACTACAAATAACATTCCAATGTCGATCATAATAACAAGCCCAAGAGTATTTAACAGGCCGGACATTATTAAACACAATAATATTTCTAAAACATTAAACTATCAACATCAAGCCATAGGAATTAATTTTTTTTTAACTATTAGGAAATTAAAATGTAAAATAGGTCTCGAATTAATTCCGCCAAATCAAACCAAGATAGAATATGTCACGCCCCCGAATTCCAGGGAACCCGGAACCGGGTACATGACTTCCCCTTGCCCGCACCCGAAAGGTCAAGGGGTTGGTGACTAGCACCAATAGAGACTACACCGCGGGTGCTGTCTCAAATATGCAACCCTGTACAGTCATACATCAAGGGTAATCCTGTACTTTCCCATATATCATCATGCATACAAAGAGTCAAACAATCATACAGACATCACATCATACGGTATGCAAATACAATCGTCCACGGACCCATGTCCGGGATATCACATAAAACAATACGAGAATATAATCGATCATACATCGAGTAGTGGGCGTCCTCCTGGAAGAAAGTCCTCCACTAGTCTCGGGTCACACCCGAAAAGGGTAAGCAACAAGTAGGGGTGAGCGACAAGCTCGCAGGTGACCCTAACACTCCACATCATGCAACACATATAAGTCTATACTATATGCTCGGTGTACTCATGCACCGTGTAGTGTGCACAATCATCGAGGACTCGACCGCAACAAACATCAGGACAACTTGTCCACGATCCTCCATGGGATCCCAGCTCAGGGCACTCAGCCCTAGCTCCACGAGCTCAACGGCTCAACTCAGGCCTTAGCCTGTCCACAGCGCAATATGCCCGGCCATAGTCGCCACACAGGCCTGCCATCGGTGCATATGCCTGCCACGTCAACCACATAGCACCATCGGTGCATCACGGTGAAAACCCAAACAAGTCACGGAGTCCATGCCCCAATACCTCACATCAACATACTAACATTAGTATGGCATGTCATTCTCAACATTTCCTTTAGAATTGTAGCGGTCTTCACAAGTAAATCCTCAACCCTTGATTTATGAAGGAAGTACTCATAGCAGCTATTTTCTTGAAATTAAAAGTCCCGGCATTGGGTTCCCTTATCATAAATAAGATAATATGATTTTTGGGGATTTTTCCGAGATGTCTAACCCCACCTTCCAAAAATTCACCACTACGAACTTTTGGGTTTTTCCGAGATTTTACACTAAAACCCAATTTTCACATTTTGAAATAGTGGGAATTAATTTTTCTAGTATTTTTCTTTGAATCCAAATGGGGGGTATTTCGTTATTTACATTGTAACTTAAGTATAATACTTAGGCATAATGGTTTACAATGTAAATGTCGCAGTGCGATGCAGTTGCGACCGCAATGAACACTATTTCACTCCTACGGATTTGATGCTGCGGACTGATTACTCCGGACTACTGATCCGGACTAACTCCTCCGGACTACTGATCCGGAAAAACACTATTCACTTAGTCCCGGAAACACTATTCACTTAGTCCCGAAAAAACACTGTTCACTTAGTCCCAGAAAAACACTGTTCACTTAGTCACGGAAAAACACTGTTCACTTAGTCCCGGAAAAACACTGTTCACTTAGTCCCGGAAACACTATTCACTTAGCCCGGAAAAACACTGTTCATCGTCGTTTTTGCCAATTTTCTCAGCTAGAACGGCAACCCAGCAACCCCAAACACTCATAAACACATTTATTTTGATATACACCCCATTACACGTCTTAAATAACTCTAAATTTCATGTAATCAACAGAAATACCTCTTTTATGCATTTAAATCACAAGATTCAACCAAAAATTGGGTTTCCCCCAAATCTTAAGGTTCACCCCCAAATTCCATGATTTCTTACATCCTCGTATTTGGGTAGTTTTGAGAGATAGTCATTTTATGGGAATGTAACTATCTGGACGGTAGTGTAGCCGTCGATGTGAGCATTTTGACTTTACTTGGGCCCGATTCCGAGTCGGAGCCCCGTTTGACCCGATTGTTGACTTTTTGGGGTTTATTGGTTGACTTTGCGTTTGAGCAGTCATTTGAGTGTGATAATATCTGAACAGTGTTGTGCTCGTTATTTCGAGCGTTTTGACAGTAATTTGACTCAATTTGGAGTTCGTGACCTCGGGAGGTCAATTATTGCGTTCGGGTCAATTATTGCTGGGAGGCCAATTATTGGCAACGGTATATATATAATTAAGAACTGCCTTATATCTTTAATTGCCAATTATTGGTACGTGCATGTTTGAGCAAAGAGAGAGAGAGAGAGAGAAAAGGTGAAGAGCGTAGAGCTTTCTTGGCGATTTTGGGGCGATTGGAGCTCGTGGATCGCAAAGAATCTTCCAGGTAGGTGATTCTAACTCCTTATATGATTCATAGTAGGCTTAGCATGCTTAATTTGGGTGAAATCCAAGCTCAAGCACCGCACAACAACAAGACACAAAAATATGATCATCAACATGATCACCAACCACACAGGTGCAATGCAACTCACAACAAGCCAAAAAGGCTCACACGATGCCAGGATGCCAACCAACAAACAACAAGCTAAACCACATCTCAAACAACATATGCAAAACAAATGCTTAAAACATAACTCATACCTCAGGGAAGGTCCTCACATCCGCCCCACCTCAGGACTGATCGTCCTCGAACAGCTCAGGATGAAGAACCCGCATCTGGCTCTCTTTTTCCCAAGTCTGCTCCTCCATGCCTCGGTGTCGCCATAACACCCGAACTAGTGGGATCGTCTTGCCTCGCAAGACCTGGTCCCGCCTGTCCAAAATCTGTGCCGGCATCTCAACAACGGCACCATCATCAGCCAAGTCTATCTCGCGATAGTCCAACACATGAGAAGGATTTGGGTGATACCGTCGCAACTGAGACACATGGAACACATCATGTACTCGAGCCAATTCCGGTGGCAAAGCTAA
Source organism: Taxillus chinensis (assembly GCA_023512835.1). Classification (NCBI taxonomy): domain Eukaryota; kingdom Viridiplantae; phylum Streptophyta; class Magnoliopsida; order Santalales; family Loranthaceae; genus Taxillus; species Taxillus chinensis. The sequence continues at coordinate 41,592,768 of CM042090.1, forward strand.
CCGATAAGCCACTGCGCCCACGGTGGCAACAATCTCAAATGGCCCCACAAAACGAGGGGAAAGTTTGGATCCACGTCCAAACCTCCGATGCCCTCGACGCGGTGAAACCCGCAAAAATACACGGTCACCCACCTCAAACTGCAAAGGTTGACGCCTCCGGGTCGCGTAGGACTTCTCGCCTACTCTGCGCTGTTAACATGCTTGCCGAATCAATCGCACTATCTTTGTGGTCTCTCGAACCATATTGGGACCGAGAAGCTGCTGTCTCTCCCGTCTGTGCCAAGACAAGGGTGATCGACAAGGCCGCCCATACGGCGCCTCATATGGAGCCATCCCAATCGTGGCTTGATAATCGTTGTTGTAAGAGAACTCCACCAAAGGAAGGTGAGTCTCCCAACAACCTCCAAAATCTAGGACACAGGCACGCAACATATCCTCGAGTGTCCGAATCGTCCGCTCCGACTAACCATCCGTCTGCGGGTGAAAGGCGACCGAGGTTCACCCTAGTACCCAAGGCTCGCCGCAATTGTCTCCAAAACCGAGATGTGAACCTCGCATCCCGATCGGATACAATAGATAATGGGACTCCATGCAACCGCACAATAACATCAATATACCTCTGTCCCAAAGTCCTCACCTGGGTCTGTCTCTCGAATTGGAATAAAATGTGCCGATTTGGTCAACCGGTCGACAACTACCCATATCGTGTCGTGTCCCCTGGAACGAGGAAGTCCAGTGACAAAATCCATGGTCACGTGGTCCCATTTCCACTCGGCACCGGCAATGATCGCAACTCACCAGCGATCTCAGGTGCTCTGCCTTGACCTGCCGACAGGTCAAACACCTCCTCACAAAATCAGCAACGGCCTTCTTCAGGCCTGGCCACCAATATCGCCTCCTCACGGCATGGTACATCTTGGTCCCACCAGGATGTACGCCTAACCTCGACCGGTGAAATTCCCCGAAGAACCTCCTCCTGAAGAGAAGTGGGAACTATCAGGCGACCCCTATACCTCAATATATGCTCGGCATCCTCGGTCCAATCGAAGATGCCTGCCCCGTCCGAATCTTGTCTCGATGACCTCACAATCAATGTCCCCCACTGATCCTCTATGATCCTGGCCGCAACTCAGGGACTGCGACAACAACACCGAGGGTCCCTCGCCCCTCACCTGGTCACCATTTGCAACCTCATCGCCGCTAACCGACCCATCATCTCCCATTCTTTAATGGCACGGTGGGCCACCACGGCCCCCGCTCTTCCTACCTGGAGCATCTGCCACCACATTACCCTTCCCAGGGGTATACATCATATCAAACCGAAACCGTTGCAGGTACTCCACCCACCGTCTCTCGCCTAAGGTTCAAGTCTCGCCGAGAGAAGATATATCGCAAGCTCTTGTGGTCCGTATACACCACAAATTTCTCCCCAAGGAGATAATGTTGCCAGCTCTTTAAAGCAAAGATCACCGCAGCCCAACTCCAAATCATGCGTGGGATAGTTCTGCTCATGTGGTCTCAATCGCCTAGATCCATAAGCAATCACCCGCCGAGTCCGCATCAACACACAACCAAGACCCACCCTGGAAGCATCACAATACACCTCAAAAGGCACACCCTCCTGTGGGAGAATCAAGATAGGTGCTGAGGTCAATCGTGCCTTCGACTCCATGAAAGCACTCTCACACGCATCAGACCAAATGAAAAGAACTCCCTTCCTAGTCAAGTGTGTCATAGGAGCTGCCAACCGGGAAAAATCCTCCACGAACCTCCGATAATAGCCTGCCAAACCAAGGAAGCTACGAATCTCAAACACATTCGTGGGCCTCTTCCACGACATGATCGCCTCAATCTTCTCAGGGTCCACCGTGATACCCTCTCGAAGACACCACATGCCCCAAGGAATGCACCTGTTGCAACCGAAGTCACATTTCGTGAACTTCGCGTACAACCGATGCTCCCGCAAGGTCCGCAACACAAACCCGCAAATGCTCCTCATGCTCCCTCTTGGTCGCTGAATAGACCAAGATATCGTCGATGAACACCACAACGAACATATCTAAATATGGAGCGAACACCTGGTTCATCAATCCCATAAACACTGCTGGAGCATTCATGAGCCCAAACGGCATCACAAGCCACTCATAATGCTCATAGCGACAACTGAATGCGGTCTTTGGGATATCTGCCTCCCTAACCCTCAACTGATGGTATCCAGACCTCAAGTCTATCTTGGAAAACCATCTTGCACCTCGAAACTGATCAAATAGGTCATCGATCCTCGGCAATGGATACCTGTTCTTCACAGTCACCTGGTTCAGCTTCCGGTAGTCTATACACAACCGAAGTGAACCATCCGCCTTCTTGGCGAACAACACCTGGAGCGCCCCACGGTGAGCTACTCCGCCTGATAAAGCCTCGTGCCAATAGATCATCTATCCGTCTCTTGAGCTCTCTAAGCTCGTCGGTGCCATCCTTGTAGGCCGCTAACCTGATCGGTGTTGTCCCTGGCAACAACTCGATCAAAAACTCTACCTCCCTCATGGGTGGCAAACCGACCAAGTCCTCGGGAAACACATCCTGGAACCGATCTACAATGGGTGGCAAAATAGCCTTCCCCTCTCTCCTCCCGTCAACCAACGTCAAGTGCTAACCGGTGGGTCACATCACCCCACCCATGCCTCAAAGGTCCCAACCTGCATGCCTCCTCGGTCCACTCACCCACAAAGACACCCCGCGTGCCCTCCTTGGTGTGAGGAACGTCACACGCCGTCGAAAACAATCAATCTTGGCCTCCATGGAGACCAACCAGTCCATACCCAGGATAACATCAAAATCATCTAACTCCATGATATACAAATCACACAACAGGTTAACACCCCCAAGTGTTACCTGACAAGCACGACAGATACTCTCAAGTATCACAATTCCACCCAAAGGTGAAGCAACCATCAGAGACTGACTCACTGTCTCCTGGTCTAACTCCAAGCCAACCACCGTAGCATACGAAATAAAAGAATGGGTAGCACCAGGTATCAATCAAAATCGAACAAATAGTATGAGAAATGATAATGGTACCTCTCACCACCGAAGGTCCTGCTCTGCCTCGTCCACTGGTGGAACCTCTGCCTCTCTACTGGTAAGGGCAAAAGTCCTCCCTCGTGGTCCACTGCCACTAGCCTGGCCCATTGGGGCCTTGCCCCGCTGATCAACATGACCCTGTGCCTCCCGCTGAGGCTGCTGTACCGCAAGTCGCGTCTGCGTGCTCTGTGCCGGCAGCACTGACCTCTGAGATGGAGCCCCACTCCTCTGTCCGTGATCTCTCGGACGAGGGCCTACACTACTGGTTGAGCTAAGGGTAACACATTCCCTAGCTCCATGCCCTACTTTCCCGCATCGGAAACAGGTCATCTTTTTCCTTGGGCAGTCTCTCGAGACATGCCCGGTCAAACCACAACTCCAACAGGTCCCTGGCCTCCTGCTGGCTGAACTCTCCCGGGGGCCCACCGCCTGGCTGGAAACCCTCTCGCACCTGCCTCCTCTCAGGATGAGGAGCACTGCTCTCCCCACTCTGCCTCTTCTTGCTCGGACCTGCCAAACCGCCCGGCCTCGGGGCTCTCGCCTGATCCTGACCTCGCCCAATAATGATCGCCTTGTCGACCGCCTCCCGGTAGCTGGTCAACTGCATCGGTTCCAGCTGTCTTTTCAAAGATGGCCTCAAGCCCTGAATGAAGTCCTACGTCTTTCGGCCTTCCTTTTCCCAAGACTCCAGAGTAAACCGCCCCAAATCTGTGAAGGCCTGCACATACTCCCCCACACTCATGCTACCCTGCACAAGCTCATAATACTCTCTACGTCGAGCATACTGCAACGAGCTGGGAAAATACTCCCCAAAGAAGCGCTCAACAAACTCTCTCCAGCTCATCCGATCGCCATGGACAGCTCTAGTGGATTCCCACCACCTGCGTGGGATACCCAACAAATAGTGCGTCGCCACGCGCACCCGCTCCTCATCTGGCACCCCAATCATCTCAAAGATGTCCTCTGTCCATCTAATCCAGTCCTCGGCTACCTCTGGCCGCGAACCATCCTCAAAAGTCCTGGGTGCGTGTTTCAAAAACTGCGCAGCCCAGTCCACTCCTCGTCGTCTTGGCTCTACCACGACCTCCTGGCCGGTGCACATCCCGCACCACCCTCGCCTCCTCTGCCGCCGAGGCCGTGGTGGCCGCCGAGGCTTTGTTGCCTCTTCAGCTCATCCACCTCTCTATCCATATCCCTCATCGAGCCCTGCATACCCTGCATGGCCTCCTGCAACTGAATCAACACCTGCGTCAAATCAGGTCCCACAACGAGAGCTGATGACTTCTGCTGCGGGCTCTGCTGCCCCTAGTGCCCCGACTCTATCGTGGGTTCCTCTGCCGGACCCTAGCCTCGGACAACCCTCCTCGGTGGTGCCATCACACTGGCTACAACAACAAACAACAAACAATCAATACTAGCATCGCTAAGACAAACGACCATCAAAGGCACAACCGACTTGTAGGTTCTCACCACACGACCCGTAGGTCCATACCATGCATATAGCATCGTGTCACCCCTCAGGGTACACCACAATCAAGTCCTGGCTCTCACGGCCATGTGCCATCCTGGCACCACATACAAGCACATCACACACAAAGACAAGCTTGTGCCCTATATGCACACAATCATACCACTAGCAATGCACCCCATCCCCATGTATGCTCCTAGGATGATCTAACTGACACCAAAATAACCTAGAATACATGTAAAGACTGCGTTGATCAGGCGCCCTCCCTACAGTTTTCCAAGTCACATGGAATCAATTAACCACCCTTCACTAACCTAGGTCCACTAGACCATGCTCTGATACCAACTTGTCATGCCCCCGAATTCCAGGGAACCCGGAACCGGGTACATGACTTCCCCTTGCCCGCACCCGAAAGGTCAAGGGGTTGGTGACTAGCACCAATAGAGACTACACCGCGGGTGCTGTCTCAAATATGCAACCCTGTACAGTCATACATCAAGGGTAATCCTGTACTTTCCCATATATCATCATGCATACAAAGAGTCAAACAGTCATACAGACATCACATCATACAAGTATGCAAATACAATCGTCCACGGACCCATGTCCGGGATATCACATAAAACAATACGAATATAATCGGATCATACATCGTAGTAGTGGGCGTCCTCCTGGAAGAAAGTCCTCCACCTGGTCTCGGGTCACACTGAAAAGGGTAAGCAACAAGTAGGGGTGAGCGACAAGCTCGGTAGGTGACCCTAACACTCCACATCATGCAACACATATAAGTCTATACTATATGCTCGGTGTACTCGTGCACCGTGTAGTGTGCACAATCATCAGGACTCGGCCGCAACAAACATCAGACAACTTGCCCACGATCCTCCATGGGATCCCAGCTCAGGGCACTCGGCCCCTAGCTCCACGAGCTCAACGGCTCAACTCAGGCCTTAGCTTGTCCACGCGCAATATGCCCGGCCACAGTCGCCACACAGGCCTGCCATCGGTGCATATGCCTGCCACGTCAACCACATAGCACCATCGGTGCATCACGGTGAAAACCCAAACAAGTCACGGAGTCCATGCCCCAATACCTCACATCAACATACTAACATTAGTATGGCATGTCATTCTCAACATTTCCTTTAGAATTGTAGCCGGTCTTCACAAGTAAATCCTCAACCCTTGATTTATGAAGGAAGTACTCATAGCAGCTATTTTCTTGAAATTAAAAGTCCCGACATTGGGTTCCCTTATCATAAATAAGATAATCTGATTTTTGGGGATTTTTCCGAGATGTCTAACCCCACTTTCCAAAAATTCACCACTACGAACTTTTGGGTTTTTCCGAGATTTTACACTAAAACCCAATTTTCACATTTTGAAATAGTGGGAATTAATTTTTCTAGTATTTTTCTTTGAATCCAAATGGGGAGTATTTCGTTATTTACATTGTAACTTAAGAATACTTAGGCATAATGGTTTACAATGTAAATGTCCAGTGCAGTGCAGTTGCACTGCAGCGGAACACTATTTCACTCCTACGGATTTGATGCTGCGGACTGATTACTCCGGACTACTGATCCGGACTAACTCCTCCGGACTAACTACTCCGGACTACTGATCCGGACTAACTCCTCCGGACTACTGATCCGGAAAACACTATTCACTTAGTCCCGAAAAAACACTGTTCACTTAGTCCCGGAAAAACACTGTTCACTTAGTCCCGGAAACACTGTTCACTTAGTCCCGGAAAAACACTATTCACTTAGTCCCGGAAACACTATTCACTTAGCCCGGAAAAACACTGTTCATCGTCGTTTTTGCCAATTTTCTCAGCTAGAACGGCAACCCAGCAACCCCAAACACTCATAAACACATTTATTTTGATATACACCCCATTACACGTCTTAAATAACTCTAAATTTCATGTAATCAACAGAAATACCTCTTTTATGCATTTAAATCACAAGATTCAACCAAAAATTGGGTTTCCCCCAAATCTTAAGGTTCACCCCCAAATTCCATGATTTCACCCAAATTAAGCATGCTAAGCCTACTATGAATCATATAAGGAGTTAGAATCACCTACCTGGAAGATTCTTTGCGATCCACGAGCTCCAATCGCCCCAAAATCGCCAAGAAAGCTCTACGCTCTTCACCTCTCTCTCTCTCTCTCTCTCTTGCTCAAACATGCACGTACCAATAATTGGCAATTAAAGATATAAGGCGGTTCTTAATTATATATATACCGTTGCCAATAATTGGCCTCCCAGAATAATTGACCCGAACGCAATAATTGACCTCCCGAGGTCACGAACTCCAAATTGAATCAAATTACTGTCAAAACGCTCGAAATAACGAGCACAACACTGTTCAGATATTATCACACTCAAATGACTGCTCAAACGCAAAGTCAACCAATAAACCCTAAAAAGTCAACAATCGGGTCAAACGGGGCCCCGACTCGGAATCGGGCCCAAGTACAGTCAAAATGCTCACATCGACGGCTACACTACCATCCAGATAGTTACATTCCCATAGAATGACTATCTCTCAAAACTACCCAAATACGAGTCTTTACAGAATAGTCCTAAAAGGGCTAGGAGGAACAAGAAACTAGGCCGGTCAACCATACTCTGCCAGCCCACTAGGGCTGGCCCGTCACATGGGGGCGACACTAGGTCGCCGCCCCCACCCTATCATGCTCATGCGGCAGGGTCAACTCCCCCTGCCGTAGACCAGGCTGTCAACACAGCCTGGTAGATTAAGTCCTGCAAGACACCAGGCCGTAAGCATGGTGTCCTAAAACCATGATAATGTAATATGGGTTAAAGGGAAACATGGGATATTAAAAAAAAAAAGGAGGTTCAGGCCTACGGATTCGCAAAAAGAGTCAAGAGATAGAGGGTGAGAATTGACCAAACATATATATGTATATTTAACCAAACGTATACATGTATCAGAAAATATATGTATATCTACTCGTATAAATTATCAAAAAAAAAATTGTATTTCTCCCTAACAGTCCATGTTCGTGCAATAGGATAACGAGGGAACAAGAACCACCTACCTCTTGCTTTCCGAAGGGATTAAGCTCGCAAGAACAGTCTAGAATCGGCGAAGAATGACGAAGAACGCAAAGAATACTATGAACTCTTCTCCGACGGCTAGGGTTTCTCAAAATAAAGTTATAATGAATGATAAAACCCCCAAACCCTATTTTTAATTAAAATTCGTCCTCCTCTTTGATAATTTCCAAAAAGCCCTCCTAAATTTTATTTTTCATTTATTAACCCTCAATTTAACTTCCAAAAATTACTAAATAACCTCTGAAGGCTTCTGGACATCAAATTAGGCCCAAATATAGTTAAAACGATTATATTAATGGCCACATTCTCAAAATAACTTTTTTGACATCAAATATAGATTATAAGTTATGCTAACACATATACTGATCCTTACAGGCAGTAGGTATCCGCACCCGCTGCCCCGTATCGTTTCTGCCCCGCCCCGCACAGCTGGGACGGGTTACTCCATCTGGCTCTCACAGACGGAGCTTACCCTGCCCGTACATATGGCAGATGTCGGGGGCGGGGGCGGTATATCAGACACCCCGCTCCGGCAATACCCTCGCCCTGCCATATGAATATATGTTGAGACTTGAGACTTAGCCCTAACTCACTCATACTCTCATATCACTCACATCTCACATCTTTGGTCTTCCCCCTTTCCTTTGTGTCCCTAAACTCGTAGATCGAGTTGATTGACGTCAGATCTCGCTACTGTCGTCCGGAATTTGAACTCTCCTGTTCTCGCCTGCCCTGCAGCTGGTTTGATCCTCCTATAAAATCAAGATACAGGTGCGGATCCTCTCCATAATCTTCTCTGATCTTTTCAATCAACAAGTTTTACTCATATTGGGGCTGGCGTGTATGCTTAATTTTTTATAAATCGATTATAATCTCTTCAATCAGAAAGTTAAATCTGGCATGTATGCTTAATTTTTATATTGGGATGCTTTTGTTTTGGGATCTTGAAACTTGATCGTTTACCAAATTGTTGTAAATTTATACTTCTTTTTGTGTTAATTATTTATATTGGTTTATGTCCTGTGTGATGATGTTGTTGTTGTTGTATATGTCGTTGCTGTATTTGTCCTCTTTGATGATGTTGTTGAAAAAATAATAATTACTTAATTCATTTTGTGTTTTATTGTCTAATGTAAAATTGTTGATGAATAGGCATTTTACAGCAGAGAGTAGATTTTGGACTAGATCATGGAACCCACGTCTAACTTTCGACTAGATCATGTCAAGTGATGCGGAGTAAGATTCTGAGTCTACAACTCACACGGAGTAAGAGAGACTTGTTGCGGAGAACGAATCGAAGGTCTCACTCCACCGAACCAATGAAATAAAGACACGGACTATGAAATCCGAGTCTGTCACTGATGCGGAGTAAGGACAACTGTTGCAGAGTAAGGGAAGCTAACACGGAGTAAGGAATCCGAACCAATCGCTAATGTGGAGTAAGAATTTTGTACCTACTCTATGCGGACTAAGAAAGCACTTACCCGGAACAAGGATTCCAGGACTGTACTGATACAGAGTAAGCAATTACTGACACGGAGTAAGGATCCGAACTTCGTTGATACGGAGTAAGGAACCTTACTACTGACTAAGAAGACGCTGCTTCACCTTTTTCAAGCCGCATTTAATGGTCAGCTCATTGCGTCCCGGTGAAAGACAAACTCATTGAAGATCTAAACTATCTTACACGTGGAACACTTAGAGATGTGGACGCAGTCTCAAATGCAATTAGAATCAAGCAAAGTAATTCATTACACTTATGCTTCTAATATTTCGAACTCCACATCTGTAGCAGTTAAAGCAGAATTATTTTCCGAGAAGAACTTAATGTTACACAGTGCTCGGGATATACAGTTCCAAGATAGATTCATAGGAATGTCTATAAATACAAAACTGTGTATATTTATAAAGGGTGTGCGAGTAAGAGAGGTTGTTGTACAAGAGCTCATAGAGATTATAAATGCTAGTGTGTGTAACTGTAAAACTGAGTGCTTTCGTTATCAGCTGTAATTTCTGCTTATTTTGTTGTAATTATCATCAGATAATAAAGCAAAATACTTCTACTATCTGGTTATCTTCCGCATTATTTTTACATCTTATAACCAGATTGTGCTGTACCTGAGAGAGAAAAAGAGTTTTGATATTAGTCTATTCACCCCCTTCTAGGCTACTAGGGACCAACAAGTGGTATCAAAGCACGTTCTATTAGTTCTAATAGAGATCCCACTCTTTCCCTCTCAACAATGGCCGAAGAAAGTAGCGTGCTATTCAACACTCGCCTTAACTCCGAAGGAGCACAAGAGCCCCTTCCAAATTGAAGCAGCAGTGAAAATGTTGATCCACCTCAACCTGCTGCTGCCGCTGCTCCACAACTACGGAGTTTTGGTTTCACTTTGACGAAGCCACCTAAATTCACACCAGAGCTTTTCTCCCAGTGGAAAGCTCGCATGAGAATATTCATGGTCTGCCATGATCATCTCATGTGGCCATGTCTTCATCAGGAGATACCCACTCCAATGATTATCGGAGAACATGGAGTCAGAAGACCAAAAACTGATGCCGAACTCACCAATGATGAAAGAGCCTGGTAGTGTGCCAACGAAAAGGCTCTGGCATATGTCACATCGTCTTTGGATTCCAAGGTTTTCACGGACGTCTAGGGCTGCTCGATAGCAAAAGCTGTCTGGGATAAACTAACAATCCTCTACGAGGGAAGTCAGTCCCAAATGCAGAACGTTATCTGTACTCTCAGACAGAACTTTGAGAGTTTCAATCATAAACCGGGCGAATCACTCGAGAGCATCTATCAGAGATTCGGAAAGCTTATCTTGGAGCTGAAAACTGTCAATGAGCATTATTCTCAATCTTAGATCAATGACAAGTTCTTTCGCTCCCTGCCGGATCGCTACAACTCCAAACAATTCCAGGACAAGAACTGGCAGTATATTCCCCTCGAAGAACTATATGGAGAGTTACGGACTCACGAAGTCAGGTTTAAGTATTCTGACTGGGATGAGAAAATAGCTCAGAAAGAAAAGGGGGTAGCTCTCAAAGCTACGGAATGTTTAAGCATACTAAGGAATGATGATATGGACGCGTCCGAGAATTCTGATTCTGACGAGGAGGAGGAGATAGCTCTTCTTGTCAAATCCTTTGAGCGATTCCTACAGAAAAGCAGAAAAGGATTCAGGAGACGCTCCTCATCATCTTTCTAAAGGAAGGAGCGACCGGAGTCAAGTTTCCAGGAATGCTACAACTGTGGGAAAACCGGTCACTGGGCCAAGGACTGCAGATCCAAATCTAAAGTGATCGAGAAAAGTGACAAGGTAGCTCCTCGCCGCTCCACCTCAGACAACAGAGACAATAGCAAGAACAAGAGGAAGGCGTTTGTCACAAAATACGTCAGTGGCTCAGAAGAAGAGGAGGAATCCTCGGATGATGAGCCAACTCCCAAGCCGAACGTCTGCCTCATGGCAAATTCTGAGGTACCTTCCATCTCTGAGCTCATGAGTAGATTAGAATCTCTTATTACTGAACGTGATCATGAAAAGAATGAGAGACTAATAATTACTCAAATGTACAAAGATATGGAAAGTCAAAATAAACGTCTTGAATTTACTATTATTAGACTTGAAAAAGACATAGTTGACTTTAGAGGAAAAGAGGCGTGGTATCATGATCTAAGAGTTGAAAATCATCTGCTAAATACCAACCTATCAGGCCTAAAAGTTATTGTGAAAAGACTCGAAAATGAACTTGAACAGAAAAAGGAAATAAATCGTAAGTGGCTAAAATCCGGGGAAATAACCTCTACATTTAGGGTTGATCCGGATAACATTCGAGTCAAACCTGGCCTAGGCTCCGAACCATCGACTTCCATTGCTCAAGCTACTGAGTGTCCTCCGGACTTCACTCCGAAACTAACCAACTTATATCCTGTCAGTACGTCTAAACCGTTGGATGGTTTCATTTCATGTGGCACCATAGTTTATGACTGTGGAAGTGAGGCTGTTACTGCAGTTCCCAAAGCAGTAGCACCCGTAACTAATGATGAAGGGAAGGCTGCTGCAGTTCAAGCCAAAACTGTAGCACCCAAAAAGAAAGGAAAGGCTAAGGCTGACGCATCTAGGGCCAAGAGCGCGTCACCCAATCACAATGGACTAGGCCATAGGGAACAGAGTAGAAAGTCTGTAAAATCTAAGAGACCTGTATCCCCTGTTTGTACTCCGCATTATAGTGTCTATTCCATCTGTAGGGAAATAGGCCATTATCACTATGAATGTTGGAGTTTATCTGATAACTGGCTTTGTAATCAAGTTCGTATTAATAAAGATCAGTTCATCAAAAAGGGTTCGTCGAGCAAATCAAAATCTAAATCTTAAAGGAGTGTCTCTCCAAAGAAAACCCAAGTAAAAGAAACAGCTGAAACTAACAAATTAAAGTCAACTTGGAAAGCTAAAAGTCCTAGTAAAGTTGAATCTGGAACTGTTGACACTACTGCTGTTCTTTCTAACCGCCCGAAACAAGTTTGGGCACCGAAAGTGTAAACTGTTGTCTTTCAGGAGCATCTCTGGAATGCATTGCCGGATTACTTGAAGTTAAAGATCAATCAAAGCAAGTGGATCCTCGATAGTAGATGCTCCAGACATATGACGGGTGATCAGACTCTACTTGTTGAAGTTAATGACAAACGAGGTCCATCCGTTTCATATGGTAACAACAATAAAGGTAAGATTGTCGGGTATGGCACTTTAACCAACGGCTATGTATCGATCACTAGAGTTGCACTAGTCGAAGGTTTGAAGCATAATTTGCTAAGTGTCAGTAACTTATGTGACAAAGGATTTACTATTTCCTTTATGTCCAACACTTATACAGTAAGGGAAAACTTATCCGAAGATGTTAAGTTATCCGGATCAAGAGATGGGGACATATACTCAGTGGTCTTAAGAAACAATTCTTCTGACCCTGTATGCTTCCTCACTACAGCATCAGATGAAGATAGTTGGCTATGGCACAAGCGATACGCACATTTAAACTTTAAGACCTTGTCTAAGTTAGCATCACTTGATCTTGTCACTGGTCTACCTAAACACAAATACTCCAGAGACACTCTCTGTCGAGAATGCCAACTTGGCAAGCAGACCAAACATAGCTTTAAGAGCAAATCAGTTAATTCAATAACTACTCCTCTACAACTTCTTCATTTGGACCTCTGTGGTCCCATTTCTGTTCCTTCACTAGCTAGTGCGAGATATACCATTGTGGTTATCGATGATTTCACCAGGTACACATGGGTGATGTTCTTGAAATCTAAGGATCAAACCTTTGAGCATCTTGTAGATCTTTTCAACTGGATAAACAATTCACAAGGATTGAGCATAAAATGCATTAGGAGTGATCATGGTACAGAATTTAATTTCTTAGATATGAGATCATATTGTTCTGAACAGGGCATTCAGCATGACTTCTCTGTGCCCAGAACTCCACAACAAAATGGGGTAGCTGAGCGTAAGAACCGCACTTTAGTCGAGGCTGGCAGATCTATGTTAGCAGGTGCAAAGCTTCCTCTCAGTCTATGAACTGAAGCTGTGTCCACTACCTGCTATGTTCAAAACAGAACTCTAATAAATAAATCTACCATGAAAACACCCTATGAGATTTGGAGAGGACGAAAGCCTTCAATTTCACATTTCAGAGCTTTTGGGTGTACTTGCTATATATTGAACAATGACAAAGAACCCCGGAATAAATTTGAACCAAAATCTAATGATGGGATTTTTGTCGGGTACTCATTACATAGCAAGGCTTATCGGGTCTTCAATAGAAAACTTTTTAAAGTTGAAGAATCTATCCATGTGACCTTTGATGAAACTAATCTTGATTGTTCAAAAGTTACTTCTTCAAGTTCTAATGTACAGGTTCAGGACAATAACATCGACTATTCAAAATTTATGAATGTTCCTGTTACACATATTGACCAACCACGTGGCACCAGCGAAGCACAAAGAAATGATATGGACGATGCTACGGATGAATCGGACTCAGGACTACCGTTAAACTCCGGACATGCTCCTACGGATATTCAAAATTCCGGAGTACCTTCAAGTCCGTCCGGACCAGTTAACACTGAAAGCAACAGTGTTGATTCCACCGTACCTGCTAACACGGAAACATCTGGTCCGAAAGAAGCTCAACCAGCAGATATACCTGAACCACCTAATCTGGCAGAGCTTTAAGTTATTCAAGATCAACCTTCACATGCACAGAATTACAGGTGGACTCGAAACCATCCCTCAGATCAAGTGATTAGTGATCCTACTGTTGGTGTAAGAACAAGAGCAGCCACCTCCAACATTTGTCTTTACTCATGTTTTTTATCTCAAATAGAACCAAATGTGGTAGATGAAGCTCTTCAGGATTCGAACTGGATAGTAGCCATGCAAGAAGAGCTGAATCAATTTAAGAGAAATGATGTGTGGACTCTAGTACCGAGGCCTAAGTCTCAGCAAGTCATTGGAGTTAAATGGGTGTTCCGGAACAAACTTGATACGGATGGAATAGTAATCCAGAACAAAGCCAGATTGGTAGCCAAAGGATATCGTCAAGAAGAAGGAATAGACTATGACGAGACCTTTGCTCCGGCAGCACGACTTGAGGCAATCAGAATGTTTCTAGTGTATGCTTCATATGAAAACTTCATAGTTTACCAAATGGACGTCAAAAGTGCATTTCTGAATGGAGATCTTCAAGAGGAGGTGTACGTTGAACAATCTCCCGGTTTCATAGAACCCAAGGCTGGACATCTGGTTTACAAGCTACGGAAAGCCTTGTATGGGTTGAAGCAAGCTCCAAGAGCCTGGTACAACACACTGTCAGAATTCCTACTTGCTCACAACTTTCAAAAAGGGAAGATAGACACCACTTTATTTCTACGAAAAGAGAAAGGACATACTCTGATCGTATAGATATATGTTGATGATATCATTTTCGGATCAACAAATCCGAAGCTCTGTAAAGAGTTTGCAAAGTTGATGACTGGCAAGTTTGAGATGAGCATGATGGGAGAACTGTCCTACTTCCTTGGAATAGAAGTTAAACAATTGAAGGAAGGGATCTTCATTAATCAAGCTAAGTACACACGTGATCTTATTAAGAAGTTTGGTATGGAAGGTTCGTCTCCCGTCAAGACTCCGATGCCAGTCAGTGCCAAGTTAGATCCCGATGTGGATGGCAACTCAGTAAATGTGATTGAATACCGAGGGATGATAGGATCCTTGCTGTATCTTACAGCAAGTCGCCCGGACATAATGTTCGCAACTTGCATCTGTGCACGATACCAGGCGAATCCCAAGGAGTCACATATGCTTCATGTTAAACGGATATTACGGTATCTCAAAGGAACGATGAATTTGGGACTCTGGTACCCAAAGGAGTCAAACTTCACCTTATCCGGATACTTTGATGCTGATTTTGCTGGGTGTCGCATCGACAGGAAAAGCACAAGCGGTACGTGTCAGTTTCTAGGAAATAGATTAATTTTATGGTTCAGTAAGAAGCAGAATTCTGTACCAACCTCTACTGTTGAGGCGGAATATATAGCTGCTGGGAGCTGCTGCGCACAGCTTCTCTGGATGCAAAGTCAGCTTACTGACTATGGTTTCAACATGACATCTATTCCACTCTACTGCGACAACACCAGTGCAATTGCTATCAGAAACAATCCTGTCATGCACCCAAAGACGAAGCATATTGAGGTAAGTATCACTTCATTCGCGACCATGTTCTCAAAAAGCACATATCACTGGAACATGTTGCTACTGAAGATCAACTGGCAGACATACTTACAAAGCCCCTACCTGATGCAAGGTTTTCTGAATTACTCTTCCGATTAGGTATGCTTGACTTTTCTGCATAGCTTCACTTAAATCACTCGACAGTATATCTTCTCTCAGAACTTGCATTGTGCTTCTATTGAAAGTAAAAAACACATACTAAACTTCATGTTAATCATACTTACTGCCTCACGTGCCTTTGCTCAGATATAATTATCTAACGTCATATTGGGAGGATGCTTGTGTTTTCCGACTGAAGTCGTTCAAGCTGACATAATTAAAACGGATATGAATAACATCTTTAGGATCTCATGATTATAATCTCCACTTATCACCACATGACGAATGCTGTTTCATATTGATTGCTCTATTAACTTGTCTGGTTGAAGAAATGAAATGGGTTAGCTCGGAATGCTTGGTGATGGTACTTACACTCGCAGTCTGATTAGCTCCTGAAGTGTAGTTTCCTAATGGATAGACAGTGACATTTCAAGATCTAAATTCTTAACAGGTAATGTCATTGAGAGGATCGCATGATCTACGGGGGAGAAAATGCTTCATTCATTATCTAAATAATACCCCCCGTATATATCTCATGACCTCTCTCCTGGCTGTTTATCTGAGGGGGAGTCTATCACAAAGAGGATCGCATGATCTAAGGGGGAGCAATCTTTGCAATAATCCCCTAATATGTCTCGGATGCTTCTTCCTTTAAACTATCACTTCCGGATCTACCTGGACATGCATTGTTGAATCAGATATGTGGCATGCAAGGATGTTTTTCTTCCTTCAACCGTACATCTTAATCGGATAATCATTTGCCTGCTTTCGACATGTGTTCATTCCTACCGTCTCACTCATGAATCCTAAGTTGGATAAATCATATGTTTTTTAATTATCTTAGCTATGTTGTTCAGCAGGACGGTTTCACTATGTTGACTAATATGAACTTGTGTATTTCTTATCTGACATATATCTTGATTCAGTAACAATGATCACTCTTGTTTGTATGTGTCTTTTACATTCCTTTCAATGCACTAAGTTCTGTTTCTCTTTTTAGTTCGGATTATGATGTTCTCGCTTATACTATTTGATCCATATCCGTACTAACTCAACTTGTCAGTCTACTGTTCTTTTAGTTTACATTTCAAAGCTATAGGTTCAGATTCTCTTTGCACTTCATTGCTCTATCTTGTTTTGATGACTCGGATTTGAAGTGTTATGGTACTTCATATTTCCTTGACACCAAGACAGCAAAGGAATCACTTTTTTTTAGCACTCAGCTTCTACAGACTCAGTTTGTCTATCATCTGGATATAGTTCACACGGACAATATCTAGCCCAGATGAAAGTCGGTTTACTTCCTCCTGACTCTTGAACCTCTCACTTCGCGATAACCTAAGTGATTATCTTACATCGCGTCTTTTTGAGGAGGAATAATGATGGTTCATTAAATGCACGTCTCAAGCCCGCCAATTGTCTTTTCTAAAATCCAGAAGTATGCATACAGCTGTGATTTTTGAATGGTTAGCACGGCCGCCATGTCATCAGTCTATTTGACGGCGCTAATACATCAAGTCTAATGACGTCGGATAGTCAGGCGGATCACTGTTCATCTCGCTTAAACCCGAGACCCGCTTGCTTCCACGAAAAAGGTCTTATTTATAATGCACTTTCAAGTGACACACGAGGTTATCACTCCCAATTTTCAAAACCCTAAATCCTCGTTGTTTCTTCCAACTCCAAAGACCTCATCTCCTTTTCCTCTAATCCTTCATAGTTCAATGGCAGCTCAAGCTCTCTATGGCGTTGTTCCTGGCCACTTGGTCGACTGGTCTGGAATCTCTAATCCTCCAGCCTGGCTCGAAGAGGTTTGCCAGCTCCTTGATTCCAGCAACCACCTCGCCCTAGTCTCTACCCCGGTCGATCTCCTCGTCTCTAACATCCTTACCTTCTATCAGCATGTCAACTCCAGTGATGAGTCTATCATCTCAGTGGTCCGAGGGAAAACTATCAAGATCACCCCTTAGGTGATCCGTGATGCCTGCCATCTTCCTGAGGGCAACGATTTCAGGCCGAGCGCTCTAGCCATGGCTGCGTCCATGGGCTGTCCCAACAAGGTAAAGGGGTACAAGTTGAAGTCTTTTTAGGGCTCCCATCACTATATGGCCACCATACTGAGCCGGTGCCTACTGGCTCGCTCCACAGCTCTTGACTCCGTTCCGTACGATCTGCTGCTGGCGATGTATGCGGTTTTTGAGTCACTGCCACTTGACTGGGGCGTTTTCCTGTTTCGAGTGCTGCGGAATGGGAAACGGAATTCATCGTTTGGACGGATTCTGTCTCAAATTTTCCGACACCTTCACCCCGCACACTTCCAGGACGAACTGGTGATTCCCTTCCCAGCGAACTTTTACTTCCGTCATCTTACTGCAGACGGGACACTCACCGTTCGCCGCCCTCCAGTCTCTCGTGCTCTTGTTATTGTGTCGAAGCAGCAAGCGAGTTTTGTTGATGACCCAGTTGCAAGCTCGGGTCATGAAGTTAGCTCTGCTCCCCGGTCCTTCCACTCCCACATCCGGTCTGTTGCCGCTCTGGCACGGTCCCGCAGTTCACTTTACAGTGTTCGCGCTGACCCGTCTACTACTGCAGGGCCCTCTCAGCCGCCCATCCATGCGGCTATCTTATCAGCCTCTCCTGCTGCTGGTCCTGCTTCTCCTCACGCTGCTGCTGCTGTTTTTGATGCTGCTGCTGACACTCCCCCACCTATCTCTCCGGTCACAGCAGTCGTTGCTGCTGTTCTACCCGAAATCCTTATCTCTCCTGCGGAAGCTTCTCCAGCTCAATCTCCAGTTCCCAAGGACTACATCGACCATCTCTCCACCGACCTCCTTACTGACTGTTGGCTGCGCTTCAGCCTCGCTCACACTGCCGACATCCCAGAACCTACCCTCCGGGTGTATTACACTCAACACACCCAAACCCCGGAGGATATGATTACTTGGAACTGTGCTCATGGCTTTCTGACGCCGTCCATGCTTCAGGCTCCCATTCCTGCTACTGGCTCGTCCGGACCTGCCTACGACGCACGAACGCCCATCCCTGCTACGGTTGGTCTCTCCCATCCTGCGGATATCCCTACTATTGACCTCTTCGGTCAAAGTGGCTCTGCTGCCCCTGCAGCTGCACCACCATTGTACTCTCCGACTGCCGCCGACTCTGCCCTACACACACCTGCTCCTCTTCATGCGGGTGAGTCCTCTAAGGCTCCTGCCTTTGGCCTTGGGCGCGCATCCTTTGCAACGATTCTGTTCGAAGCTGCCTTCTCTGCCCAACTTGATCGCCTTGCGGAGGACAATCATCTTTAGACCCCAGGCCATCGCTGATTGGGTCAAGGCCATTGGCGCCGAGATTCTTTCCGCTCTCTCCTCCTCCTCTCTCTCCATGGATCAGAAGCTCGAGATGATTGCCACATCTCTTCAGGGTTTGTCTGCTTCTATCACGAACTTAACCCAAGTCGTGACTCGCCCCTCCCGCTCTCACCGATCTGCCAAACCGGGGGAGAAGTTATCTGATCCTTCCACTTCGTCTGGCGATGCTTCTCGCAAACAGTCTACACTTGCTCTTCCTCCGGGCCTCCCGGTGCCTAAACGTAGCCGGTTCTTTACTGGCCAGACCAACTCTCCTGATGCTGCTGCTCCTACTGCTGTTCCATCTGGCACTATCACCTTCCTCTCATCATATGAGGAGTTTCATCTGGATGATGCTGATGGGAGCATTCTTGCTGCTGCAAAGGCCTATGCCTCCTCAACTGCCAAGTGGCGATGTGTGTCCGTCTTGTCCCCCTTCGAACCTAATGACATCCGAACCATGCTGTCTGAGGAGGGACAATTCTCCACTGATGACATTGACAACTACGCCCTGGCCATAAACATGGAAATGAGGTTGTTCCCCTCTTTACTTGAGGAAGGCCATGCTTTTGACATTCTACCTTGTTGGATTGAGGACCAGTTTCCTCCTGTGGACACCATTCTTACCTACATCAATGGTACTACTGAAAACAACAGACCCTGGAGAACTCTGTCCACCATCTTCATTCCTTACCGAGTCAACTCCCCACATTTCATGCTGAATGTATTTCTGATCAAAGAGAAGAGAATCATACTTATTGATTCTCATGCGCTTGATGACCGCCAGATTAGAAGAAAACAAATGAGGAGCCTCGTTCAAACTTTATCTGATGCAATCAGACAGAGTACTCTTTACGAAGACTTGGATCTACCTCCTCTTGGTCAAGATGAAATACTTACAGGGGTGATCTGGAAAAAGAAGAATGTGCCTCAGCAGCCTGATGGAAACAGTTGTGGAGCCTTCGTCTGCTTCTTCCTGAAATTAGTTATTACATTTGATGACAACTAGAACAATGTCATCAAATTCACCAGTAAGCAGACGATGAAGCTACGAGAGCATGCAGCAAGAATGATCTTTAAATATAGTAAGCCATATGTACCATAAATTTCATTTGTACTAAGGCTTAATCTATTCTTGCTGACACATTAGTGGAAATGTTTTTGCTTATCCTTAACTCTGTGTATTTCTTGCTGCCTAACCGGATCAGATTACAAAGGGTTTGGCATATACATATTGGGGGAGATTATTGGATCAAACCCAGAATTTGGATGATGCGGATCAAACCCTATGTAATTTGATTTTAGATGTTCCATGTTTATTCTTAGTCTGTGCAGAAGATAAAACTTTAATCCGAACCTACTCTCATAAGGACAAAGCTAAGGATAGGATACATAATCCTGATCCGGATCATCGTGAGTGTCATCATTCACTTGGTATATAACCAAGGTATCATCCGGAGTAAGGATCCTTCGTGAAGAGTAATCACTTGACAAAACGACCAAGGAACCCACGTCTAACTTTCGACTAAATCATGTCAAGTGATGCGGAGTAAGATTTCGAGTCTATAACTCGCACGGAGTAAGAGAGACTTGCGGAGAACGAATCGAAGATGTCACTCCACCGAACTAATGAAATAAAGACACGGACTATGAAATCCGAGTCTGTCACTGATGCGGAGTAAGGATAACTGTTGCGGAGTAAGAGAAGCTAACGCGGAGTAAAGAATCTGAACCAATCGCTAATGTGGAGTAAGCATTCTGTACCTACTCTATGCGGACTAAGGAAGCGCTTACCCGGAACAAGGATTCCAGGACTGTACTGATACGGAGTAAGCAATTACTGACACGGAGTAAGGATCCGAACTTCGTTGATACGGAGTAAGGAACCATACTACTAACTAAGAAGACGTTCTTCACCTTTTCCAAGCCGCATTTAATGGTCACCATTGTGTCCCTACGAAAGACAAACTCATTGAAGATCTAAACTGTCTTACACGTGGAACACTCGAGAGATGTGGACGGCCTCAAATGCAATTAGAATCAAGCAAAGTAATTCATTACACTTATGCTTCCAATATTTCGAACTCCACATCCGTAAGCAGTTCAAAGGTATATTTTTCGAGAAGAACTTAATGTGCACAAAGTGCTCGGGATATACAGCCCAAGATAGATTCATAGGAATGTCTATAAATACAAACCCTGTATATTTATAAAGGGTGTGCGAGTAAGAGAGGTTGTTGTCAAGAGCTCATAGAGATTATAAATGCTGGTGTGTAATCAGAAACAAGGAGTGCTATCGACTATAATTGTCGTTATTTTGTTGTAATTATCATCGCATAATAAAGCAAATACTTCTACTATCTCAAGTTATCTTCGCATTGTTTTTACATCTTATAACCAGATTGTGTTGTACCTAAGAGAGAAAAAGAGTTTTGACATTACTTATTCACCCCCCCCCTAGGCTACTTGACCAACAAATTGTTTCACCGTCAGAGGGTCATTAATACATATGAATGAAATTCGGTGGAGATGATCACCCACTATCGGGCGTCAACAGATCTTTTTTTTTTGTCCTCGTTATGATATATTGGTCTATTTTTATAATTCTACCATATTAATATGGAGAATCTTGGCTTTCATTTTGTTGGAAAAGTTTTAGGAAATGCTCCCCTTTCACTCACCCGTATACCACCAATAATGCCCACACACGCTTCTATTTCTCTTCTCCAAAGAACCCAACAGTTTGGTAAAGATGTATACCGCCACCCCATTGGATCCAGTTTTTCTTATCTTGCCCATTTTCTTCATATCTCGTATGTGTTTTTCAACAAGTTCGAAAATCCAAGATTTTGTTAGTGTGGCACATGGAATTCTAGTTTTTTGTTTTCATAGATTGGAAGACAAAATGTGGGTTGCTCGCTTTCAAACATTTTTCGGCAAAAATGTGTGACAAGGCTAGGCTATACGAGATACTCTTATTCCTACTTCCTCCAAATCCATTATGAATGTTAGAGGACTGGACACTGCATTATTTATGTCTTTTTCCCAATATCAATTGATAATTTTTGTTTTGCATTATTTATGTCTTTTTTGTCTCTTAATAAATTGTTACTTCTTCTTTACTTTCTATAAATAGGCCTATTAAGGGTATTACATGGTGAGGTTATGTTTACATAATTTGTCTTTATTTTCAGGATGGGGGTTGATTAACGTGGATTATTGTGAAGATGGAAGTTTTAAACCTTAGATGTAGATTATTTGCATTTTTAGGAAGTTGTACTAATAAAAAATCATGTCTTCATCTTGAAATTTCTACGATTTTGCAACCGTTGTGCCTCTTCTCTTTTGATTTTAAAAACTATTCTATTATTGTGAAATTAGTTTGGTGCATCTTCTTTTTGGTTTGTAATTATGAAACGGCACTGGTGAGATGTATGAACTGGTATGAAAAATCTATGTGCCTCTCCTTAATTAATAAAATAAGCATAAAGAGAGGATTAGCATACACACACACACACACACACACATATATATATATATATATGGGGATGCCAATAAGAGTTTGTAGCGGCAGGGGAGCGGGTGGATAGAGCCTCCCCCGCTAACCACGCTATATGATTGGGTACCCCGCCCCACCTACATATAAGGCGGGGTACGATTTTTAAAATTTACTACCCGCCTAGGCGGGGGTGGGGTGCGGTAATTGATAGACTCCCCTGGCTAGGCGGGTAGCACCCCTAGGTTGAGTAAGTTGTCAACTCGACCAAAAACCGAATAAATCGATTAAATAAATGGTCAATGGCCCAAACTAATCGCGAACATTCCTTGATGAGGAATTTTTCAGACACAATAGGAAAGATAAAAGATTTTATGAATTAGAAGTGAAAGTTCAGTGGTTAAAAACTTCATAGGTTTAATCTAAAGATGTTTTTGATGATGACAATTTATTTGATTTGGTTTGGTGAGATTAGGTATCAGATTTTGTATTCTTGGTTTGGGTTGATGTTGCCAATTTAAGATGAGAATTTAGTGAAGTTAAGGTTGAACATAAACTATCAAACCAATTTAACCTGATAAATTGACCTATGAAAACTAAATAAATCAATTTAAGCGGGTTGAACAATTCCATCAATTCGATTGAAAACCAAAAATTCAGCTTAATAAAATAATATAATCCATCCAGACCAACCGATGAACACTCGTAATTAAAATTATTTAAATGTTAGTGAAAGAAAATTTTAATAAATAAATTAAAAGGTTTACCTTATTAAATGTTAAAAATATTGGTTGGAGTGTTTGTTCAGCTGTATAAATGTAAAATAATTACAGAAATATATAGTTTAGCAAAATTTCAATCTAAATGCAAACAAAAATCATTACATATGGAAAGAAATTTATTTGATTTCATATGTGAAATAGGTTGTAAAAGCACTAGTAGCAGATTCCATATAGAGGTCTGTTTCTCTATATTTAGGGAAAAAAGTTAAAAAAGTCATAAAATCATTCCCACACACACATGCCCTATATTTAACTTTTTTTATGGGATTTGTATAGTATTTTTCAATGTATTATAAAACATTACTCACTTTCTATAATTATTAAAATATATCTAAAATTTTTCACTCTTTCACGTTTCTCATAACATTAACTTTTAATTTATATCAAATTATAAAAAATTTATTATTAATTAAAATAAGTAGTATAAAATATTATTTTAATGATATAGAAAGTAATTTAGGAAATCTATTGTGATGTATATTTATATATAGAAGCAAAAAATAGTTTAAAACTATAAATTTAAGAAAACTTATTGAAAAACTTTGTGAGTACTCTAAGCATATAATATTCATAAAATAAAATGATATTAAATTATTTTAACTACACGTACCAAGCTTATCAAGGTCGTCATGGATCGCATGATCCGCATTTATGGGTGGGTGCATATGGTCGTAGGAGGTAATAGTTGCTCGGTGGCTCAAATAATTTATATACTTTTAAGTTGAAAGTCAATTTTGAGAAGAAGGAAAAAAACATTTTATGTGACCATTGGGGTTGTTAGAGGACCTTATCTATTCTTTCATATTATATATAACTTGTTTTTTTTTTTAAAAAAAAAGGTACATGAAACCCTTTGTGAATAAAGGTACATTACAAAAATTTTATAACTTTATAATTTCAAAATTATTTATTTAATTCCAACATATCTTCTAATTTAATAACTACAAATTAGGTATGTTTCACGAGTGAGCTTTTGGCTATGAAATTGTATGAATATACTTGAATTTGATATATCTTATTGTAATTGGAAGTTGAAGTTTAAGTAAAAACAAAAAATGATATGTGTAATCTGCTTGTCGATATCTCATGAATATGATGTGAATAATTTTAATTTATTATCTCATATGTATTGTCGATCGGTTATGCAATATGGTATGTAAGGATGTTGTTCGCCATAGCGGGGTTGGAGTTTACCTACTACCGTATCCCGTCCCGTCTAGGTGGGTAGTCAAATTTTGAAACTGTACCTCGCTCATGTATAGGGGTGGCGGAATACCCCGTCTTATAGCGGAGTTGGTAGGGGGAGACTTCATCTGCCCGCTCCTCCGCTATCGGATTATATTGATCTCTCTTAAAATAAGCTTGCCCTTTAAAGGCTCCATGAAGCAGCTGATAAAGGTGATTTCAATTTACCAAGGCTGAAATCAACCTATTACCGCCTCCCGTCTCCACTTAGGAGGGGGTGGGGTGGGGTGGGGCAAATTTTAAAATTATACGCTCATTTCATGCGTATAAATTTAAATTAAATTTCTACATCATTTTAAATCAAAAAAATTATTAAAAATAATTTAATTTTACAATAATAAATACCATTCAAAAATATAAAAATTATAAACAATAATTATATAATAATATTTAAAATATTATAAAAATATAAATAAAAATAATTAAAATTAGGTGGAACGAGAATGAGACAAGATATCTCACTACCTATTATCGCTCTTGTCTCTGGCAGGGGTTAAGTTTAAAAATCGTACTCCACTCTTGCCTAAGTGGATTAACCTGTCCCGCATAACAGGGGTGAAGTGAATAGTGAGTGCGAGTATCCATTATCCATCTACATAATATTAGTCAATTAAAAAGGAAATATTTTATTTATTTATTTTTTGTTTTATTGTAGGCTTGATGTTATTTTTGTTTTTTAAAGATATTTTATTTTATGAAATTATAAATAAAATATATAAATTATAAGTGATGTACAGCTTCTGAAACATCGCCGGCTGCTGTTTGCTCTCACTCCAACATTTCTCCATCTCTCTTGGACTTCAGGATCTAGGGTTTCGTCAATGGCGATGATGGCTGGGCGTCTGAGATCAGCCCTCCCTCTACTCACCAGGGCTCTTCCATCCCAATATACCCATGCCCAGATATCATCCCTTCAACGATCCATTCTGTGCCCTAATTCTGCATCGTCTGGCGAGGTACGAACGACCGGCGATTCACACTGATTCAAGTTCCCTCGTCCCTATAATTTTCCATTTCTGTTGCATCTACGTGTGTTGTACATATCTGGGAACCCTGGGGGTTTTTTTTTTCTGAACTAGTTTAGCTGATTTGATTATTTGCGTTTGCAATATTATAGAATAGAGGCAAATGTTGTTCTTATACTCTGTTTTGGGGAGATTTTGATGGTTAAATTGTTATTGTTGCAGCAGAAATTGGAATTCATGTGCTTTTTGCAACTATTTTTTTTTTTCAGTTTTATAAAAGATACCATGGTCTTGTTGATTTCATGCAATTTATTTTATAAAGTTCAGTGAACATCTTTAAATGTTTTCAAATGTACCTAATGCTGTGTTTGGTGGGCGCATAGAGGATTGGATAGGAAAATATATATAATGGGATAAAATATGATTGGGATTTTGAGGTGATTAATTTTTATAATATTACTGTTTGGTAACCGTGAGATGATTGACTAATACAATGGTATTGTCTGGTGACAAAGTTTAATGTTTGTATGATAAAATCTATCCTTCAGAGTGTTTGGGTGTACCAGATATGGCATAATATCCGTATAATGAAATACCATCCTGGGGGAGGGAAGGTTGGATTTAGAAATCCAACGTACCTACCTCACCTGGATTTTGCCATACACGCCTCATTAGAGAAAAATTGATCGATGTATTTCTAAATTAAGATTTGATGTACCACCAAACAAGTTTGACGATATAAGCATGGAATATACAATCCATATCAGGCCCATTTATTTTTCACCAAACAAAGCATAAATAAGTAACGTAACAAATCATGTTTTTCTAAATTTATGAATAGATATAGTTTATCAAAATGGATTTTTAATTTTAGTCAGCCAAGTGGGATCTGCATTTTGTTCTTATTATTCATTAAATATCTTCTTCGCAACTCAGAATGGGTTTACATATTTTGGACCACCGTTTTCTATTTAGATTTTCATTGGTAGGCATGCTAAAGTAAGTTTATCTTGTTTAGACTCTCCAAAAAAGGTTGCATGCTATTTATTATTGCCTCATTGCTTATATCTTTTAAAAAAATGAGCACTTCTTTTTTAGTCTTTATGGCATAAATGTGATAAAAGTACTTGCAACCTTGCATAAATTTCACATTACTGTGATGCTTTTATGATAGTTTCATTTACTATTTCATTGTTCCCTGTTCAAGATCTCATTTTGTGGCCCATTCAAAAACACCTGCACTGTGTAAAGTAGTTGCCTGAAACTCTTCTAGTGATTGGTAGCTTTTCATTTGTAGTCTCCATGTGAAGATTTTGCAGAATGCCATTAAATTTATTAAGCAGTGAACCTTATCTTGGCGTGATAATGCTGCATAATTGTTCATTTTCTTCATGCAGTTTTCAAGGAATTATGCAACACCCTCTAGACCTAAAGAAGAAAATCAAATTAAGGTAACAGTATTCCTTTACTAATATCATGCTAAAAGAATAGTTTTTTAAATTTTTTAAGCATACAGAAAGGTTAGTACTGTCCTGAAATGATTTTCCCAAGATATATTTTCCCTACAAAAAGTGATTTTGTTGAGAAGTAAATTCTTTTGTTATTGATGTAATGTCTATGCCACTGTCTGTACGCCCTTTTCTAATATTTGTGTTCCAAAAAAGGTTCAGTTTGACAAGATGAGGCTACTTATGCTTCCATTTTATTTAAAATTTTAATTTATTATATATTTTCTTTCTTGACAGAATAAAACTCAGTGTTATAGTAGTATAGTAGTCAGACTGTTAACATAAAACAGCCAATAATTATTTGGCTTATTATCTATTATCAAGAGATTCTGTAAAAAAGGAAAGAAAAGGAAAAAAATCATTAAGTTTACAGTCTATGGAAACAATTATAAGTGACTTCTAATCAAGTTCTTTAAGGTTTCCTAGTTTCTAAAAATGTTCTCCTTATAAGTTGCATCATTCTCAGGAAATATATGGAGATGTGAATTGGTAGCTACTCTTGATGACGCTTCTGTCCATACTTTCCGTCACCGTTATTACATTTATAATGTCGAATTGGTGTAGATCAATTCCAAATAAATTCACTTCAAATATTGTTGGAAATTTGAAAAAAAGTTGTTTTTTTATGGTAGATAAAAGGGGCAACAACATAGAATAGAAGGGATGAGTTGCTATCTTGGCTTTAAGCATCTCACCTGGTAGACATGTCACCCCTGACGTCTTCCATACCTATAGCATAAAAGCTCTCAAATTTTATTGATCAAACTCTCCCCTTTTCTTTAATTATATAGAAAAGTGTATTTATAGATATGGAAATAGAAATAGGAAACTAAAAAGAATATAAGAAAAAGAAACCCTAGAGAGTAGAGATTAGGAAACTAATTACTTATAAAAAAAATTAGGAAACTAATTGAATATTGGGAACTGATGGCCAATTTTTCACCTCACGAAACTTGGAAACTAAAATTGATCTGCATTACTCAATTCATTTAGGCCATTTTATTTCCATTCTCAGAGAATCAGCCAAAAATTTGGCATAAATGTTATGATAGATGTGATTTTCAAATTCCAGTTAGAGCCAAGGTTCAAAAATACGTGAGGCGGGAACGGTACGGCCGAAGGCTGTACGGATATACGGGTGCCTCAGTACGGTCGAGGCGGGCGCCTCAACCTTACACAATAATTTTATGCTGGAAATATTATCATACTAAAATAACTTAAATTTCTCTACAACTTTAATAGAAATATATTATAATCATAATAGTCTTACACTTTATAAAATCAAACTAAAAATATAAATTAAGTCCCACTCAAAAACAACACTGCAGTTTGAATAATTAAACATAACAACTAATATTAATGTTATTAATATATAACATAATATTAATTAAATAAAAATAATTAGAAAAAATATATATTAAGTATAATATATACTCACGACCACGTACAATGACGAGAGGAGTGACAAGATCGGGCGAGAGGGAAAGACAGCGTTGACGCGACGCGAGGCACGGCGAGGCCGTGTCGAGGCTCGCGAGACCGCGTCGACGGGAGGCAAGGCTCGGCGAGGCTTGGCGAGGCTTGGCGAGGCCGTGTCGAGGCTCGGCGAGATTGCGTTGACGGGAGGCAAAGCTCGGCGAGGCTCGGCGAGACCGCGTCGACGCGAGGCGAGGCTCGGCGACGGATCGTCGATGACGATCGCAGCCGATCGTCGGTCGAGGCAGCGTCGGGTCCGAGGTAGGGCTGTGTCGCGAGTGAAACGTTACGTTTTTTATAGGTTGTTTATTTATTTAAAAAAAAACTTCGCCCGCCTCACCCGTACCGTCGCCGGAGGCGGGCGTACAGACGGTGAGGCGGCCGCCTCACCCGCCCGAACGGCCGGCGAGTGTTCGCCGGCTCGCAGCGGTCGCCTCGTACGGTCGGTCCCGAGGCGCCGTCCGAGGCGGCGCCTCTGTACGTATTTTCGAACCATGGTTAGAGCAACAACATCATGATCTTGTGACTGATTAAGTTTAAAATTCTGTTGGGTTTATAACATTGAGACTTAAAATCTGCTTTCATGCGTAGTTCTTGTAGCTCAAGCAAAACAATCTGTGAATTTTGTGTGTTTTTAGATTTTCATGATGTTTTGCATAGTTGTATTTATCACCACTTATTTTCTGCTTTTACATTTATTCCTTTTTCTATGCATGTTTTCCTTTCATACAATAAATTTTAAAATTTTGCTTTTAAAAGTGACTCATGCAATAAATTTTAAAAGTTGTTTTTGTTCAAAGAGGATTAAAAAAGAACAAAATCAGTGCACGGAGTTTTTTCGGGTAGCAGGTTTTGAAAAGGGGTCAGGCCATAAGGCCAATATAGGCACAATCTTCCCTCACAATTAATTTGTTCAAAGAGAATTGAAACAAAAATACTTATTAATTTATATATTATTTATAATTGTGGATTTGTATTCCATTGAGGTTGTTGGTTTATATGACTAGCGATTTATTGCTATTCATGGTGGGAATTCTATCATACCATTCTAAACCTAAAGCTGATTTCTATAATTTACTAAAATAAAAAGCTCCAATTTTATTTTATTTTGAAACTCCATTAAAAAGAATTCCCAGTTGGATAAATAAAAAATAAAAATGAGGGCTCAGTTTGTTAAAAAGTGAATATGTAAATGCAAGTATCAACTTGAACGATCATATATTTGACTTCATAACTTAAAATTGATTTCTATAATGTAATTCTATATGCTTATTTATAATTTTATGTGTTTTTTATATAATTTGGAGCTAGCTTTTGAGTAGATGTGCAGCTGTGCATCTAAGCCTTGTACCTTGTGTGTGCCGTTAATAACCATGGATGTAACAGAATGGCTTATCAATCATCATTAGTCATCTCTACATAATTTATGATATTTGTTCATACTTTGTTTTTGTTTCCTTGTTATCCCAGGTGCCTCTTACGCTATTTGGGGTCTTTGGGAACTATGCATCTGCTCTGTATCTTGCCGCTGCAAAAGCTAATGTCTTGGACGAGGTTGAAAGCGACCTTATTGACTTTGTAGAGGCTTCAAGGAGAAGCCCATCCTTTTCTCAGTTCATAAAGAACTTATCTGTACCTAGAAACACGCGAGTAGATACTATAAATGGAATTTGTTCTGAGGCAAAGTTATCTGTCATTACAAAGAATTTTCTTGGTATGTTAAGATGCTTGTAGGAAATTATTTGTAATGCTAGGCAATTGAAATATCTCCTAACAGCATGTGAAATTGTGAATACGTGGTCAAATTTGAATTCCTAGATATGAACAAAATGTACTTTGTTAAAAAAAACGAAATGTTTAAACTAGTTGTATGACCATTGCGATCTTGTAATTTCCTAGTTATATGAAGAATAGTCTGTGTGCGTTCCTCAATATATAGCTTTCTGTGTGTACAGGAACTCCTATATTTACTTTGTTTATTTTTCTAATTTTCTAAAATGGTCATAGGCAAATGTGTATCTTACTTTATTTTATTCGGACTTCATTATGATATGGTTTTATAATAACTTTATTATTGATTTCTTTAAGTTAAATTGAATTTATAATAAATTTCAATTTTTCCAAAAGAACTAAACTATGTGAAAAAAAATGGAACTCTAACTTCTGTAGTGGTCAAATTTTCTGGTACTTGCTTGAAAGGGCTTCTACGCAAGTTGATAAGGCCTTTTGTAGAGGAAAGTATAAAGTATAGTTGATAAATTGATCATTCACTCCTACTTTTTTTGTTTGAATTTAGTAAGACGCTGTTGCTTCTGTTGGAATTGATGTAAATTCTAAAATTTGTATTCAAGTGATTGTTTCTCTTAGCTGTCATTTTTGATTTTTGAGCTTGTGTATGCCTTTGTGATACTTATGCGTATATACTTCCATGTGTATTTCCCTCTTGCACTAGTTATTCACTGATCGGATATTTTTGTTATGGTGTGTATTTTGTTCTGTACTTATTTGTTGCAGTTTTGACCTTTTATTCTAGATTTCTTTGAGATTTTCTAATGATTTAATTATATCTTTTGTATGACAATAATATAAGCCTTTTGAACTTGGTTGCATTCTTTTTATTTATATATATATTTTCACTTGCACCAGTTCTTTTGGCTGAGAATGGAAGACTGAGGTCCCTAGAAACTATAGCTAAGAGCTTCATGGATCTGTGCATGGCACGGAGGGGAGAAGTAAAGGTTACTGTGACCACTGTCATTGTAAGTTCTACCCTTTGGCCATGTGAGGGCTGCTCTCTCTGACTTGTTGCATTGAAATGCAAGATTTTGTTGTTAATTAATATACTCTAGAAAATTATGATGATATTTGATTTTATGTATTGCTAATCTAAATCTAATTGAATTATCACTCTTGTGTGGGGTCGTAACATTTTTAAAACTGTATAAATGTTTGTTTTTCTATTAATAGCGGGAAATGTCTTTTAGTGCATTATTTTTTGTTTTTTATTTTTTTATTTTTCTTTTAATGCATTATGCTTTCCCTTGAAAATTAATTTAGGTTTAGGGTCTGAAATAATTTTGCAGGGTTGCCCCTTAGTTTTCCATTTTTAAATTTGTCGTATTAAGAACCTTTACTTTAGTCAAATTAACTTAATCCAAATATGGACTAAGAACGTGTATGTTTGTGTGTGTATATATATATAATTATATATATATATATTTAGGTATACCATCATACTCATACCTGATGTTGTAGGGAATTTGCTATCTTATGTGACTTCTTGGTTTTGTTTCTTATAACTGACTTCAAACCTGTTCATGGTTTGAAGTCGTAGTTGTGGTCGCGAATGATTCATTGCATCTCGGACGAAATGCAACCTTAGGAATGAAATAATATTTAATTTTAAAAATAAAAATTATAAAAAAGATAAAAAAATCTAATTAACACATTAAAGCGATCAGACAAATAAAATAAATGGTTTGAATTGCATGTCATGACTTCAAACAAAAGAAAGGACACCAAAATATACTATTAAAATAAATATATTATTATATTTTGTATGATTTATAATTTATAATTTATTAAAAAATTATAATCTATTAATTTCTATATTTATAATAGTTTTTATCAAAGGACTGCACAATGTACCATAACTCAGCAATTTCGGACGAGATCTTGCATGGGAGGAGATGTGTCATCAATATCTCAGCCGATTTGGTGGGTCTTGGCTGAGATCTCGACCGAGATTGACAGGATACTTTAAAAAAGCAAGAAGTTTGTATCAAACCTGGAACTCGTATTGGGAAGCTTCGATCTCTTGAAGACTCGTATGAGATATCTTGGATTCATCCAATACTTTGAATCATGAACCCGTTGTATCAGTGAATATTTTGAATAGTTGTATATGGAAGATAACTATGATGCAGCCCGGCAAAAGTTCCTTTTCTGTTAGCATGTGATCTTTCAGAACATATTTTTCAAGCGTATGGCAGTTTGGGGTATTGCTTAATTTTGTTCTTTGGGTTTACAATTGACATCATTTTTGTTCTAAATGATATGTTGAGTTGTATTATGATGTCTTGAAGTTTGTTTTGTTTTATCATATAAATGGCTTGATCTTTTAAATTTTAATTTAGAAATTTGTTTCGGTAATATATAGTTTTGCTAAAGATGGTATCAGATTCTTATTTTTTTTAGTGCATGAAATATTACTATATCTGTGAAGTTTAGAGGACTGCACAGTATTTGTGTTCAGACTAACTACTCTTAAAGAATTCATTTTCTGAGACGAATTTGTTACCCTGACCTTTTTTTTTTGTTTTTTTTGATAAGTAATTTGTTACCCTGTCCTATTAATGATATGCTTTTGCTTAGAGCCATTTAGATATTTTCCCTGCTACATTTTTTTCTTTTGTAATCCAGCCACTCCCCCCTGAGGAAGAGAAAGAGCTCAAAGAGACTGTGCAGGTGTTGATTGGTGTTGGGAAGACAGCTATAATCGAAAATAAGGTCAGTTGCTCACCTATGGATCTTATAGCTATTGAATTTGTAATTTATTGTCGTGTGCTAGCTATTCTATTTTTTTTATTACAAACTTTGTCCGGAATGGCTATTCCATGGAAGTACTGGTAGCTGGCTATTCTGGCCTCTACTCACAATAGTTATTGCTTTCCGTTCCCCAAGTATTGAATGTTCCCTCATCTACAAATAGACTCACAATGTATCAGTTCTGAAAACTCCACTTGTGGAGAATGTTAATCAGCCATAAATATGACAGTCAATAGTTACATTGCATGAATGTACTGCACTGTTTCATGAACCAAAAACTAAAACATTTTAATATAAAAATAAAATTAGAACTTTAATTTAATGAAATGGCAATCATTTCTATGTGCAAATTTTCAATGAAAAATGCTGTATAATGTATTTCCTCATTGGTTTGCCAGATTGATCCCAAAATTCTTGGTGGGCTGGTGTTGGAATATGATCAAAAGCTGTTTGACATGTCCATAAGGACTAGGGCACAACAATTTGAGAGGTTTTTGCGAGAACCCATCCCAGGCATGTAATTTGGTATTGGACCTTTCAGATGACCTTGGCACCCCATTGTCCCTCAATGCTCTGCTTGAAAATTCCTTGTTTTAAATTTGTTTTTGGGTTATGTTGCTTTCCTATTTGCAAATAAGATTCCTATTTTGGTGTGCATTTCTTCGGGAAGGGACCCTGATAAATGTTGCTACCTTCCTGCATGGCCCTTCCTGCATGCGCTGATGTTGCCCTTTACATGTTTAAAAATAGTTCTGTTGTAATGAAAGCTACAGAGAAATTTACGGTAGAAGTGTGGTCTATTTTTGTTCTCAGTCGTCTTGACTAAGTCGCGTATGTTGTTGCTTGACATCGGGTGATGAATGGTAAGCACGCCCAAGAGGTACTCTTGACTCATTGAGTAGCTTGGAGGTTTCCCTTGTCTGTCTGCCTTTTTTCATTCATTTTTTTTCTTTTTTTTATTCTCTCTGTTTTTTTAGTTATTGTTAATATGTTAACAAATGGTTGAGTCCCCAATCTAAGCTTTTGCGTTGCCGGTTTCTAAAACTTATAAAATTGCAAAACTGGCCTTTCCATATTGACTGAACTGAAGGGACCTAGAACTGATCGATAAGAAATGATAACGGTGCTATTGTTGACAATTACCCATCACATTCAGAGTGGTTGATAAATGTTAAGCTTTTCGGTTTCAATGCTTGACAATCGAAGGCTTGATGATTGAGTTGTGGGTTGGTAGTAGGCAAATGTTGGTACTCAGGAACTTCCTTGTGCTACAGGGGAATCGGAGGCTTGTTTTGGTTTCCATTTTTTTTCTTTTAACTGGTGAAATACCGAAGTTATTATTGGCATCTGAAACCATCCTCCAAAAAGCGTAACTAAATTTGTTTAGCTTTACATACATATCGTTTTTCTGTAATAATGTAAAAGATTAGCCCTGTGGTGTGGTTATAGTTCATGTCACGCTTCGCAGTTTTTTACACCATGTTTGGCAAGACAGTTATTATTGGCAGGTGGCAACGTTTAATGAATATTTACATGTTATTTTTAGTTCATATTTCCTTTAATTGGCCGTTTTGAAATGGTTTCTCTCAACACCAATTGGGAAATATATTTTCACTCTTATTTTTTCCATGTAAATAAATTCTGATACGTGAATATTTATTATTAATAAGATTCTAAATGAATCAAGTCAAATAGAAAAGTTTTTTAACCGTATTTATTATTATTTTCTAATAAATTAAACTGCTTATGAGTCTTATATTATATGAATAAGTATTCAAAAATTAGTTTACCAATACAAACTAAAATTTAAAAATTTCTTCAAATGAATTTAAATGATTAACCTGTTTTAAAAAATATAATTACTTTATAGTATTGCTATTTAATATATTTAAATAATTAATATATGTATTTAATGATAATATTATAAAAATAATTAATAAAAATATATGTTTTATTAAATTATATTTTATAATATATATAATAAAATAATTTTTATACATAAATAAATTTATTAATTGTTTTTGCAAATAATTTTTATATATGAATAGTGTTATTATTTGCAAAATAAATATAAATAATATTTTATTAGGCTGGAGGAGAACTTGTTCATGACTTTAGATCATTTACGATGTTAATCTATGCTTGCCTTCAACTTCCCGTTGCAACTTTTGGGTAGAAAAAGGAACAGTCGCATTTTGACCGGTCAAAGAATCTTGAAGATCAATGGCCTTTTCTTTTTGGTTTGCTTTCAAAGCAAGTTAGATTCCTCGATATAATGGACGATGCATAAAACGTGTGAGAGGCACTTCTCTCTCTTTATTCTCTCTCTCTCTCTCTCTCTCTCTCTCTCTCTCTCTCCCCCCCCCCCCCCCCTCTCTCTCTCTCTCTCTCTCTCTCTCTCCTCTCTCTCTTAAATTTTCCTGTGCGGGTATTATCTCCACCGTTGGATTTTTTAATATCAATTCAACGGAAGTTTACTCGTATAATTTAACTGCGCGTAGCAAATTCCTTTTTTAACACGCTGACACTGTATAAAATATCTACTTCTGATCGTAAACTGCGCAAGGGTATTTTTTTTACCTTGGATTGATATTTTTTTTACAATAAATCAATCAAAGGGTGCATTTTCGCGATTTATGCTACTAAAAGAATACTTTATATAATTATTCAGAAAAAAAACAAAACAAAACAAAATTCAAAAAAAAAAAAAAACAATAGAAGACAATACAAGACAAAACCAAAAAAACAAGAAAAACCAAGCTTTGCATGAAATTTTTATAGGGTTAATATTATTAGCGCTCCTAGGTACAACCGGTGTTGTGTTATTTTTGCGTCTCCGGCTGACGTTGAATAAGTCATATTAGCATTTTTTGACACGCTTCGGTGCGCTACCGGATCATTGCTTCAGCCTCAATCTCGAGTAAGGTTCGAGTAGGAGCTTGAGCGCATATGCTATAAGCACTGCTCAAGCTTGAGCGTCGAGCAAGCCTTGAGCAGGCATCAGTCATCTCTCCCATGCTCATATTTATAGGTTTTTGGGTTCCGTCAATTATAATTTTTGACGAAAACTTCAAACGGCCATAATTTTACGCATAATAGTCCGATTTAAGCCTATTTTTTTAATTTGTAAGTATTGACGAGAGCTACAGTGCCTAAACCTATAGGGGGTCTATCGCTTTCGGATTTTAAAAAAATACACTCTTTTGCCTTTAAATTCAGATTTTTAGCCATGTTTCTATCTCCTTATATCTATATGCACTGTTTGATGCCCTTCCCTCCCCTCCTTCTCTCTCTCTCTCTTTATATATATATATATCTTAGATATGTTGCTGTGCCTTAAGTTTTAAATAATTTTATTAACATGATAATTATCACATTGGCGGCGAGAGACGCAATTGTAATTTTATTTATTTATTATTAATATATATTTGAGATTGGTTTGGTTCGGGATGGAGTAAACATTGCCTGACAATTGAAGGAAAAGCGACGTACACTTGACACGTGTAACCTCTTAGGACATGAAAGTGCAAATCAAGTATTCCTCATACTTGAAATACACGTACATGCGAAGAATGTACGAGAGAATATGAATCTAGCTAGCTAGTTCATAGCTCAGACAGAGAGAGACACATAAAATTATTATGTGAAGTGGAAGCAAATACATACTGCGCTGTCTCGTACACATGATGATTACCTTGTGAGTCAAGAAAATTATCCAAAAAATTAATTATCATTATTATTATTATTATTATTATTATTATAAAAAAAAGTTGGAGTCACACTGAAGAACCCCCAACCAATTCTCTCTCTCTCTCTCCCTCTCTCGCTGTCTCTCCTGCCGTCGTCATAATAAGGGAGGTCCCCCCTCCAATCCGTTTTTGTACTCTACCCATCAACCCCGACCAACAAACAATTAATCCTAATATACGACACACTTTCTCTCTCCTCTCTCCGAGTGTGTCTCTCTCTCTGTCAAAAAAGAAGAAGAAGCTGTATGGTATGAATAAGCAAACCCTAGGAGCCATTGCTATCATCGTCGCTCTCATTCCCACTTCACGAAGCCTTCCCCCCTCTACCCTCATATTGTATATTGTATATTCTCTTATATTATATATGTCCGTCACCACAGCTAGCATATAATAGACAGCGACAAAAACCCTCCTCTCCACACAGGATACACATTCACATATATAAAATTAAGTGTATGTGATTTTAGATCTCTGCCGAGATCACCACACTTGGAAAAAGCTACCGAGAGTACTGTAAGATAGATAGATAGAGAGGTAGCAACCAAAACAAATTAAAATGGTAAACAACGACGATCAGAATGTAATTAGTATGGGGAAGCTGAGGAAGGGGCTGTGGTCGCCCGAAGAGGATGAGAAGCTGATGAACTACATGTTGCAGACCAATGGGGGGCAGCAAGCTGGGAGTTGGACCGACATTGCTCGCAATGCCGGCCTCCAGCGCTGCGGCAAGAGCTGCCGACTTCGCTGGATTAATTATCTCCGACCGGACCTCAAGCGCGGTGCCTTCTCCTTCGAGGAAGAACACCTCATTGTCCATCTCCATTCCTTCCTCGGCAACAGGTACGTACCCACCTCATTACCTGATTTTGGGTATGTGTGTCTCTCTGCGTGTTCATCTCTGTTGAATGAGATAATTAATGTGTGTGTATTTATATATATATACACACACAGGAAAAAAAAGTAATGCTAATGCAATAAATTAAAGCAGACTCATGCAACATTAGGGTTTACTTACTTTTGATAGTGTGAATGCAATACATTAATTTGTGACACAAAATGCAATAAAAGTGTATGTCCATGAGGCGTACCATAGTAGCTAGCGAGACAAAATAATTAAAGCTGCACACTGGATCATTATTTCAGCTCAGCAATAATAATAACATTAAATTCATTAGTGTACCGCAGGCTTTATGTTTCAAACCTAAATGATACTATGATAGTGGTTATACATTCAGGTGGTCTCGGATTGCTGCGCATCTTCCGGGAAGGACCGACAACGAAATTAAGAATTTCTGGAATTCCACAATAAAGAAAAAACTGAAGATTAATACTGACGGTAACAAGAATGATTTAATGGGAATCTCCGAATCTCCACCAAACGACAGCCTTTCATCAGAGCCTACGGGTGTCGTTGAAGGGGGAGGAACAATAAGCTCCTTGGTGCATGCCCATGACAGCATGATGAGTAGCAACACCATGCACGTGGATTCACTATCATCCGTATCATCATCGTCGTCGTCCATGCATAGCATGTATCAGCTGGGAGGTCTCCCTCAGCCAAAAGGCAGCTTTGAAGAAGGAGGTGGTGGCAATGTGTTTGACAATGTGCCCAGCAGCAGCCTGCAGGGTGCAGGCATGGGAGAGGGATATGGTAGAATATGTGGTGATAATCCTAATTTGTTTGATAATGGTGATATGGATATGATGATGATGATGAGAGCCAACCAATTGGAGTCGGATAGCGAGGGCCATATGGGCAACAAAGTGGAAGGGGATGTGTTCGGGTTTGGAAATGAATCAAATATTAACTATAATCAGTGGCAAGAAGACGGCTTCAACATTGGAGAATGGGAATTGGAAGGATTGATGGAAGATGCATGCATTAGGTACTCTTGACCCGTTACAAAATTGTAGTTCAAAAAAAAAAAAAACAATTACATTTGAGAGTTTTTACAAGACAGTAGAATCCGCTCGAGGTGTATGATTGGGCGGCCAAGAATTTCATACCTTACTTTGAAGTACATTAAGTGTCATAGGAGATTTTGAAGGTTATATTTTTGAAGCCATGAAATTTCAATTTTAAGAAAGGGTGACGCAGTGAATATTGGATTCTTGTATGTATCCACTTTCGAGAATAATAAGTGTTTCCATAAAGGCTATAAATTAATACAATATGCCTTTTTATATATACTTTGCACTCGTATGAGATTTTTAATTAGTTTTCATAATTTTAAGATTTTTTTGTATAAATATATATTACAATAGATTTTTTAAAATATATTTTATATTTAATAATAATTTTTTTTATAATTTAGTATAAAATAAAAATAAAAGTTATGAAAAATATAAAAATAAGAGGTGAGAGATTTTTTTTATAATTTAATAATTATATGAAATGAATAGTACTTTTAAATATATTGGAAATATGGTATAAATTCTATAAAGAAAGTAAAATATAAAACTTATATGAGAATGATTTTATGATTTTTTAATTTTTTTTAAAATATTTTATAGAAAATTTGCTATTAATACTCTTAGAAGAAAAAATATAAGAATTTGTTATAGAGTCCTTATTTATTTATTTATTTATTTATTTATTTATATGCTCCTATATAAAAAATTAAATAAATACCATATTCATCGTAAAGATTCTGATCATAGACTATGAAGACAATATTTTCACATCAAGATTTCAGATTATCAATGCCTATCTAGCAAAGTTGTAAGTATTCTAACAAATTAACAATTTAACATATTTATATATATATATATATATATATATATATATATATATATATATATATATATATATCCTATCGGTGATTTTGTTTCTAATTTAATGATTTTTTTTATATAAAGAGGTACGCAAATTAAGCTTATGAATACTTAAATCACAAAATCTGATATTTGTATATATTAGACCTTTGTGTTGTGTATATACTTACATCCTATATGATTATCTATCATAACTTGTTTGTTACCCAGTAATTAATTTGGAGGAAGAAAATCATTAAATGAGTGAAATTATAGAGGAGTGAAAATGAGTTTTTAGTATTACCTTATATGGTTTAGTATAAAAGAGAATAATTGGTTATTTTTGTGTAATTATCAAAATATTTTTATTATAAAGTGATTTTAAAATTTTAATAATCAAATTAATCTATGAAATTAAATATTTGCAGTTCGTACATTCATCACTTATTATGACTTTGATTTAAGTGCCACGATTGTTAGATGTTTCAAAATGAAAAGAGAAAGAAATCTGATTGTTGGTTTTTCGATTTCAAGCTTGTGACGGCCGGTGCGCTCTTCTTATGCCAAGTTCCACTCTGTCACACACTTCAAGGCCTGTTCTGTGCATGTTTATTTATGAGTAGCCCATATTTTGATTAATTGAATATATGAATTCAAAAACAAATTCACGCATTCTCTTTCATAAAATTTTAACTTACTAAAGTTATATATGTTTGGAACTCACTATTTTGCATGTGAATTATTTACGTAAAATTGCTATTAAACCTACTATCACATGTTATTTATATTTGGACATGTGTTCAATACAGTTATAATCATGTGGTTTTTAAATTATTTTTAGTGCTACTCCAACGGATGGTTATTGCTTGATAATAATAAAAATTAAACATATTACCTGATATTATATTATTAAAATAATATTTTTTTATTATGTTTAATTAAAAAATAATTTTAAAATATGAATGCCAATGCATATGTTTTGATCGGTAGCAAGACTTTATGTGACAGTGAAAGAAAATTTCTTGCCATTGGTACTAATGGCCCGATCGAGGATGGGGCATGTTGCAAAGTGGTGTTCTCTTGTCACCTGTAACGAGATCGATTGGTGCTTGCAGGAACAAAAACATGGCGTTGGCGTGATCTGAAACAAGCGACGACGGCTGCAACTGGAATGAGGCTGATTGAAACGAATTGTGAAAGCACTAGCTTAAGCTAGTAGATCAGAACTATGATAATGTGCAACGTTTGGCCCTGGTCAACTGTCGGAGATGTTGAGCAGTATTGAGAGACTTGGGAGTACATTGGTTGGTGGCTAATATAATATTATATAAATAATAAATATTTATTTTATATTTTTAAAGAGTAACATAATATTTTCACACAAATTATAAAAATGTAGAGTTTGTTAGAACATAAATTTTGAGTTTGATTTTATATTTATGCGGAGAATAAAAAGTTAGAAGATGTTCTTACATTTTTTTAAAAAGTAATTATTAGATAGTAATTTAATGAGATTTTACACATTCATAATTTATTAAGTAAATATTTTTATGTTTAAGTGGATATGGTTCAATGCTTTTCTGGCCCGACGGTACTACGATTGTAGTATCGTATATGTTCAATTATGTTGAGGATCTTGATTATGATCTA
The DNA here is from genome assembly GCA_023512835.1 of Taxillus chinensis. Classification (NCBI taxonomy): domain Eukaryota; kingdom Viridiplantae; phylum Streptophyta; class Magnoliopsida; order Santalales; family Loranthaceae; genus Taxillus; species Taxillus chinensis. The sequence goes on from CM042090.1 coordinate 41,633,827, forward strand.
ATAACAATCTAGAGAAGTATAATAGAATATCCAAACTCTAACCCAAACAATTCAAGTAATTAACTGGAAAAGTTAAAAAATAATAATAAACTTTTAATTGAGAGTTTATAATTGATAAAAACCAACTTGAATTATTTGAATACACCAAATACAAGGCCTATTTATAGACAAACTAGTAATTAAGAATTGAAAACCTAATACAATTAGAAAACTAAGGTAAAATATCAAAATATTCTAATATGAATTAAATGAAGAAAATTAATAAAAAGGAAAGACTACTAATACGATAAAGAAAGTAAATATAAGAAGAATTTTAGGAGTGGAAGATATCTTGTGCAACACGATACATGCATGTGGTGATGCGCATATTGAACGTTGCGGGCAACAGCTCCATATAGGCATGCCACGGGGGCTCGAGCTGACACGGACAGGCTGCACGGGTACGGGCTGACATGGGTAGGTCTCATCAAATTATGTGATTTTTTTGTTGAGTTGTTGATAAATCAACAAATATATAAACATAATCTTTATTACATAGTTATACTTGTTATTATACATTATGCTTTTATTTGCCTTTTTTTTCTGATGACATTATTATGGTGCTAGGTTTCTATTCATTTCACACACACACACACACACACACACACACACACACACACACACACACACACACACACACACACACACACACACACACACACACACACACACACACACACACACACACACACACACACACACACACACACACACACACACACACACACACACACACACACACACACACACACACACACACACACACACACACACACACACACACACACACACACACACACACACACACACACACACACACACACACACACACACACACACACACACACACACACACACACACACACACACACACACACACACACACACACACACACACACACACACACACACACACACACACACACACACACACACACACACACACACACACACACACACACACACACACACAACACACAACACACACACACACACACACACACACACACACACACACACACAACACACACAAAAAAAAAAAAACCACACACAACACAAAAAACCAAAACAAAAAAAAAAAAAAAAAAAAAAAAAAAAAAAAAAACACACCCCCCCCCCAACAAAATAGACCCAAAACAAAGAAAGTGAACATAAATAGCTTAACACAAGATTAACTATATAACAATTTAATAAGTTAAAGGTATTTAAGGCTGTATTCAAAAATTGAAACTGATAATTGTAAACTAATATGTTCAACAGTTGATCATAAAAGATTGCCAGAGAAATTAGTAATCTGGATATCATAAATCATGTGTTTTAATAATGAATATATTATGTGTTTATAATTTATGTTGGTTCCGGAGAGCTTAGAGGGGTGTAAATAGGCTTTTTTAGAAACTCTTTATCTACTCTTTCTGGAACAACACTTTCTGATCGAATGAATAGATCAATGCGGAAGATAATCAAATACTGGAAGTATTTTGTATTATTACCATAAGATAATTACAACAAAATTAATAGCAGATTAAGCTGTTTGCACAGGCTTTATATCTACTGAAGGATATCTCTCTCTAGCTTACAGTAGCGCTTTGAATCTAAACAATTACATACATTCTATGAAGTATTACAATTTCTAAGCATAAGCGCACCTACACCTTAAAAGCACACCTCTACAAATATACAAGAATTCTATTTATAGGCAATCCGTGAGACATTCTTGGAATTAGATTTTTCGATCGTTGAGCTGCATTGATAATCTTCTTGTAAAATACTTCTGCTTTAATTGTTGCGGATGTGGAGCTCGAGATATTGGAAGTATGAGCGTATTGAATGGCTTTGTGTAATTCCAATTGCATTAGAGATTGTGTCCACGCATCCGAGTGATCCACGTGTAAGATGATATAATATCTTCAACGGATCTATCTTACATCGGGACACAGCGAGCTGATTAGTTTGAATGCACTGAGATGATAAGGAAGGTGGTTGGAGCAGTATTGTCTTACTGTTGTTCCCATGGTACTTTGGTTATTATTGTTGTCAATAGAATAGGAAAGCGGGAGGATGCAGGGTCGAAGATTCGTAATGGGTTGGATAACTTCATAGAGTGATCTCTTGGAGTGAGCTCGTAGAGGGAGTCTAACCATGTACTTACAGGGTCGATGCTTAGGGTCGAAGACTCAAAAATCCATACCTGAAGATCCACAAGCTCGAAGATTAGATGACTCAAAGATTTGCATAGTCGAAGATCATCAGACCATTAGACTTGATGCATCACCGAAGGAACACAGAGTTGTAGACTTGTAGATCCACAGGGTCGAATATTTGAAGACCCAAGGTGTAATCAGGTGAAGAGCAGCGTCTCGGAGACTCGAAGACTTGTAGGCTCGAAGACTCATCAGGTGTAGAGTGGCAACATTGTAGAGTCGAAGCTCGCAAGGTCGAAGATTGGGAGATCCATTGCCGAAAATAGAGACTCGTTGATGTGAACAGATGATTAGCCAAGGTAGAATGAGGTTGTCGCTGGCTTGAAGATATGAAGACTCAAAGACTCGTAGAGTAAAAATCAGTTGATTACTTGTTCTAACCTAGATTCGAAGCCGAAAAGCAGAAGAATTGGAAGATCCAAGGCTCGAAGATTCAAACTCGAAGATTCGAAGTTGAAGACTTGGAGGTAGTAGCATGTGTACCTGGAGAGGTAACAACGAAGCTACGAGGCATACATCTTCGAGGCTGTGGCTAGTCGAAGGAGGAAAACGCACTGAAGGCCGCCGTTTAAGTAAGTTACCTCTCGGACAATGTTTCTTTTAGCATACTAAGCACTGGAAAACACGTAGACGTATCTGAGGCTGGTGTAACATGTTTCAACGATGGAGATCAGAAGATGGAACATGCCTAACCCTAGCAAAAAGGTTTCATACTACGGCCGACTATATAAGTCAAGAATATGCCTTACTTTAAACACACGTCAGAACATTCAGAAAACACAAGAAAGGCAACTTGTGCAATACAACGACGACGCAGAGTAGCTTGTATAAAAGACACATAGAGAGAGGAAGACTGAAAGTGAGATAACAGTGAGTTAATCTATCTTTGTTCCTCATACATTCACGAACAAATTGTGAGTTTGACAAAGGAGTAGTTGAAGGTCAAGCAATGCAAATGACTGAATACACAAAATCAGATTGTGCTAGATAGTTCTTCATAGCGAGTGAGTTCTGGAGTAATATTGTTTTTGTATTTGTATTTAAGAGCAAAGAGAGTTGATCCTATTGTAACAAGGGCTAGACCCTACTGTATTCAAAGCTTATAATGGATTGGACTCGATGTAGGTCCATTTAAGTGAAAGATGCGGATCCCTTAGTCCATGTCTCTAGTCCTTAGTCCGCATTAATATTCCTAACTCCGTATCTTGTGATGACTTGGTTATTTACTAAGTTAATTAACGCTTATGAGTGAAGATCAAGTGTAAGCTTATCTTCTACAACCATGTTAGAGATAAACATTGAAAGATCTCAAATCAAATTACATAGGGTTTTATCCGCATCATCCAAATTCTGGGTTCGATTAAACAATTTATTATAGGAGAAATGTTTTATACACATCTTTTGTGTAAGTCTTTTTGTGCACTCCTAACATGACTACATTCTATTGGTTAGTGATTTGGTCAAATCTTACCCATGATTTGGTCAAAATCAATAGAATATTTATACATTAGTTGTGTGTGGGAGAAGCCTACGCAAAAAAGACTTGTATATAATATTATTTTTATTATATACATATATATATATATATATATATATATATATATACACACACAATTCTATCATTTACTCAAATACCACTAAATTACATGTGCACCTATAGTTTGGTAGAATATTAATTATGGACTTGATGGGTTAGTAAGTAATTCTTTCTATTGGCATTAGATTGATCAGCTCTGCTAAAAGTGACTTTACTGAGGATATTAATGGTATGTTTGGTCGATATATTTTTTATTTTTATTGTTAAAATGTGATATTTATTTTCGGGTATAGAAAATAGAAAACTAAAAACAATTAAAGAATGTTTTCATTTAGGAATTATCTAAATTTAAAATAATATTTTATTGTTTTTGTTTTAAATTTTCTGTACCAAAAAATAACTATTATTTTTTTAAAGGAAAACAGAAAATATCTCAATCAAACATGCGAGAATAGATTAAAATAATTATTATTATTTAGCGTACTATTGGTTTCCAAGGTTTGAATAATTATTCATTTTAACAATTATCAAAGTATTAAGTATTAAAATATTTAACTTAAATTGAATTCATAATTTTAACTTATAATAGTATTTTGTACAATATTTAGTGCCTCACACATTTAAACACTTATATTTTACGAAAGAAAGGGTCTCACATATTTAGCATAATATTTTTCTCGTGGCAATTTATGTTTTTGATGAATTTAATTTTTGTATTTAATTAACATGTACAATTTATCTTACAGTTATTTAATAACATAGACTTATTCACTATATTTGGGTATTTTCTGGTATTGAACGAGAATAATTTTACCACTTCAAAAGAGAAAATTGGGATAACCTTGGGCCTAATGGACTTAGATTACACATTACAATTAATTATCCATTTGAGTAGAATGTTGCTTATGGAAAAGGAGCATTTACATCTCATGTAGCAACAAGTACCCTCGTGATAAGAATGCTCATGAGCAACTAAAATAGAACCAGTAGTATGTATGAGCACACAATGATGATGAATGACTTGATTACTCAACTTAAAGATATTAATATAACTATTCCCTTCTTGTATAAGTTGGTCTTTTCAATATTAACTACAATTCATAGAAAGATAAATAATGTATGAACAAATGGGGGTTGTTAGTGATAAGAGACATTGGTTGCCCCTATATATTGATGGTGGACCGATATAGTTGTTAGCATTGTTTATCGTAACCTTGATTTTTGAGGGTTATTAGTGGCAGGTAGCAATAGTTTCTTTTACATATGGTCGATGAGTTGCTTTATGGTTGGTTGTGGAGAGGTTTTACCTTGTTATTTGATATGTATGATTATATTTGTTCCTTTTTGGATATGTTATGATTGTTTCTTTATTGTATAGCTTAAATCACTACACTGATACATGCATATATTGAGCATGTAGTTCTAGGTTTTAGTAGGATTGTGGGGTGGTGAGGATTCATAGGTTACCTACCTGGGCATTTGTGCTCACCCTAATTTATTGATATTCTTTTTAGGTGCTAAGAGGAGCTGATTGTTGATATCATAGCACACCAGATTAGTTATTATCATATTTGATGTACAATAGAACCCTTTTGATTGTATTAATTTACTTTGATTGTTGTATTGGATATGATAGTTGATTTTTATTGATACATTTGGATCAGTTAGTATGGTTTGTACTGGTTTACATTTTGAAGTCATTGGAAATGTACAAGATTACCCATGTTATATTATTGGATCTAACTCGAAATTTGAGGGATGTTGATAAAATCCTATGTAAATTGGATTTGATAATATTAGTTTTATATTCTAATGGATTGTAGAAGATAAGCTTTATTGATAAACCTTAGATCACACTAAGAGACTTAGAAAGACGTATGCGAACAATAGCAAAAGTTTTCCAAAAAACAACTAAGGACAAGATACATAATCTTGATTTAGATTAAGCTACGTGAGTAATAACCAAAGACTCGGTATATAACCGAGAAGTATAATATAATCCAAATACTTGGTATAAGACAAAGACTCGGTATAATAAAAAATCATTCGGTTTAACGAAGTTTCTTATCTGGAAGTTTTACTGATTCAGTTTAACCAAAAGACTAATATCTTCAAAGATTTGGCATAAAACAAAGACTCAGATAATCAAGCAGTTCCGATTTAACAAAGTCCCTTATCCAATACTCATCAAGTCTCGGTATAAGCCAAACCTCGGTTTTAGCCAAGTTGCGTATCTAGTATTAATCAGAGTTCCAAATCATTCTCAAAGACCTAGTTTAAGCTCAGAGGCCCGGTATAAGCAAGCAAGTCTTGGTTTAACTTCATAAGCTCAGGACAAGCTGGAGAAGTGGAAAATGTGTTTCATAAATTTTGGGCTTAAAATGGGAGAGAGAGAAAGAGTATGGGTGTTGGAAAAAATGTGAGAGAGAGGTGGATGAAAAAAGAACCATAAGGGGACTGTGTGAGAGTAATATCAGTAGGTCGTATTTTTCATTTCTTTTTTTTGTTGCATGGAGAGAGGACTTGTGTTTAAAGAGGTTGGTTGTATCTCATTGATTTTTGCATTTATTGTTGCATGTGCCATTTTTTTTATTTTACTACTAAGATTTTGTCATGTGTCGGTTGGACTGACGACCTATCTGACTTGTGATTGTCTTTTTTTTTGGGTTTTTTGTTAGCAAATGTGAGCGACAAGCATTAAAAAGTATCTTTGATAATGCCCAGCTAATAAACATATGTATTGTGAATTCGCGCAGAAAGAGCTCTCGGATATAAGACCAAACAATAAGGGTTAAAGGCCGAAGGGTTGAATTGTCTGCAGGTTGAAGGTTAGGTTTGAAGATTGAAGGTCAACAGATCAAAGGTCAATGGTCAAATGGTCAAAAGTCAACTGGTCAAAGGCTTCAATCCTCAAAGACTTGAAGGCTGATTGGGGGGATTTTTACCACCTTTTTAGTGTCACTTTAGGTGCATTTTTATACTCTTTTACTTCATATATTGTCTAATTAAGCTACATTATCACATTTTTATGCCCTAACCCGTAACAGAGGATTTTTTGGAGTTTTTGTGGTAAATTTTTATTATGTTTTGATGAGAAATCCAAGAATCAAGGAAAAATTTACCAAATCATCGAAGGAAGTTGGAATCCCAAAGACCTAAAGATCCTGATTGACGAATTTAAAGTTTGTCGGGTGAAGATCGGGTGAAGCTAAATTTTGCATATTTGCAGTCTACAAGCCTCATTGAATAAACATCCTTCTAGTCTAGTGAAATCTGAGGTGGTCCGGTAAAGGTCGGGTGAAGCCTTATTCACCCGTTCAAGCCAAAATTTTGGCATTGGAATCCTGATTTTGGCAGTTCACTTGTTCCCTTTTGGATGGAAATCATTTAAACAAAGAATAAGCATCAACTCTCAAGTTAAATAGGCAATTAAAAGAAGAAATTCAAATTTAAATGCATACTTTGCATTGGGACAAAAGCCTTCTTAGATTTAAATGAGTGATAAGTGATAAATATTTAATCTCATTTTCAAATTCAAAAAAGTGAGTTATAAGAGATTAAATGGAGGTATTTAGTTGAAGGAATTATGGAGGAATAATGGAGAATTCAAATTCAAAAATTCAAACCCAAGCTTGAGAGGCTATAAAAGGGCATCAAATCAGCCATTGGGGATCATCCAATTTTCTAACATCTTACTTCTACAATTCTACGATTATCTAGAGTAGAGAAAGGGATATTTGAAGAAGGTTTGAGTATCACTTGGAGCTTGAAGGCATTCTACTTGGAAAAGAAGATCAGCCTTGGAAATTCTTGGTCAAAATAGGCAAGCAATTCTTTTTGTGTTCTTTTTCTATGTATTGTAATTCTTTTGTCTTCAACTTAACTATGATAGCTTAAAAGCCTTTAATTGGGGTTAGGATGGAGTTTGATGTAATGAATTAAATTATAATATTTTAGTTTAATCTATTTTCACCTTGTGGATGTTTATTGAATATCGTGGGTTTAACATATAAAATGGACTTGGCTACTTCATTTTATCATCATAGGTATTTATGTGAATGATTGAAAAATGAAACATAATTACTGGAAAATCAAAATATTCAAAATAAGGGTTACATAATGTGTGAAAGTTAGTGTAAAACCTAGAATACCAAGTTAAGAGTGGGTCTAGTACTAGCTCTAAACTAAACAATCCAAAACTTAAAGAGTACCATCCCCCGTTTTAGGGTGTACACAGAATTATGACATTTAAAAAGGCTAATTAATGCATTAGAGATTGGGTATCAAACAATAATAACAATGAAAGAATTAGATTGAACTAAGGCATAATCTTGGGAAAAATACATCAAACGAAATTTTAACTCCAATCGCCTTCATAAATTGAATATTTTTATACTTTAAAAAGTGTTTTCCTTTCTCCCATTTCCTAAAGCAATTGCTTAAATTTAGTTATGTGTTTATATTATTCCTATCAAAATCTCTTTCTAAGCAAGTTTAAAATTTCTAAATTCTTCATCCTTTCCTTGGGTTCGACAACCGGACTTAAAATTCACTTTATTACTTGTCACGATTAGTACACTTGCGATTCACCGATCAAGTTTTTGGGGCCACTGCAGGGGATAACATCGATAGAATAGGAAATCTTTTTCTAGCTTTAAATATCATCACTTTAATTTTCAATACAATTGTGTTTTGGTATATTCTTGGAAATTGTGTTTGCTAGTAGTGAATAGCTAAGTTTATGAGTTGAAGGTTGAAAAGCATTGACATCCCCTTCGATCCTAAACCAAAAAAGTCATTTTGAGCTCAAGTATGATAACTCAAGTAGTATTTGAGCAAAGGATAACAAACTCAGACCAAGAACTACCATAAACACCATAAGGAAAAAAGGTTTGTCAGATTATACAACTTATTCCACGAAGAAGAGGCCGAATCTCGTCCACAACTAAGGCGAACCATGGATGATGCTTACATGGACAACAGATCTATTTGGGAGTATGTTACTCTTGATGTATGGCATATACACAATCCAATTGATCCACCTGAGATCACTAGAACAAACTTCTATTTCTCTCCTCAATTGATAAATCTAGTGACTCAGCACAGCTTTGGAGGGCTACCCAATGGAGATCTTTATACGCACTTATCAAGATTCAATCAAATATGCAGAGCGATTAAAAACAAGGGTTGCCCGAAGATACAATCAGTCTAGAAATGTTCCCATGGTCTCTTAGAGACAATGCACTGCGATGGTTCAACTCCTTCTCCAACCATTACTTTACAAATGAGGGGACTGCACACAAGAATTTCTAGCACAATACTTCCCTCCAAGTAAATTGACTAAATTAAGAAGTCAAATTACAGCTTTTTCTCAAGGAGTAGGAGAAAATGTTGGAGAAGCATGGGAATGCTTCAAAAATGTGCAAAAGGAGGTGTCCAAAACATGTGCTAAAACAATTGATATTCTCAGGTTCCAAGCGTGATCGTCTTCGTATGCATGTGTGTATATAGAGAGGGGGGTGAATCTGTATACTTTAAAACTATTCCTTTAGTTTTAAAGAGTAGGATACTTTAGAGGTATTCCAACAGGTGTGGTTCTTGTTTGGGTGGTATGTTAGTGTCTCATGCAAGATCAACTAAACAGCAGGTATGTATAAAAAGTAAAAGACAAAGACACACGGTTTACGTGGTTCGATCAATGTGATCTACTCCACGGTGGTGAGGGTGTATCTACACCGAGTCTAATCCACTATCTTCTTTTAATACAGTAGGGTCTAGCCCTTATTACAATACAATAAGATCAACTCTCTTTTCTTTTAAATGTAAATACAGAAACAGTATTACTTCAGAGCTCACTCGCTATGAAGAACTGTCTGACGCAATTTGCTCCTGCGTATTCATCCGTTTGCTATGCTCGACCTTCAACTACTCCTTTTTTCGAACTCACGATTTGTTCTTTGAATGTATGAGGAAGAAAGACAGATTAACTCACTGTTATCTCTCTTTCAATCTTCTTCTCTTTCTCTCTCTCTCTCTCTCTCTCTCTCTCTCTCTCTTTGTATATTGTATGGACTACTCTGCGTCACCTTTGTATCTCTACAGATATGTTTCTTGTCTACTCAAAATATTATGAGCGCGCACTTACAAGTCAGGCACATTCCTTGCTTTTATAGGTCGGCCAAAGTTCGAAACCCTTCTGCTAGGGTTAAGCATGTTTCTTCATTTGATCTTCATAGTTAAAACATGTTAAACCACCCTCGGATGACATCCACATGTTTTTAGTACTTAGCGTACTTAAAACCTCCACCTGGATAACGACTTACTTAAATGATGAACTTCAACGCATTTTGCTCCTTCGCAACGCGCTTCGTTCCTTTGACTAGCCACCACCTTAAAGATATTGCCTCGTAGTATTTCTACGAGTCTACGAGTCTTCATCTTCGACACTCCGAGTTAGAGTCTTCGAACTAAAGGCATTGATCTTCCTTCTGCTCTCTGGCTTTGAATCTAGGTCAGAATCAGTGCTTAACTGACGTCTCATTCTACGAGCCTTTGAGCTCTACGAGTCCTTGAGTCAGTGACAGCTGCATTCTGCCATGGCTGATTAATTGTTCACGGGTCTCCGCAATAGGTCCTTCAATCTACAACCTTGTGAGCTTCAATCTATGACCCTGTGCGCTTCGACTCTACGACCCTGCATGCTGTAACTCTATGAGTCTTTGCTTCGAGTCTGCGAGACGTGGCTCTTCACTTGTCTGCACCTTGGGTCTGTGAAACTACGACCTTTCGACCCTGTGGCCCTTTGAGGCTTCGACCTTCTGCCTCTTCAAGGCTTCGACCCTGTGGTCCTTCGAGGGTTCTTCGAGTCCCATGGTCTGATGGTCTACGACCTTCGAGTTAGGAGGTACATAGGTAGACTCCCTCTACGAGCTCACTCTACAAAGTTATCTAACCAAGTATGGATTTTTGACCCAGACCCTGCGAATTTCGTTTCTCCATAGTGTTGACAACAATGACAACTTAACCTCGCGGGAACAACAATCTCCCCCTTTGGAATTGTTGGCAACATACGGAATGCGCAAACCTTCGACTCTTCGAGGAGCCTTGAAAACATTGCTCCCCTTGAACTCTTCCCACTGTACCCCCCCTGTGCACAACATTTTTCTCCCCTTTTGCCAACCAATTGCAAAACCGAGAGGGGGAAACACTCGCCACCCTGTTAGGCGGAAGGAGGAAGCTGTACAAACAACTCGCGTCTGTATGTATTAAACAAGTCGATGGATAGAGGTTTAGTGAGAATATCACCAGTTTGCTTCTGGGTTGGAACATACACCAGTTGTACATTTCCCTGTTCCAATTGTTCTTTGATGTAGTGGTATCTGTAGTCGATGTGCTTGGTCTTGGAATGCTGAACTGGATTCCTGCTAATATTAATTGCACTCTGGTTGTCACACCAAATGTTGACAGGTAACTCCACATCCACTCTCAAGTCTGACAGTTGAGTGTTCATCCATATCACTTGAGTACATGCAGCATGTGCAACCACATATTCAGCTTCGGTTGTGCTGCAGGCCACACTATTCTGTTTATAGTTCAACCATACAACACACTTTGAACCCAGATAAAAACTGCAACCACTGGTAGAATGTCTATCATTAATATTTCCAGCCTAGTCTGCATCAGAGTAAGCTTGTAGTTCAATTGAATCCTTAGATGGATACCATAGTCCCATTTCTAGTGTACCTTGTAGGTATCTAAGAATTCGTTTGACTGCCAGCAAGTTGGATTCCTTCGGGTCTACTTGATATCTACTTGCTTGACACACAACTTGCATAAGATCAGGTCAGGAGGCTGTAATGTATAGGAAACTTCCAATCATGCCTCGATACTCTTTCTGATTTACACTCACACTTTCCTAATCTTTGTGTAACTTGCAGCCCGTAGCTATTGGTGTTCTAACAGGCCTGCTATCATTCATACCATACTTCTTTAACAGTTCTATGGCATACTTGTGCTGTGATATAAAGATTCCTTCGAAAGTCTGCTTGATCTATAATCCCAAGAAGTATGTTAATTCTCATATGAGAGACATTTCAAATTCATCACTCATTCTCTTGGCAAATTCTTCACATAATCCTGAGTGACTTCCTCCGAATATAATGTTATCTACATAGACTATGGTAGCCAGCCAACCTCTGTCTGAATGCAGTATATACAAGTTATGATCCACTGTTCCTCTACTGAAATTCATTCGTTTTAAATACCCATTCAGTCGGCTATACCATGCTCTAGGAGCCTGCTTTAGGCCATACAAGGCTTTTTTTTTAACTTGCACACATGTGTCTCATCATCAGCAATTTGTACTCCATCTGGTTGCTCAATATAAACTTTCTCTTTTAGCAATCCATTCAGAAATGTAGACTTTACATCCATTTGATAGACTTTGAACCTCTTATGTGCTGCCAATGCAAGAAACATCCTGATCGTTTCTAGCTTTGCCACTGGTGTAAATGTTTCATCAACATCTATACCCTTAATCTGAGAATATCCCTTGCATACCAGTCTAGCCTTGTTCCTAACAACCTTGCCATCTTCGTTTAGTTTATTTCTGAACACCCACTTTGTTCCGATGACATTCTTGTTCTTCGGTCTAGGAACCAGCTCCCATGTTTTGTTCTTTTCAATTTGATTTAGCTCATCATTCATTGCTGTGATCCAAGCTTTATCTTCTACTGCTTCTCCAACTGTTTTTGGATCTATTTAAGAGAGTAATACAGTAGCTCTGTAAACTTTCTCTTGGTAGTTACACCTGCTTGGGGATCACCAAGGATCTGATCCTTGTCATGCACACTGGACCATGTCCTCCTGGTTTTTTTAGTTGACTCTTCTCCAGGATTGGACTTTTGCTTCTCTTCTTCATCAGACTTCTCTGAGTCTGTGTCCTCACCTTTCTTTTCATTTTCATGCTCAGACTTTTCTTCCTCCTGAGGTTCTGCTTCTTCAAGTTCTGGATCTTCATATTCAATCACATCCTTCTTCCAGTTCTCATTAACCTTAACTTCACTTGAAGTTATGACTTTTTTAAGTCTTGGAAAAAATACTCTATAACCCTTTGTCTGATATGAATATCCAACAAATGTTCCCTCCTCAGATCTGGCATGAAACTTTCCTCTTCTTTGCTCCTTTATCTTCACAAAGCAAGGACTTCCAAATATTCTGAAGTATTTGGCTGTTGACTTCTTCCCACACCATAATTCATAGGGTGTGCAGTCTGTCCTTGGTCTCAATGTCACTCTGTTCAGTAAATGTACTGCTGTTCTGGTTGCCTTTGTCCAAAACCTTGCATGTAGATCAGCTTCCAACAGTAGGGTTCTGCCCATTTCAATGATAGCCCTATTATTCCTTTCAACAACCCCATTTTGTTGTGGAGTTCTTGCTGTTGATAGTTGATGCTGAATCCCATGTTTATTCAAGTACCTTTCAAAGGCATCATTAGTGAACTCAGTACCCTGATCACATCTTAAAATTTTAATCCTTCGACCACAATCATTCTCAGTCATTCTTCTATACTTCTTGAAGCAGTCTAGAGCTTCTGGCTTGTGCTTCAAATACATAATGCAGGTCCTCCTGGTGAAGTCATCCACAAATAGAATGAAGTACCTTTCACCATTGAGTCCCTTGTTTCTCATTGGTCCACACAGGTCTGTATGCACAATATCCAGAGCTGCTTTTGAACTATACTCCTTTACATTAGAGTGAAATCTGGCTTATTTCCCATGTAAGCATGCTGAGCAGACATGCTCTCTGTCCCTTTTGATATCTGGGATATCTCTGATAGCCTTGCAATTAACAAGTCTTCTCATATTCTTCTGATTAAGATGTCTAGTCTTCTGTGCCAGAGTTCATTCTCTTCAATCTTTGTTATATGACATGTATGGGTCTTGTTTTCATCAATCACATACAGATCCCCATCTGTCCTTCCAGCTGTTACTGTGTTGCCATTTTCTCTCTTTACTTGGCACCCAGTTTTAGTAAAGGTCATTTCATGACCTGCATCACATAGCTGACTGACTGATGCTAGATTGTACTTCAATTCTTCAACGTGCAGAACATCCTTCAGTTTATTCTTTCCCCATTTGGCTGATCCTAGCCCCTTGATCTTCAGTGAGCTATCATTGCCAAATCTTACTTTGCCAGATTTGTCTTTGTTCACATCTGATAGTTTTTTAGGTCACCAGTCGTGTGATCTGAGCAGTCACTATCAAGGATCCACTGTCTGTCCTTGATGTCCGCTTTCAATGCAATCTCAGCAATATGAGCCACTTCCTTTTCCTTAGCCATATAAACTTGTTTTACTTTGGACTTTAAGCGTTCTTCCTGTTTTACTTTAGACTTGAAGCACTCCCCCTAAGGCTTGGGCTTCATAGTCTTCTGAGATGCTTTCTCCTTCTTCATCTCTTGCAACTTCACAGTGTTTTTCTTCTTATCTTGCTCAGGAATAAGCACTTTTCTTGCACTGTGATGTTCACTGCCGCAATTATCACAAATATCCAAGTCTGCCAGTATAGCAAACTTATTGTTTGTGGTAATGGGCTTTGGCTTCCACTAGCATGAAGCTTCATCATGTCCTTGTTTCTGACAGTAAGTGCAGAAACTTCTCATTAGTTTTGTTCTCTCATGGGATACAAGCTCTTCCTAGATATCTTTATCTCAAGCCTGAAAGCTTGTATCGGATACCTCCACCAACAAAATCTGGCCATATGACCCCATGCCGCACAGTAGTAGCAGTGACCCTGAAACCTGGTGTTGCTTGGCATCTGTACATCTGGGATCTTCTTTAAAATAGGCTTGGCCTTGATGGTTGGTTTCACAGGCTTTCCTTCTTTCCTGAGTGACACCCGCACATTTGTGGAAATGACATATGCATTAGATTTCCTTACATTGTTGGAATGCTCAGATTTCTGAATGCATTTGACCACTCCTGTAGTCTTGGACTCCTTCGGGTGTCTCTCTATCTTCACGTCATTCACTCTCTCCATTTTCTTACTAAACTGGGTCACGTCAGTGGTCTTTGTAGGATTGTCATGGAAATCTGAATTGACAACTATTCCCAACTGCAGTGTTGCCCCGGTTCTCTGAGCTTCTTATGGAGTGATGCGTGATGTGATTTGGGAACTTCTAGAGGTTGAGGCTTGATTGGCTTTGTCCTTTGAGATCTTTAGTTGAAGACCTACCGGTTCTTCTTCAAGCCGTTGGATTGTGGTGTCTCTAGTGGTTAGTTCTGTGGTAATGTCATCACTGATCTTGATTTGCTCCTTTAGCTTGAGCTTTAAATTGACAATTTCCTCACAAAACTTCTTAGAGTCCTCCAACACCTTATCCTTCTCCTCTCTGGCTTCTGCAAGCTCTCCCTTGACTTGCTTGAGCTCTCCTTTGAGTTGCTTAATCCTGCATCCCCTTATGCAGATCTCTTCTGTTGCAAGCTCTAGCTCCTCCTCCAGATTAACTTTTTCTTCTTCTGCCTCCTCTTCCTCTGAGGCTGTTCCATTGTCTACCTCTATCTTGGCAACAAAGGCGTAATCTGATGAGCATTCATCCTCATCATCAGATTCAGCAATTCGGCTCATATAGTTCTTGTGTGAGCTCTTTTTCTTCTGTGGGGTTGCTGGTCTCCTTGTGGAACTGCTTCTTCGATATGATGACTTTTTCCACTCTGTATCCTCTTCATCTGAGGCTTCATCACCCGAGTCATTAGCTTTCACTTTGCATTGGGATGTAAAGTGCCCTCGCTTTCCACATTTAAAGCATCTTAGGGAAAGTCCTCCTTTCCCTTTTCCTCCAGCTTGTTTTCCTGCTCCACTCCTTCTGAATTTTTTAGTGAAGTAGGCTACCACCTCATCTTTACCATCTTTACTGTCACTGCCCTCTTGTTCTTCTGAGGATTCAGTTTCCTTTTTAATTTTTAATTTTCTCATAGCTTTGAAGGCTACTTCTTTCGACTCCTTGGCTGTGGGCTGGGATGTTGAAGTGGATGGCTCTTCATAAGAGTGCAGCTTCATCTCGAATGCAGTTAAATTGCACTGCAACTCCTGCAAACTCATCATTTTCAGGTCTCGGCTGTTCTCTAAAACTTCCACCCTTGGGATGAATCTCTTGGTAGAACTCTCAGAATTTTCTTTACAATTGCAAAGTTCTTTTTATTTTTACCATGACTTCTCAAGTCATTGACAATCTCAGTCAAACGAATAAAGAACTCCTGTATACTCTCTTGTTCCTCCATTTTGAGAGATTTGAATCTCTGAATATACAGTTGCAGCCTGATTTCCTTTAGTCTGCCATCACTTTGATAAACACTTTTGAGTCTATCCCATAGATCCTTTGCAACCTTGTAATCCATAACTTTTGCATATTCAGAGTTTGTGAGTGCAGATGTAATAACACTCAAGGCTCTGCCATTTAGTTTGTAAGTTCTTCTTTCAGCTTTTGTGGGGTCTCTGTCGTTGGCTGGTTTGTATATATCCATCTCTTATTACCCGCTCAACGTCCATACCCATGGACATGAACACAGTCTCCATTCTCACTCTCCACATCTTGTAGTTTGTGCCATCAAAAATGGGCACCCTCTTTGCGTAATTGGAGCTGGTACTCGTTTCGCTGATTGGAATCTCCATTTTTATATATATACTAACTAAAATCTTGCTTGGTCACTAAACTGTTAAGCCATAGATCTCAGCAACACAAATATATGGATCTGTGAGATCACTTCTCCATAGAGTGCTAGATCTGCCTCCAGTGAGAACTTAGCTCTGATACTAATTGATATTCTCAGGTTCCAAGCATGATTGTCTTGGTATGCGTGTGTGTATACAAAGAGGGGGGGGGGGGGAGGGGGTGAATCTGTATACTTTAAAACTATTCCTTTAGTTTTAAAGAGTAGGATACTGTAGAGGTATTCCAACAGGTGTGGTTCTTGTTTAGGTGGTATGTTGGTGTCTCATGCAAGATCAACTAAACAGCAGGTATGTATGAAAAGTAAAAGACAAAGATACATGATTTACGTGGTTCGATCAATGTGATCTACTCCACGGTGGTGAGGGTATACCTACACCGAGTCTAATCCACTATCTTCTTTCAACACAGTAGGGTCTAGCCTTTGTTACAATACAATAGGATCAACTCTCTTTTCTTTTAAATGTAAATACAGAAATAGTATTACTCCAGAGCTCACTAACTGTGAAGAACTATTTGACGCAATCTGCTTTTGCGTATTTAGCTGTTTACTATGCTCGGCCTTCAATCACTCCTTTTGCCAAACTCACGATTTGTTCTTTGAACGTATGAAGAAGAAAGACAGATTAACTCACTGTTATCTCTCTTTCAATCTCTCTCTCTTTCTCTTTCTCTTTCTCTCTCTCTCTCTCTCTCTCTCTCTCTCTCTCTCTCTCTCTCTCTCTCTCTCTCTCTCTCTCTGCATATTGGATGAACTACTCTGCATCGCCTTTGTATCTCTACAGATACGTTTCTTGTCTACTCAAAATATTATAAGCGCACACTTACAAGTCAGGCACATTCCTTTCTTTTATAGGTCGGCCAAAGTCAGAACCCTTTTGCTAAGGTTAAACATGTTTTTTCCTTCGATCTTCATGGTTGAAATATGTTAAACCACCTTCGAATGACATTCATGTTTTTCAATACTTAGCATACTTAAAACCGCTGCCTGGGTAACGACTTACTTACATGATGAACTTCAGCGCATTTTGCTCTTTCGCAGCGTGCTCCGTTCCTTTGACTAGCCACCGCCTCGAAGATATTGCCTCGTAGCATTTCTACGTGTCTATGAGTCTTCATCTTCGACACTCCGATTCAGAGTCTTCGAACTAAGGGCATTGATATTCCTTCTGCTCTCTGGCTTCGAAGCTAGGTCAGAATCAGTGCTTAACTGACGTCTCATTCTATGAGCCTTTGAGCTCTACGAGTCTTTGAGCTCTATGAGTCTTTGAGTCAGTGACAGCTGCCATAGGTCTGCGCAACAGGTCCTTCAATCTACGACCTTGTGAGCTTCAATGTACGACCCCGTGAGCTTCGACTCTACGACCCTACATGCTGTAACTCTATGAGTCTTTGCTTCGAGTCCGCGAGATGCGGCTCTTCACCTGTCTGCACCTTAGGTCTGTGAAATACGACCCTTCTACCTTGTGGCCCTTCGAGGCTTTGACCCTATGCCTCTTCAAGGCTTCGACCCTGTGGTCCTTCGAGGGTGCTTCGAGCCCCATGGTCTGATGCTCTATGACCTGCGACCTTTGAGTCGCCTGGTCTACGACCTTCGAGTTAGGACGTACATAGGTAGACTCCCTCTACGAGCTCACTCTAAGAGATCACTCTATGAAGTTATCCAACCAAGTACGGATCTTCGAACCAGACCCTGCAAATTCCGCTTCTCTATAATGTTCACAACATTGACAACTCAACCTCGCGGGAACAACAATAATGGTTCCTGCTAGAAATCTTCTTATATGCTTTAAGCCAGGAAGACTAAACCTCCTCAACGTAGCAGCAGGAGGAGCTCTTATGAAAAAGAATGTTAAGGAGGCCACCACAATTATTGGGGATATGACCAAGAACTTCTCCATGGGAACAAGAAGGAAGATGATTCCCAACAAACCAGGAGCTTATGAAGTGGAGGAAAACACTATACTAAATGCAAAAAACGAAGCACTTAACCGCCAAGTAGAGAAGCTAATGGCCAGACCTGTGGCGAATGTAAGCTTGACCTGTTCAAAGTACGGCAGAGCATATACACGATCAAGCTATCCTCTGAACAGCTATTATACCAACATTCCAATGGAGAGTGAGGAACAAGTCAACTACATCCAATACAATCAAGCAAACAATCCTTACTCAAACACCTACAATCAAGGCTGGAGGAACCACCCAAATTTCAAATGGGGTGATCAATAATGGTCAAACAACACTCAAAGGCAAGCCAATGGATAGAACTTTAGACCTCAACAACAACAACAAAGGAGCCAACCTAAGCAAAAGACAAGTTGGGAGGTTGTCATTGAAAAGCTGACTAATGTCACAAATGACAAAATTCAGGAAACCAGTACAAGAATAGACAGAGCTAAGAGCCAATGAAAAAGGATAAAAACTCAACTCTCACAAATTGCTGAGGCTCTAACTCAAAGAAATCCTGGAGAACTTCCCAGCCACTCAGAGCCCAACCCCCGAGAATATTGTAAGGCTGTAACACTCAGAAGTGGCAAAGAACTTCAACAACAAGAACCTCTCAAGGAAAAAGAGCCTGAGCAAGACAAAAATCAAGACAAACCAAAGGAGGTTCAAGAAACTGTAGAGCCTACCAAGTACAAAGAGTCTAAGATAGATAAACCCAAGAAGGCTCAAAAGATTGAAGAGCAACCATGAAAAAAAGAGCTTAAGTCGTACGTTCCACCTCTACCATTTCCTCAAAGACAAATGAGGCAGAGGAAAGACAAACAATTCAAAATGTTTATAGACATCTTCAAGCAACTCAAGGTAACAATTCCTTTTGCTGATATTCTTGCAACATTGCCATCATATGGAAATTTTTTAAAAGGAATCGTGGGAAACAAGAAGGCACTAGAGGGACATGCTACTGTGGCACTCTCGAAGAACTACAGTGCGATAATTCAATGAAACCTTCCACCTAAGCTAAGTGATCTGGGCAGTTTCTCAATTTCCTGCATCATCGGCGATCTTTCTTTCGACAATGCCCTTTGCGACGATGGTGCAAATGTCATCTTGATTTCATTTTCAATGTGCAAGAGATTAGGATTAGCGGAATTGCAACTAACATTAATCACCCTCCAGCTAGTAGACAAGTCAATCAAATATCCAGTTGGGATTTTGGAGAATACACCGTTACAAGTCAGGAATTTGATAATCCCGGTGGACTTAATTGCTTTAGACATGGATGAGACCAGAGCTATGCCTCTAATTTTGGGAAGACCATTCCTAGCCATAGCTGGAGCTATCATTGGTGTGAAGGGGGATGAATGACTGATAGACAGATTTTTAGCCTCCCTAAAAGAGTTAGCTAACATCGTTAAACCTCTTTCCAAGATAATTAACTCCCTTAGTTTGCACTAAACAGAATAGTAGAAAGTAAGGGGTCGAACCCACAGGGATTAGCCTAGTTCTCTAGTTTTTCAAACCAAACCACTCAATCACTCTTGCTCTATAAAATGTCTTGGCAAAAACGATTTCTTTTTATAACTAGAGATCTAATTTTTATTTGGTTTTCTGAATAAACAAAGAAAGTAAATTATTTTTAGGATTAAGATTCAAGGATTAAAGGCATCTAGGGTCACAACTTCACCTCCCTATGCTGTTTCTACTGATTTTAAGGTTCTTGAGATTATTTAATTGATAACATGCTATAACTAGACCAAGGTACTGCAATTGGTCATTGCCAGACCTTCTAAGTGCTGTATGCCTGAATGGTCATCATGACATCAACATGCAAAGCCTAATTATCATACTCATGACAGGATAATGGTCACACCAATCACAAATATGTTATGAATCAAAGATCAGCCTCAGACTAAGGCTAAGAAACCTAGGTGTATACAGCCCAGATATGAACGATTAAGAACAGATTCATAGAACATGCAATCTCAATTAAACAAACTCAATATTCAATCAATCAGTTTGACAACATAGGGGGCTGCATTGCTCCCCTAGATAAAGGAAACCACTCACACATGTTCTTGAATAAACAATAAGAAATAAAGAACATCATCCTCAAGCAGGTGCAGCAGAACTCCAACTTTAGGTCTTCTTCGGCCGTCGGACCTCCTAGGGCCGGCAGCTCCAGGGATCAAAACCCTAGCCTCCAAAATTGTGAGACTCTCTCTCTCCTCCTCTCTAAAAACGTGCCCCCCCTCTTGATTCCTCCAAAAAGGGCTGCTGCCCCCTCTATTTATAGAGAAACATGGAGTATAATAGGTGCCCTAGCCGCCAGCTGTTGCCACTTATCAAAACGACGTAATTTTGCTAAGTAGTTTCCAATTTTCCCTCAACTTGAATATAACTCGAACCAAGCATAATTTGGACTAGGTGCTTTAGAGAAAAGTGTTTAAAATAACAAAACAAAGTGATCCATGCAAAAATCCGGCTGCACAGCATGTTGCACATCATATGGCCATATGACGTGCACCTCCAAATGGTCTGAAATTTTGCTCCAGGCTTCCTTGAAATGTGTAGAAGGCAGGGCTGCAATAAAATCCTTGCACGTCATGAGGGTCCATATGACGTGCACCTTTATTTTGCCTCCTTAGGCTGTCCCATTTTGCCACAAGTCCCTTCTTTGATAAATGAAGTGATTTGGCTGGTGTCCATGAGATGAAATTGCCTAAAAACCTGCCAAAACAGCTCAAAAACACATATATAGGCCAAGCAGTCTTGCTAGGGTGTTAGAGCAAATATCTAAGAAATATGGATAAATTAAGCTCTAATCATGCTCTTTAATACCCTAAATATGCACTAAAAATAACGGCATAAATGTACGTTATCAAATACACCACACTTGAACCATTGCTTGTCCTCAAGCAAAAACACACAAACATACAAAAATAAAATATAAACAAACAATCACACTGGAACAAAAACAAAAATAAATAAATAACAATCAAGGAGAGTCATGGTTTCCTAGGCATGCAACTCTATCATGATGAAGTGGGCAATCAAGTAACCAAAATGAATTATAATTAAGCTCAATCATGTCCATACCCCTAAGTCCAACAACCATGCAGTCTCATCATTGAAAATTCAGACATTAGCAAGCATACCATGATAAAATAGCACCTAGTTCCCTTAAAGTTCTCACCAAGGATAGAGCTGCCTCACTCAAATATAAACTCTCATTTCTCTCCACACAAGCCCAAGTACAGTACACCACAGAAAATCAATGGGTTGAAAGCTCCTCCTATATTTTCCACTAGTTATTAATTAAGTACTTGCCAAGCAAACATGAGAGTTCCCTACTGTGCTCATGAAAGAAAACACACTCTCTATTCTACTTTATTTGGAGACTCACACACTATTCTAACTCAATGAACTCACACTCTACTCTAATAAACACACATTGAGCCTAAGAGTTAAGCTCAACACTCTAAACAAACACAACTCAGCCATTGTGGCTTTTACTCTAAAAATATGTTTTTTTTAAGTAATTACCTTACAAGGTTGCATTTTATGCTCTCCCTTGATGGATTATTCACTCTTTTTTTTTTAATAAACTTACTCTTTTTTTTAACATAACATATAAATAAGGCTGGCTTTTTCTAATGCTTAGCCCTTGCCATTTTGCTACATAAGGAGAGACAGAAATTCATTGATGTCTCACATCCCATTATCAAATTAAGTGATGACTTTTTCACATTCTACATCACAGCCTTCTACATTTACAACACAACAAAACAAAAACTAGGATACATAGGAAGTCAAAGTGACTTAAATGGCCTTGTATCACTAGCAACACACCAAACACTGAGCACTAATAAATAATCATCATACTTACTTAACTCCTACCATTAAATAACCAATGTTGAAAACAGAGAGGAGCGAAGCAAACTATTACCCATACCTAAAAATAAATGTCACTCAAGGGCTAGAAAGAGGCTTCTCTCATTTTTCTTTTGGATTGTTTTTCATTCCACTCTCAGGGTCACTAAGTGTTATCCTAACATGTCATACTTAGCTAATATTCAAACTTCAGCTCTAAAAACATGGTGATATCATTCAAGAAGTAAAGACATGCTTAAACGAAATCATAACACACCTTAGCTACTTTAACACCCTTATCACAACATGATACTAATGTGGCATAAAAATTAAAAATTTAAGCCAAAATTGCTTATTTAGTATCCATGCTCTCCACATGCAAATCACACATTCAAGCAAATCAAATAAGCACACAACATAAAGATAAAATTCTAACTAATAAACAAACCAAAATAAACCAACACATGGAATCAAGCAAAATAAAGGACAAACAAGTGGCTCAAGCCACTCCCCACACCACACTTAAAATATGTTATGTCCTCATGGCATGAGTAGAGGTTAAGAAGAACTTGACCTATCTGCTGGTAAGCTATAATAGTAGATCACTTGGGCCACCATTCGCCGCACCCGAGCCACAAAATCAGTGAAGTTTCGCCGCATACCGCCCAATCATCTCTCTCGTCGCAGGATAGCCAAGATATAACAACAAACGAAAATCCCACAAACTGAACCGGTCAGGTCGTTGAGGGAATTCCATTTCATTGAGCTGAATTAGAGGCAGTTTGTCCTGCAGCAATCCCTCTTTCTTCATCGCATCTTTAATTCTTTTCAGAAGCCATGAACAAGTCGCTTCTTCCGTCTTCCAAACCCATGGCCTTGACTTGGATCATATAGCACTGCATGCCCTACACTCAAATCCAATTGCACTAATACAAAGTGGTGATCAATGTGGACAGGGATCAATACCTCATGCACGGTGTGCCAGGGTCGGTGGCCTTCATTCGCGCCGTTCATGCGCTGACGCAACACATTTTCAGACAAGGGTTGCTCATATAATTCGCACAGCATAATGGACGTGTACTTGGCCAGCGGATAATTAAGAGGCTCAGCCTCCACTATGAAGCGCATGGTACTGCAAAACAAATCCACATCATCGGTGAATAAAAAGCCATTACCTGAGATACGTCGGAGGAAGTCGGAGGTGAAGACGTCCATGTCCCTTACAAAACGAGCCTGCAGCACCGTAGGGTCAATGAAGTGCTTGAACTCTGCTTGAGCTCCCACAGAAGAGATAGCCGGATTAATCCACAGATGCATCGGCTCTCCAAGGGAATCATGAGGTGCAACTGGCATATAAGTCCCCCATGAATAGGTTGCACAACAGGCACTATGGCCTGAGAATAGGCTGAGTCCATATAGGGATCAAAAGGTGAGTATCGTGCTTCTGGTGCAGCTTCGTGCGGATTTTGGGAATAATCAGAATACCCTGCTGATGGCCCTGGTGGAGGGTGCTCTTCTTGGGCAGGGTAGGAACCGTCGTATGCTATAGGTGCTGGAGGAGAGTCCTCATGGGCTGGAGGTAAATCCTCATCAGATATCTCCACCACTGGAGATTTTTTGGACTTTTGCTTGTTGCTCAAGGCCCTCCAAATTTTTCCCAGAACCCCTTTTATTTCCTTGTTGTCTTTCTTCAGCTCTTCTACTGCATGCGTTGTTCCAGCTTGATCCCTTCTCAGCTCTTGAGTTTCTTGCCTCCATGCATCATGAGAGGCAGCAGCAGGAGCTACTGGAGCTTCCCATGCTCTGGCTGACGGTCTAGAATTGGACTGCTGATCTTGCGAAATAAGTGCCATTAACTCAGTAAATTGGGCACCATTGATGTGACCATTGGTGAATGCCCAACTTATAACTTCCACCTCACTAACCACTTGGCCACTAATACCTTGAAAGAAGTTGAAAACATCTTCCTTATGCACATTAAACTGCATGTACATGGCAGTGATCCCGAAGAGGGTCCGCTTTCTTTCATCTAATGGAGTAGAGGTGTCTCGCTCAAAGAAACTCAGTGGGTCTCTCCATATGAACACTGTGCCTTGATGGCTGTGGTTCAGCTTGTGGAACATTCCCCCAGTTGCCTCTAGAGCTTACCCCTAAACCTCCTTCTGGTTGCAATACTCTCAAAAGCTGCTGAGATGGGAAGGGGATGCTATCTAAAGAGGTATAGTGCTGGGCATATTGGTTTTGAAAAATGACACATAGCATTCTTCCATATACTCTCTTTGTCAAGCTTTTCGTCTACCATTTGAAAATGGCGGCAGCCTAGTCCACATCTAACATATGGTCAATGCTATACATGAATTCAAGATGGGTCATAGGCACACCATCCTTTCCACTAGTTTGCAACAGCAAACACTTCCCTACCAGATGAGCTAAACATCTAAATTTACCCACAAAGCCATTTTAGTAAACTGCCTCCTCCTCTCAGATCGTTTTGCATAGTTAAAGGCAGTACCATACTCCCCTAAGGTCAAGCGAGGGAAGTGATCAGTAGGGACAGGAAGGTTAAAGGTTTTCCTAATTGTTTCAGGTGTGATACGGATATACACCCCCTGCACCTGCCCTATAACTTCATCCTTTTCCTCATTTAAGTAAATGGAATGATAAAACTCATGCAAAGCAGGATAATAAATGGCACATCTGGCGGAAACTAATCTCACGAACTCAAGATTTTGAAGCTTTAAGGCCACCTCACTTGACCATCCCAGGTTTCATTCCTCTAAGGCACTCAGATCCAGAGCATGCCCCAGGAAGATCTCCCCATCCTCACTGCTTGAAGAATTTGATGAATGGACTTCTTCCTTGCCTGATCGCCTTGTGCGCACTATCTTGCTATAGGAATTTAGGGGGAAGAAGGATGAAATTCGGCTACAGCAGTAAGAACTAGAGCTCCTCAAATTTCAGATTTAGAAATCGTTTCTGGTGTATTTGACCTAGCTCCCAGCCTCAGCCTTTATAACGTGCAACAGGAAATGTGCTCCAAATCCGATCATACACGTGTCCTCAAATTTTCAGGCTGATCGGACGAAAATGCCCCTATGCACGTCATATCATCATTGTGGCGTGCACGTTAAAATCATCTCAGATTCGGATGGTAGGTCCCACATGAGCTGTATATCACATGTCTTTTCTGCACAACATATGCTAGAAGGCTCTAGAAGGCAGAAAAGTGATATTTTTACTTTTTGACCACCAAATAGACAGCTAGGATATGGTGTGCAGAAGACATTATTATTTCCCATGATGGTAGCTGTCTTCCATTAACATTTCAGAGCAATCCAAGGTGCACGCCATATCATCATAACACGTGCATTATGACGTGCAGACCCAAATTGGCCCATTTTTCTTCTATAGCTCACCCATGTAATGAATATCATCTTTCTTTTCTGCACGACATATGTTTGAGCTCAATTTCAAGCACTTGTGGGCTTCACTTGGTCTTTGCTCTTGACGTGGGCTTGAAACTAAATTCAAAGTCTAGTGCCCATGGATGTGCTCTTGGATGCCTACAAAATAGTTAATAAAAAGAAACAAAGTTCCCTGCACCATGGTGAGTTCACACAACAAATATAAAAAGAACTTCTCCATGGGAACAAGAAGGAAGATGATTCCCAACAAACCAGGAGCTTATGAAGTGGAGGAAAACACTATACTAAATGCAAAAAACGAAGCACTTAACCGCCAAGTAGAGAAGCTAATGGCCAGACTGTGGCGAATGTAAGCTTGACCTGTTCAAAGTACGGCAGAGCATATACACGATCAAGCTATCCTCTGAACAGCTATTATACCAACATTCCAATGGAGAGTGAGGAACAAGTCAACTACATCCAATACAATCAAGCAAACAATCCTTACTCAAACACCTACAATCAAGGCTGGAGGAACCACCCAAATTTCAAATGGGGTGATCAATAATGGTCAAACAACACTCAAAGGCAAGCCAATGGATAGAACTTTAGACCTCAACAACAACAACAAAGGAGCCAACCTAAGCAAAAGACAAGTTGGGAGGTTGTCATTGAAAAGTCGACTAATGTCACAAATGACAAAATTCAGGAAACCAGGACAAGAATAGACGAGCTAAGAGCCAATGAAAAAGGATAAAAACTCAACTCTCACAAATTGCTGAGGCTCTAACTCAAAGAAATCCTGGAGAACTTCCCAGCCACTCAGAGCCCAACCCCCGAGAATATTGTAAGGCTGTAACACTCAGAAGTGGCAAAGAACTTCAACAACAAGAACCTCTCAAGGAAAAAGAGCCTGAGCAAGACAAAAATCAAGACAAACCAAAGGAGGTTCAAGAAACTGTAGAGCCTACCAAGTACAAAGAGTCTAAGATAGATAAACCCAAGAAGGCTCAAAAGATTGAAGAGCAACCATGAAAAAAAGAGCTTAAGTCGTACGTTCCACCTCTACCATTTCCTCAAAGACAAATGAGGCAGAGGAAAGACAAACAATTCAAAATGTTTATAGACATCTTCAAGCAACTCAAGGTAACAATTCCTTTTGCTGATATTCTTGCAACATTGCCATCATATGGAAATTTTTTAAAAGGAATCGTGGGAAACAAGAAGGCACTAGAGGGACATGCTACTGTGGCACTCTCGAAGAACTACAGTGCGATAATTCAATGAAACCTTCCACCTAAGCTAAGTGATCTAGGCAGTTTCTCAATTTCCTGCATCATCGGCGATCTTTCTTTCGACAATGCCCTTTGCGACGATGGTGCAAATGTCATCTTGATTTCATTTTCAATGTGCAAGAGATTAGGATTAGCGGAATTGCAACTAACATTAATCACCCTCCGGCTAGTAGACAAGTCAATCAAATATCCAGTTGGGATTTTGGAGAATACACCGTTACAAGTCAGGAATTTGATAATCCCGGTGGACTTAATTGCTTTAGACATGGATGAGACCAGAGCTATGCCTCTAATTTTGGGAAGACCATTCCTAGCCATAGCTGGAGCTATCATTGGTGTGAAGGGGGATGAATGACTGATAGACAGATTTTTAGCCTCCCTAAAAGAGTTAGCTAACATCGTTAAACCTCTTTCCAAGATAATTAACTCCCTTAGTTTGCACTAAACAGAATAGTAGAAAGTAAGGGGTCGAACCCACAGGGATTAGCCTAGTTCTCTAGTTTTTCAAACCAAACCACTCAATCACTCTTGCTCTATAAAATGTCTTGGCAAAAACGATTTCTTTTTATAACTAGAGATCTAATTTTTATTTGGTTTTTGAATAAACAAAGAAAGTAAATTATTTTTAGGATTAAGATTCAAGGATTAAAGGCATCTAGGGTCACAACTTCACCTCCCTATGCTGTTTCTACTGATTTTAAGGTTCTTGAGATTATTTAATTGATAACATGCTATAACTAGACCAAGGTACTGCAATTGGTCATTGCCAGACCTTCTAAGTGCTGTATGCCTGAATGGTCATCATGACATCAACATGCAAAGCCTAATTATCATACTCATGACAGGATAATGGTCACACCAATCACAAATATGTTATGAATCAAAGATCAGCCTCAGACTAAGGCTAAGAAACCTAGGTGTATACAGCCCAGATATGAACGATTAAGAACAGATTCATAGAACATGCAATCTCAATTAAACAAACTCAATATTCAATCAATCAATTTGACAACATAGGGGGCTGCATTGCTCCCCTAGATAAAGGAAACCACTCACACATGTTCTTGAATAAACAATAAGAAATAAAGAACATCATCCTCAAGCAGGTGCAGCAGAACTCCAACTTTAGGTCTTCTTCAGCCGTCAGACCTCCTAGGGCCGGCAGCTCCAGGATCAAAACCCTAGCCTCCAAAATTGTGAGACTCTCTCTCTCTCCTCTCTCTAAAAACGTGCCCCCCCTCTTGATTCCTCCAAAAAGGGCTGCTGCCCCCTCTATTTATAGAGAAACATGGAGTATAATAGGTGCCCTAGCCGCCAGCTGTTGCCACTTATCAAAACGACGTAATTTTGCTAAGTAGTTTCCAATTTTCCCTCAACTTGAATATAACTCGAACCAAGCATAATTTGGACTAGGTGCTTTAGAGAAAAGTGTTTAAAATAACAAAACAAAGTGATCCATGCAAAAATCCGGCTGCACAGCATGTTGCACATCATATGGCCATATGACGTGCACCTCCAAATGGTCTGAAATTTTGCTCCAGGCTTCCTTGAAATGTGTAGAAGGCAGGGCTGCAATAAAATCCTTGCACGTCATGAGGGTCCATATGACGTGCACCTTTATTTTGCCTCCTTAGGCTGTCCCATTTTGCCACAAGTCCCTTCTTTGATAAATGAAGTGATTTGGCTGGTGTCCATGAGATGAAATTGCCTAAAAACCTGCCAAAACAGCTCAAAAACACATATATAGGCCAAGCAGTCTTGCTAGGGTGTTAGAGCAAATATCTAAGAAATATGGATAAATTAAGCTCTAATCATGCTCTTTAATACCCTAAATATGCACTAAAAATAACGGCATAAATGTACGTTATCAAATACACCACACTTGAACCATTGCTTGTCCTCAAGCAAAAACACACAAACATACAAAAATAAAATATAAACAAACAATCACACTGGAACAAAAACAAAAAATAAATAAATAACAATCAAGGAGAGTCATGGTTTCCTAGGCATGCAACTCTATCATGATGAAGTGGGCAATCAAGTAACCAAAATGAATTATAATTAAGCTCAATCATGTCCATACCCCTAAGTCCAACAACCATGCAGTCTCATCATTGAAAATTCAGGACATTAGCAAGCATACCATGATAAAATAGCACCTAGTTCCCTTAAAGTTCTCACCAAGGATAGAGCTGCCTCACTCAAATATAAACTCTCATTTCTCTCCACACAAGCCCAAGTACAAGTACACCACGGAAAATCAATGGGTTGAAAGCTCCTCCTATATTTTCCACTAGTTATTAATTAAGTACTTGCCAAGCAAACATGAGAGTTCCCTACGTGCTCATGAAAGAAAACACACTCTCTATTCTACTTTATTTGGAGACTCACACACTATTCTAACTCAATGAACTCACACTCTACTCTAATAAACACACATTGAGCCTAAGAGTTAAGCTCAACACTCTAAACAAACACAACTCAGCCATTGTGGCTTTTACTCTAAAAATATGTTTTTTTTAAGTAATTACCTTACAAGGTTGCATTTTATGCTCTCCCTTGATGGATTATTCACTCTTTTTTTTTTAATAAACTTACTCTTTTTTTTAACATAACATATAAATAAGGCTGGCTTTTTCTAATGCTTAGCCCTTGCCATTTTGCTACATAAGGAGAGACAGAAATTCATTGATGTCTCACATCCCATTATCAAATTAAGTGATGACTTTTTTCACATTCTACATCACACCTTCTACATTTACAACACAACAAAACAAAAACTAGGATACATAGGAAGTCAAAGTGACTTAAATGGCCTTGTATCACTAGCAACACACCAAACACTGAGCACTAATAAATAATCATCATACTTACTTAACTCCTACCATTAAATAACCAATGTTGAAAACAGAGAGGAGCGAAGCAAACTATTACCCATACCTAAAAATAAATGTCACTCAAGGGCTAGAAAGAGGCTTCTCTCATTTTTCTTTTGGATTGTTTTTCATTCCACTCTCAGGGTCACTAAGTGTTATCCTAACATGTCATACTTAGCTAATATTCAAACTTCAGCTCTAAAAACATGGTGATATCATTCAAGAAGTAAAGACATGCTTAAACGAAATCATAACACACCTTAGCTACTTTAACACCCTTATCACAACATGATACTAATGTGGCATAAAAATTAAAAATTTAAGCCAAAATTGCTTATTTAGTATCCATGCTCTCCACATGCAAATCACACATTCAAGCAAATCAAATAAGCACACAACATAAAGATAAAATTCTAACTAATAAACAAACCAAAATAAACCAACACATGGAATCAAGCAAAATAAAGGACAAACAAGTGGCTCAAGCCACTCCCCACACCACACTTAAAATATGTTATGTCCTCATGGCATGGTAGAGAGGTTAAGAAGAACCTGACCTATCTGCTGGTAAGCTATAATAGTAGATCACTTGGGCCACCATTCGCCGCACCCGAGCCACAAAATCAGCTGAAGTTTCGCCGCATACCGCCCAATCATCTCTCTGCTGCAGGATAGCCAGCATATAACAACAAACGAAAATCCCACAGCTGAACTGGTCAGGCTGTTGAGGGAATTCCATTTCATTGAGCTGAATTAGAGGCAGTTTGTCCTGCAGCAATCCCTCTTTCTTCATCGCATCTTTAATTCTTTTCAGGAAGCCATGAACAAGCTGCTTCTTCCGTCTTCCAAACCCATGGCCTTGACTTGGATCATATAGCACTGCATGCCCTACACTCAAATCCAATTGCACTAATACAAAGTGGTGATCAATGTGGACAGGGATCAATACCTCATGCACGGTGTGCCAGGGTCGGTGGCCTTCATTCGCGCCGTTCATGCGCTGACGCAACACATTTTCAGACAAGGGTTGCTCATATAATTCGCACAGCATAATGGACGTGTACTTGGCCAGCGGATAATTAAGAGGCTCAGCCTCCACTATGAAGCGCATGGTACTGCAAAACAAATCCACATCATCGGTGAATAAAAAGCCATTACCTGAGATACGTCGGAGGAAGTCGGAGGTGAAGACGTCCATGTCCCTTACAAAACGAGCCTGCAGCACCGTAGGGTCAATGAAGTGCTTGAACTCTGCTTGAGCTCCCACAGAAGAGATAGCCGGATTAATCCACAGATGCATCGGCTCTCCAAGGGAATCATGAGGTGCAACGGCATATAAGTCCCCCATGAATAGGTTGCACAACAGGCACTATGGCCTGAGAATAGGCCGAGTCCATATAGGGATCAAAAGGTGAGTATCGTGCTTCGGTGCGACTTCGTGCGGATTTTGGGAATAATCGGAATACCCCTGGCGATGGCCCTGGTGGAGGGTGCTCTTCTTGGGCAGGGTAGGAACCGTCGTATGCTATAGGTCTTTGGAGGAGAGTCCTCATGGGCTGGAGGTAAATCCTCATCAGATATCTCCACCACTGGAGATTTTTTGGACTTTTGCTTGTTGCTCAAGGCCCTCCAAATTTTTCCCAGAACCCCTTTTATTTCCTTGTTGTCTTTCTTCAGCTCTTCTACTGCATGCGTTGTTCCAGCTTGATCCCTTCTCAGCTCTTGAGTTTCTTGCCTCCATGCATCATGAGAGGCAGCAGCAGGAGCTACTGGAGCTTCCCATGCTCTGGCTGACGGTCTAGAATTGGACTGCTGATCTTGCGAAATAAGTGCCATTAACTCAGTAAATTGGGCACCATTGATGTGACCATTGGTGAATGCCCAACTTATAACTTCCACCTCACTAACCACTTGGCCACTAATACCTTGAAAGAAGTTGAAAACATCTTCCTTATGCACATTAAACTGCATGTACATGGCAGTGATCCTGAAGAGGGTCTGCTTTCTTTCATCTAATGGAGTAGAGGTGTCTCGCTCAGCAAACTCAGTGGGTCTCTCCATATGAACACTGTGCCTTGATGGCTGTGGTTCAGCTTGTGGAACATTCCCCCAGTTGCCTCTAGAGCTTACCCCTAAACCTCCTTCTGGTTGCAATACTCTCAAAAGTCTTGAGATGGGAAGGGGATGCTATCTAAAGAGGTATAGTCTGGGCATATTGGTTTTGAAAAATGACACATAGCATTCTTCCATATACTCTCTTTGTCAAGCTTTTCGTCTACCATTTGAAAATGGCGGCAGCCTAGTCCACATCTAACATATGGTCAATGCTATACATGAATTCAAGATGGGTCATAGGCACACCATCCTTTCCACTAGTTTGCAACAGCAAACACTTCCCTACCAGATGAGCTAAACATCTAAATTTACCCACAAAGCCATTTTAGTAAACTGCCTCCTCCTCTCAGATCGTTTTGCATAGTTAAAGGGTACCATACTCCCCAAGGTCAAGCGAGGAAGTGATCGGTAGGGACGGGAAGGTTAAAGGTTTTCCTAATTGTTTGGTGTGATACGGATATACACCCCCGCACCTCTGCCCCTATAACTTCATCCTTTTCCTCATTTAAGTAAATGGAATGATAATAAACTCATGCAAGCGGATAATAAATTCTCGGCGGAAACTAATCTCACAATAAGATTTTAAAGCTTTAAGCCCGCCACCTCACCCCCCCCGGGTTTCTTCCTCAAGCACTCATCCGCATGCCCCAGGAAGATCTCCCCATCCTCACGCTTGAAGAATTTGATGAAGTGGACTTCTTCCTTCTTTCGCCTTGTGCGCACTATCTTGCTATAGGAATTTAGGGGGGAAGAAAGGATGAAATTCGGCACGAAAAGAAGAACTAGAGCTCCTCAAATTTCAGATTTAGAAATCGTTTTGGTGTATTTGACCTAGCTCCCAGCCTCGGCCTTTATAACGTGCAACAGGAAATGTGCTCCAAATCCGATCATACACGTGTCCTCAAATTTTCAGGCTGATCGGACGAAAATGCCCCTATGCACGTCATATCATCATTGTGGCGTGCACGTTAAAATCATCTCGGATTCGGATGGTAGGTCCCACATGAGTTGTATATCACATGTCTTTTCGCACAACATATGCTTTAGAAGGCTCTAGAAACACGAAAAGTGATATTTTTACTTTTTGACCACCAAATAGACAGCTAGGATATGGTGTGCAGAAGACATTATTATTTCCCATGATGGTAGCTGTCTTCCATTAACATTTCAGAGCAATCCAAGGTGCACGCCATATCATCATAACACGTGCATTATGACGTGCAGACCCAAATTGGCCCATTTTTCTTCTATAGCTCACCCATGTAATGAATATCATCTTTCTTTTCTGCACGACATATGTTTGAGCTCAATTTCAAGCACTTGTGGGCTTCACTTGGTCTTTGCTCTTGACGTGGGCTTGAAACTAAATTCAAAGTCTAGTGCCCATGGATGTGCTCTTGGATGCCTACAAAATAGTTAATAAAAAGAAACAAAGTTCCCTGCACCATGGTGAGTTCACACAACAAATATAAAAACAAAAACTAAAACAAAACCATTGGGTTGCCTCCCAACAAGCGCTTTATTTAAAGTCTGTAGCTAGACTTCAAAATATGCTCATGAAGGCTCAAAAGAGAGGGAATCAACTATCTCCCTTTGTGTTGGATCATAATAAGGTTTCAGCCTATTGCCATTAACCCAAAATTTCTTGCCATCTTCAGCTTTGAGCTCAAAGCTCCCATATGGCTTCTTATCAGTTATCACAAATGGCCCCATCCATTTTAATCGTAGCTTTCCTGGAAACAACCTTAGCCTAGTGTTGAATAACAAAACTTTTTATCCCAGGGCTAAAGATTCTTTATTAAGTTGCCTATCCTGCCATTTTTTGGTTCTTTCCTTATAAGTTTTAGCACTCTCATAGGCATCCACTCTAAACTCATCTAACTCAATTAATTGAGTCATCCTCAGTTCCTTGGTTTCTTGTGGATCAAAGTTTAATTTCCTCAAGGACCATTGAGCCTTGTGTTCTAATTCCACAGGTAAATGACAAGACTTCCCGTTAAGGATTTTGTAAGGGGACATTCCAATGGGAGTCTTGTAGGCTGTCCTATAACCCCATAAGGCTTCATCAAGCCTTTGAGACCAATCCTTTCTATTTCCTCCAACAGTTATCTCAAGGATAACTTTGATTTCCCTGTTGGACACCTCAGCCTGTCCATTAGCTTGTGGGTGGTAAGCTAAAGACTTCCTATGGTTGACTCCATACTTTGTCAACAACTTGTCAAACAATTTGTTACAAAAATGACTACCCTCATCACTAATAATAGCCCTTGGTGTCCCAAAACGGCTAAAGATGTTTCTGGTAAGGAATTTAGTCACCACTCTAGCATCATTCACTCCTGTTGGTATTGCCTCAACCCACTTGGACACATAATCTACAGCCAACAGAATGTATGAATACCCATCAGAAATGGGGAAAGGCCCCATAAAGTCTATGCCCCAAATATCAAAAATTTCAACTGGAAGGATTCCAGTTAAAGGCATCTCATTCTTCCTAGACAGTCCACTTACCCTTTGACATCTATCACAAGTTTTAATGAAGACATAGGTGTCTTTAACCATGTTGGGCCAATAAAACCCACAT
This sequence comes from Taxillus chinensis, assembly GCA_023512835.1. Classification (NCBI taxonomy): domain Eukaryota; kingdom Viridiplantae; phylum Streptophyta; class Magnoliopsida; order Santalales; family Loranthaceae; genus Taxillus; species Taxillus chinensis. The sequence continues at coordinate 41,668,427 of CM042090.1, forward strand.
TGCATTATCTTAGCTACTGTTCTTTGCACTCCAAAGTGGCTCCCATAATGTGATGCATGACAATGATGCATGATAGCATCCATCTCTTCCTCAGGGACACACCTCCTAATGATTTGATCAGCACACCGCCTAAAGAGGATAGGATCATCCCAAATATATTTCTTTGCATTCACTATGAACCGCTTCCGCTGGTGGTAATCAAATCCCTTAGGTATAAACTTAGTGGATAAATAGTTTGCTATATCAGCAAACCAAGGAAGCTAGCTTACTTGAAGCACTGCCTCATCAGGGAAGTCATTAGAGATAGGTAGAGACTTAGGTGCATTCTCAAGTCTAGAAAGGTGATCTGCAACAGTGTTTAAGGCTCCCTTAGTGTCTCTAATCTCTAGATCAAACTCCTATAAGAGGAGTACCCATCTCAGCAGACGTGGCTTAGCTTCCTTCTTTGTCAACAAGTACTTTAGGGCTGCATGATCAGTATAAACAATAACCTTAGACCCAAACAGGTAAGATCTAAACTTGTTGCAGCTATACACTATAGCTAGCAACTCTTTCTCAGTAGTGGTATAGTTCTGTTGGGCATTATCTAGAGTCTTACTAGCATAATAAATCACCCTAAAAATTTTCTCTCTCCTCTGACCTAGAACTACCCCTACAGCATAATCACTCGCATCACACATAAGCTCAAATGGTTGTTCCCAATCCGGAGTAACTATGACAGGGGCTGTGACCAGCTTGTGCTTAGGGACCTCAAAAGCTTTTAAACACTCTTCATTAAATTCAAAGGTTGTGTCCTTCTCCAACAACACACTTAGGGGTTTAGCTATTTTGGAGAAGTCCTTAATAAATCTTCTACAGAACCCAGCATGTCCTAAGAAACTTCTCACCCCTTTCACATTGGCTGGAGGTGGCAGGGTTTCAATTGTGGATATCTTAGCTTTATCCACCTCCAAACCTTTTGCGGACACCTTGTGCCCTAGGACTATGCCCTCACTTACCATAAAATGGCATTTCTCCCAATTGAGGACAAGTTCTTTCTCTTCACATCTCTCTAGGACAGTATCTAGGTTCTTTAAGCAATGTTGGTAAGAATTACCAAACACAGAGAAATTATCCATAAATACTTCCATTATTTCCTCTACTAGACCTTGAAAAATTGCCATCATGCACCTTTGAAAAGTCACAGGTGCATTGCATAACCCAAATGGCATTCTCCTAAAGGCAAAAGTACCAAAAGGACAAGTGAATGTAGTTTTCTCCTGGTCCTCGGGTTTAATCATGATCTGATTGTACCCAGAATATCCATATAAGAAGTAGTAATGACTATACCCAGCCAACCTATCAAGCATCTGATCAATAAAAGGAAGGGGAAAGTGGTCCTTCCTAGTGGCCTTATTTAGCTTCCTATAGTCCACACAGACTCTCCACCCTGTCACAGTTCGGGATGGAATCAATTCATTCTTTTCATTCCTAATCACCGTAATGCCCCCTTTCTTGGGCACAACATATAAAGGACTAACCCACTCACTATCAGATATAACATAAATTATCCCAGCATTTTTCCATTTTAGAACTTCTTTCCTAACAACTTCTTTCATTACTAGGTTCAATCTTCATTGTCTTTAAACAATGGGGTGAAAATCATCATTCATTAAGATTTTATGCATGCACAGCCCTGGACTAATGCCCCTAATATCTTCAATATTCCAGCCAAGTGCTTTCTTATGTCTCCTTAGAATTTCTAGCAGTTGTTCACATTCGAAAGCATTTAAAGTTGAAGCAACAATTACTGGAAATCTATTTGTGGAATCTAGAAATTCATACCTCAAGTGTCCAGGCAAGTCCTTCAGTTCTGGCGCTGGAGTTGTTTACTCGTCATGCTCCTCCTTAGCTTGCTCCAATGGACTTGATTTTGGTTCCTCCTCGTTAGTGATCAAGTCCTCTGCCTCTTGCTGTTAGATCGCTGATGTGTGAAGCACTTCATCTTCTTGTTCGATCTACTCGCTCAAGTAATCTTCAACTAATTCCTTGAAATCTTCGATCCAGAGACAACTTTCCTCTACTTGCCCTTGCAGAGACCATTCCATGTGGAAGACTAGGGTATCATCGTTTATCCTCAAGGTTAATTTACCCTGAGCAACATCAATCAAAGCACACCCTGTCCTCAGGAAGGGTCTTCTTAGGAGTAACTGAACTCCCGTGGCTTCTTCCATCTCTAATACCACAAAGTCAGTTGGAAAAATAAATGATCCCACTTTCACCAGTACATCTTCTATGATTCCCTTAGGCCTTCCAGTGAACCGGTCAGTGAACTGAAGTGATATAGAAGTGGGCTTCATTCTTGTTAACCCAAGCTGCTTGTAGAGGGCGTAAGGAGATTAAATTTATGCTGTCCCCCAAATCACATAAAGCCTACTGTTGTGGTGCGTCTCCTATTACACACGGTAGAGTGAAGCTACCCGGATCTTTATGCTTTGTGGGTAACTTCCTCTAAACCACATTGCTGACCTCATTAGTAATAGCAACAATTTCGTGGTCTCCGTATTTCCTCTTCTTCATCATGAAGTCCTTTAAAACCTTTTTACATCTGGCCATCTGCTCAAGAGAAACATGGAGTGTAATGGGTGCCCTAGCCGCCAACTGTTGCCACTTATCAAAATGACGTAGTCTTGCTAAGTAGTTTCCAATTTCCCTCAACTTGAATATAACTCGAACTAAGCATAATTTGGACTAGGTTCTTTAGAGAAAAGTGTTTAAAATAACAAAACAAAGCGATCCATGCAAAAATCCGGCTGCACGGCATGTTGCACGTCATATGGCCATATGACGTGCACCTCCAAATGGTCTGAAATTTTGCTCCAGGCTTCCTTGAAATGTGTAGAAGGCAGGGCTGCAATAAAATCCTTGCACGTCATAAGGGTCCATATGACGTGCACCCTTATTTTGCCTCCTCAGGCTGCCCCATTTTGCCACAAGTCCCTTCTTTGATAAATGAAGTGATTTGGCTGGTGTCCATGAGATGAAATTGCCTAAAAACCTGCCAAAATAGCTCAAAAACACACACACACACACACACACATATATATATATAGGCCAAGCAGTCTTCCTAGGGTGTTAGAGCAAATATCTAAGAAATATGGATAAATTAAGCTCTAATCATGCTCTTTAATACCCTAAATATGCACTAAAATAAAGACATCAATGTACGTTATCAATGACCCTAAATATTAGTGATGAAAAGATAGAGTTCAATGTCTTCAAAAGCATGAAGCATTTAGATAACTTTGAGAAAAGATGCAGGGTGGACTTGGTGGACAGTCTGGTAAGTAATCTTACTTTAAAATTCCAAGAACCCTTGGCTATAGCTATGACAAGTCCATTTGACATAAACAATGAGGAAGTGGCCATGGAAAAGAATGCCCTGGAAGTTAAGTCATATGTTTCATTCACAAAGCGATAGAAATTTGAAGAACTTGGCCCACGAAATCCTCTACCACCACCGACAATTCAAAAAGTCCCTAAGGTAGAGGTGAAGGACCTTCCCCTACATCTCAAATATGCTTTCTTGGGGGAAGATGATGAACTTCCAGTAATAATTGCAGTCGAATTGGAAGTGTCATGACCCATTTTTGATTGGGTTCGTACTGGCTTTGTGAAAGGACTTCAATGCTGGTTCATTCAGTTGATCCTAGAATTATTCCTACACAAGGCTCACACAAACCATGAAAGAAAAAAAACAGAGCTGCCACCAAACAATTGAGAGGTGTGATTGGGCACCTAGAAAAAGAAAGGTCTAACGTTCTAGAGAATTAGGTTCGGGAGTCAGTTATGTATGGGGAAGAAAGAAAAACTCTTGCACCCCCACAACGCCCATAGTTGGTACCTAGTCTTGATCTATGGGTGTTTGCTTGCATTATTCAAAAAAAGTTATTTATTATATTTTTAATTTTCGAGAAAAAGGAGTTTTTAGGATCTAGGCCTTAAAATAACCAAAACGATTTTAAAGCAAATAAAAGAGTATGTTGGACCTTGGCTAGGGCACTCATTATCACAATATTGTCTGCTTTGGCACTCGTGCGCCCACCCATGGGTCGCAGCCCGCACGGTTTTGTTTCTAACGGGCCACGACCCGTTAAAACGCCTTGTGACAAGGTGCACATGAGCCTCCTCATTAGGACGACCTCAATGTTCGCCCTAACCAATGTGAGATTGTTCTTTGGGACTCCCCGCAGGAGGTTAGAAACCCAACAGAGTATATTATAATTTTAAAAAAAGAATGTGGGATCTAGGCCCATGTGACAGTATTGTATTTTTTTTTTAGGAAAACAAAAGTAATTTTGTTTTAGAAAAAACATTTAAATTCAAATATGGAAATATTGCCACAATTGATATTGGCCTAGGCAGACTAGGATATGATCATTTAGGGTTCAATCCTCATGATAGCCCGGGCCTTGTTTTAATTTTTTCTAGAAAATGATCTTTTGATTGTTTTTTTATTTTTGAAGAAAAAAGGAATAAGAGTTGAAAGGGAAACTATTTCACTTCAAAATATTTGAGAAAAGAAGTTTTAACAGTTTAAATATGGAGAAATTAAAGAGAAGAATTTGGGTGGTATTTTTGTGACTGAACTTAGAGATTTTCCTCCAAAAGTCTCCCGGAAAACAAAAAGGTTAGAAAGAAAAATACAGTTTTCCTTCTTTGGTTTAAGCCTTCAGTTTCGATGATTCCAAAATGCTTCCTCTTTGGTTTGGAATGTCCCCATTAGCCGCTTGAAGATAGAGTAATTCTGGATGCCTTTCTCCTTAGAAAATAAGTATATCTCTCTTTGATTTTTTTCTCTCGAAAATCCTCCTTTAATAATTGATGCCCCTCTCCTCTGATAATTCTTCCTCCACATCTACCTCCTGGGATAGTATATTTATAGGCGTGTATAGGAGTATCCGTTAGCTAGGCATTAATTGCACCCTTTGCGATTCCAATAAGTCAAATGTGATGTCCTGAGAACCTCATTATGGCTCCTTGTTCCCGTGTTTGAAAATAAATAAATTGCTTGGGATTTATTTTAATATTCCATTGTATCTGGATGCTTTGGCGAGTAAGGGTTGAATGCACTTCTGGGTGTATTGGCGCCATTGGGAATTAATGGCTACGCAATCTCCAGGGTCAATTGTGATGTCCTGAGGAGTTTATCTATTAAAATGACATTTAATTACAGAGGCTTCCCGTCCCTATGTTTGAAAATGGAGTTCCAAGACACTGGTAGCATTTAATGCATTTGGAAAATGATTTTTCTGGATTTTTCAAAGTCCCAATACTTTGGAGTCACTCCCATACATGTGGAGGAGCTATTTTTCTGGATCATTGGGATGGTTTCCATACTACTGTGAGCTTATTCTGCATTATAGGGATGATTTTCGGACTATTAGGAGCTTATTCCGGATCATTGGGTCCTTATTCCACATATTTTGGCTTGTTCCGGATCATTAGTCTCTTATTCCGTATCATCCTTACATCATTTGACCAAGTTTGACCTCTGTATTTGAGCTTTGACTAAGTTTGACCTCTGAATTTTGCGTTTCTCAAAAATATTTTGGATTTGGGCCCAGTCACCAGTTAGCGACTCCTCTTGGGTTTCCCTGATCCTCTCTTGCTCTTACTTTCTGTGTAAGGAGAGTATCTTTGTATATATGCTGGGCGAAGGAGAAGCAAAATTGTCAATGTGAGACAGACATGCATATAAAGAACCAAAATTCATAGAAAATAAGGTAGATTTTTGGAGCAACTTCAAAAATTCATAAATTTCTCCATAGAGCTCTGATTAAGGTCAAATTGGTCTTGTTTTGCTAGAAATCATGTTAGCTATTTTCTAAATTTGGAATCACTCAAAAAGGATTAACCATTCTGGATAAAATCTTGAAAACCGCACATGGGTACATGATAAAGTAAACATTCTGCCCGTCTGATTCAAAAAATCATAACTAATTGTACACAGCTCAGAATATCCTCAAATTGGTTGGAGATGATAGATAAAGATGTTATCTAACCAATGCAATTGACTTTGTTCAATTCCGACAAGTATTGAGAAATTGGCAAAACAATGCGCTGCGCACCGGCTGTCTCACCCTAACTCGACTACTGACTTCAAAAAATCATAACTAAATGTATAGAGATCGGAATAACTTCAACCCATTTGTAAATGATAGATATTTATGTTATCACACAGTGCTTTCCTTGGGGCATTTTAAGGTCTCCCAGAGTAGTCCTTAGCATTATGGCCGTTCACCAAGTATGGTTGTGTTTTAACTCGATCAAAATGGGATTCAACAAGAAGGAGAAAGATTAAATAGACTCTTTGGATCATCATTTGATGAGTGCCTTAGTAATCTCTTTAAAATCATGCAGCATTATGGGGACACGAACTTAACTTCGAATAGGGAGAATTGCCACTTCATGGTACAAGAAGGAATAGTTTTGGGCCATAAAGTCTCTAGAGCTGAAATTGAAGTGGGCAAAGCAAAGATCTCGGTCATTAAAAATCTTCCTCCACTTACTACTGTGAGGAGCTTTGTAGGGCACACTGGGTTCTATCGGCGCTTCATCAAAAACTTCTCAAAGATCTCTAAGCCCCTTTGTTCACTTCTGGCTAAAGATGCAGACTTCATTTTCACAGAAAAATGCTAAGCTTCTTTCTCTCAACTCATACAAGCTCTCATCGATGCCCCAATTATTATAGCACCAAACTGGAGCCTACCATTCAAACTAATGTGTGACGCAAGTGACTTTCCAGTAGGAGCTATACTTAGGTAGAGGAAGGAGAAGAAGTTACATGCCATAACATGTGCCAGTAAACTCCTAAATAAAACCCAAATAAACTATGCCACAAGAGAGAAGGAGCTATTGGCAATTGTCTTTGCCTTTGACAAATTTAGGTGTTACTTGTTGAGATCCAAATCAGTGGTATACACCAACTATGTACCAATCAAGTACCTCATCACAAAAAAGGATTCCAAACCAAGATTGATTCGATGGGAACTCTTACTCCAGGAGTTTGAGTTCATAATCAAAGACAAGGAGGGTACCCAAAATGCAGTAGATGACCACCTATCACACCTAGAAAACACTCAAAATCAGGAAGGTACTGAAGAAGATATTCATGACAAGTTTCCAGATGAGTATCTATTCAAGGCACAAGCAAATGTATCTTGGTTCGCTAACTATGTGAATTATATAGTTGATGGAGTGATGCCTTATCAATCAAGCTACCAATAGAAGAAGAGGTTTTTAGTAGATATAAAACACTACATATGAGAGGATCCATTACGTTTTAAAGCCTGCGGCGATGGAATCATTCAAAGATGTGTCCCAGAGAAGGAAATGTCAGATATTTTACATCATTGCCATAGTCGAGAATTTGGTGGACACATGGGATCCACTAAGACCACCGCTAAGGTACTTCAATCTGAATTTTTCTGGCCTACCTTATTTAAAGATGCTAGAGAGTATGTGGTGCAATGCGACACTTGTCAGAGAACTAGAAGCCTTGGAAGACGAAACGAATTGCCCCGCACTAATATACTCAAAATTAAACTATTCGATGTATGGGGTATAGACTTCATGGGACCATTCCCACTTTCCTTCAACAATCAATACATCCTCTTGCTAACAACAACAATGATATTCAAGTATAGTAAGCTTTATGTACCATAATGTTTATTCTTTGTATTAAGGCTGAAATTGTGTACTTGCTGTTGTTTCTTAATGAAAGGTGCAATTATCATAACTCTGTGAATGTATCTTACTGCCTCACTAACCAGATCATATTACAAAGGGTTTTGGCATCTCCATATTGGGGGAGATTGTTGGATCAAATCCTGAATTTGGATGATGTAGATGAAACCCTATGTAATTTGATTTGAGAGCTTTTAATGTCTATGTCTAACTTAGTTGCAAAAGATAATCTTAAACTCGATCTTCACTTGTGAGCATTAGGTTAAGGACAAGATATATAATCCTGATCCGGATCAATGAGAGTGACGACAAGTGACTTGGTAAATAACCAAGTTAACACAAGATACGAATTAAGGAATATTAGCATAGAGTAAGAGAGCATTGATGTGGAATGAGGATCCAAGTCTTCCACTCGCGTGGACTAAGGACAAGAAGACGCGGACTAAGGATCCGGGTTTTATACTCGCGTGGAGTAAGGAAAAAATGATGCAGAATAAAGACCCGAGTCTTTTATTCGCACGAAGTAAGGAAGAAAAGATGTGGAGTAAGGAAGCACTAATACTGAATAAGGATTCCGAGCATTCAAGAAACATGGAATAAGGAACCTTGTTGCAGAATAAGATATCCGAGCACTTCATTAATACGGAGTAAGGAACCTTGCAACGAAATAAGGATCCGAGCACTCAATTGATGCGGAGTAAGCAGCCATTGACACGAAGTAAGGAATCTGAGCTCTTCATTAATACGGAGTAAGGAATCTTGCGACGAAATAAGATGATGTTGCTTCGTTCACTCGCTATGTCAGTTTAGCGCATTTAAGTTTGTTGTGTCCCGATGTAAGATAGATCTGTTGAAGACATTTATATCATCTTACACGTGGATCACTCAGATGCGTGGACACGATCTCTAATGCTATTGGAATTACGTAAAGCTATTCAATATGCTCATACTTCTAATATCTCAAGCTCCAAATTCGCAACAATTAAAGCAGAGGTATTTTTTGAGAAGATCATCAACGTAGCTCAATGATTGGAAAATCCAGTTCCAAGAATGTCTCAGGGATTGCCTATAAATATAAGTCTTCTATATTTGTGTAAGTGTGCTTTTAAGGTGTACCTGCACTTGTGCTTAGAAATTGTAATACTTGATAGAGTGTGCGTAATTGTTTAGATTCAGAGTGTGACTATAAGCTAGAGAGAGATATCCTTCAGTAGATACAAAGTCTGTGCAAATAGCGTAATTTGCTATTGATTTTGTTGTAATCATCTTTTGATAATAATACAAAATACTTCCACTATCTGATTGTCTTCCGCACTGATCTATTCATTCAATCAAAAAGTGTTGTGTTAGAAAGAAGAAAAGAGTTTTTCAAAGAGTTTATTCACCCCCTTTTAGGTTCTCCGGGACCAACAGTCAAGAATGTGGTGGACATATGGGATCCACTAAGACCACCGCTAAGGAACTTCAATTTGGATTTTTCTGGCCTACCTTGTTTAAAGATACTAGAGAGTATGTGGTGTAATGCGACGCTTGTCAGAGAACCGAAAGCCTTGGAAGACTAAATGAATTGCCCCGCACTAATATACTTGAAATTGAACTATTCGATGTATGGGGTATAGACTTCATATGACCATTCCCTCCTTCCTTCAACAATCAATACATCCTCTTGGTGATAAACTATGTTTCGAAATGGGTCGAAGCAGTTGCAGTTCCTGTCGGTACCTCCAAGGTAGTAACTAAATTCCTCAAGAAACAGATATTCACGAGGTTTGGGGTTCCTCAAGCATTGATTAGTAATGGGGGAACCCCTTTTTGCAACCAACACTTGACCAAGTTCTTGAAGAGATACAAAGTTCATTATACCATATCATCCTTAAGCTAATGGTTAAGCAGAGATTTTCAACAGGGAAATAAAGAGGATTTTGGAGTGAACGTTATGCCTTTCTCGGAAGGATTGGAGTATCAAGCTGGATGATGTACTCTGGGCATACTGTACCGCATTCAAGACTCCAATTGGGACCCCCCTTATCAACTAGTTTACGGGAAAGCATGTCATCTCCCAGTTGAGTTAGAACACAAAGCATACTGGGCCAATCATTTCCTAAACATGGATGCTCAGAAGGCTGGTGAAGAACAACTGCTTCAATTGAACGAATTGGAAGAATTCAGACGATCAACTTACAAGAATGCCAAGATCTATAAAGAACATACTAAGAAGTGGCATGACAAACATATTTCTTCCAAACAATTCACAGTGAGATAGATGGTATTACTATTCAATTCAATATTAAAACTCTTTCTAGGGAAACTGAAATCAAAATGGTCTGGTCAATTCCATATCTGTGAGACACTGAAGAATGGAGCAATAAGCATACAATCAGAAACAAATGCACCATTCCTTATCAACGGACAAAGACTGAAGCCTTATGTGTGTAAGGAGTCACTTGAGCAGATGGTGACTTACCGACAGTCCGAAACATCTTGAACATACCACAAACAGTCTAGCTTGGACCCTAAACAAGCACTATCGGGAGGTAGCCCAATGTGTTTATCTATTTGGATTTATTTTCTTGCATTTTATAGGATTTGATATCTTCTAGTAAGGAACTTGTCACATCCTCGATTCTAGAGAACCAAAACCGAACACGTGACTTTCCCATGCCTGCACCCAAATGGTCAAGGGGTTGGTGAAAAGCACCTGAGGGACATACAAAGTAGGTGTTATCCAAATTCCTCGTACGAACATACATCAAGGGTATGGAAGTACTTTTTCAAATGTCAAACAACTATTATAAGTATATTGTAAAAAAATTATTACATAAACTTAGTCAATTCTTACAACTATCCATAGACCCTTGTTCGGGATTACGATCCAATAAAAATAAGATTTAACAAAATTCATACATTAAATAAATACCCCGCTGAGTAGCAGAACCCATCGCTAGCTCCTGTCAATACCTGGAGAAAACAAATCAACGGGTAGGGGTGAACATAAAGCTCAGTAGGTGATCTACCACTCCTCGCCAACCCTCAACAATGAACTACTAATACTATATGCCCTGTGTATAAGTGTACATGTGTAGTGGGAGCTATTAGATGTTAATGCGACACACAACAATACAAATTAGAATACAAACCACTAAACAGGAAACCATATCCATCATACCACCCTATCACAATATCATAAATCACCACATTACAACTCGTAACATCACATAGGTCACATCAAACCAATTCATATTCGCACTTTACCGTGCTCACTGTGCTTTACCACACCGATGTCCTTGACCGGATCTATCGTATATTTTTGTCCTTTACTAGACAATTGTCCTTTACCAGACCTCATTACAACAAATATAGTGCACTATATAACAAGAACACACATCAACAATATCAACATTACAAGTTCAATATATCAAATTATGAAATCCCACATCAACAAAATCAATACATAACATCTGCAGTATAACCATACCAGTGTACAATCATTATAAATATGTTTTTAGCATAAAATAAATATATACACATCAATTATAACAATAAAAGGCATACTATAATCCTCAAACATTCATTAAGTTTTTCCACTAGAGGTTTTAAGCTTAAATTCCTATTAACAGATTAAAAGTAGCAAAATAGGTTGATAAAATAGTACAGATTCTGTCCCAACTTCGAAAAATCATAACTAATTCTACGGACCTCCAATTTGCTTATAATACCCACCGTTTTGAAGGTTTTTTAACTGGCTATCCAATAAAAATATCAGACCATGTTACTGTTCACATGACCATAATATTGTTCACCCGACCACTCTGAATTTCTCCCGACCAGAAGTCAAAGTTTGTCGAAATACCACGAATATTCTGCCCGTATAAAAATTAGCTTTACCCGACCACCTCAAAAATCACCCCACCAAAAGGAAAAGTTCATCAAAATACCGCAAATATTATGCCCGTATAAAAATTAGCTTCACCTTACCATTTACTATTCACCCGGCCAACACTGTTCACCGACCAAACTGTTCATACTGTTCCAACATATGAAGAATCCACCCTAAAACGATTTCTAAATCCTCAACATCAATTTTGAACGTCAAACATCTTATTAAGGCTCCCTATGTCAGTTACATGTAAAATCGCTCGTTCTCTGTTCAAATCTCTAATCTAAGCCAAACCTAAGTCATAAGACTTTAAGAGAGATGTAGAAGGGATAGAAACACCTACCTCTAACATAGTGCAACAGGCTTCACTTGTCAGAACGCCAGGAAGCTTCAAGCCACAACCTTCTTCTCTCTCCCTTGCTCCAAAGATTGAAAGGGCTCTCAATACGCAATGAAACAACGGCCAACACTCCTTGGCCAGCCTCCCTATTTATAGAGGTGAGCAGGAGTCCAATTTAGTTTTAACTTCTTACTGATTAAGAAACCTAATTATACTAGATTTCCTAATGAACTAAAATTCCTATCTTAAACCATTGTAAAATACCAAAAAGCCCTTCATTAATCAAAATTCGTATTTATATTAAATATTAATAATATTAAATTATAAAATAACTGAATTGATTAATTTACCCCTTAAATCGCCACTAGATATTACTAAAATACTCCTGGATCATCTACATACCAAATAAGACCCATTTAAAGTCTAAATGACCATATTTTTAGCTACAAAACCAAAATAATGTCCTCAAACCAAATATTAGCTATCTTTTAGCCTATTTCGGGTACGGGATATTACATCCTCCCTACCTTAGGACTTTTCGTCCTCAAAAAGACATAACCTCAACCACAAGAGTATAAGACAACATCATTTATAAAACTCCTAGCAGATTACATGTTACCGACTATATAAGTATATATATATATATATATACACATATAGATCATCATCAGTAGATGCTTTACTGCATATCACATCTATTACCATTTGTTATACAGCTCAAGCAACATTATATTCCATAATATATCATAACAATATATTAACATATCACAGCAAGATAGCATAACAACGCATCACAACTAACTTAGGTAATGGAAACTAGCAGTAACATTACTAAAACAAGCAACAAAACAATTAAAAAGAAATACAAGAATGGAAGGATCTTGATATCCTCTCCACCTTAGACTTATTCGTCCTCGAACAACTCATGACGAAAAACACACATTTGGATCTCACTCTCCCAAGTTTTGCTTGTTTAACCATCAACGGAGCCTTTGTCTGTCACTTCATAAAATCGTTCTTAACTGTGGACAAACATTGGAGCCAACACTCCACCTTTACGATGCAGCAGACAATGGAGCTAAGAGAGAAGGCAGCAACTATGATCTTCAAGTATAGTAAGCCTTATGTACCTTAGTGAAAAACCTGTATTAAGGCTGAATTGTATTTAGTTCTTTGATTAATGAAATTGGTTGTGTTGCGTATTCTGTATGATATTCTTTTGCATCGCTTACCGGATCGGATTACAAAGGGTTTGGGCATATCCATAATTGGGGGAGATTGTTGGATCAAACCCAGAATTTGGATAATGCTGATAAAGCCTTATGTAATTTGATCTGAGATCTTTTGTGTTTATTTGATCATTGCAGAAGGTATGTTACTAATCCAAAGATGCACTCGTGAGAGCAAAGCTAAGGACAGGATACATAATCCTGATCCGGACAAGAGTGAGTGTCGTCAAACACTTGGTAAATAACCAAGTAACAAATACATACGGAATAAGGAACAATCCTACGGACTAAGAACTTAAAGGATAAGTGCGGAGTAAGTAAACTAGATGCGGAGTAAGGAATCCGGATTTATTACTCGCCCGGAGTAAGGAACTTACATACGGAGTAAGGAACTTACATGCGGAGTAAGGAACTTACATGCGGAGTAAGAAAGCGCTGACACGGAATAAGTCATCAGACTTTTCAAGACTCGCCCGAAGTAAGGAACTTACATACTGAGTAAGGAACTTACATGCGGAGTAAGGAACTTACATGCGGAGTAAGGAACTTACATACGGAGTAAGGAACTTACATGCGGAGTAAGAAAGCGCTGACACGGAATAAGTCATCAGACTTTTCAAGACTTGCCCGGAGTAAGGAACTTACATGCGGAGTAAGGAACTTACATGCGGAGTAAGGAACTTACATACGGAGTAAGGAACTTACATGCGGAGTAAGGAACTTACATGCGGAGTAAGGAACTTACATGCGGAGTAAGGAAGCGCTGACACGGACTAAGGATTCCAGATCTTGAATAGATACGGAGTAAGCAACCACTGACACGGAGTAAGGTTCCGAGCTTCATTAACTACGGAGTAAGGAAAATTACACCGGACCAAGAAGACATTGCTCCAACTAAACCGCATTTAAAGTTATCAGCTCGTGGTGTCCCGATGTAAGACGAATGTATTGAGAACCTGAAGAATCTTACACGTGGATCATCCGGATATGTGGACACAACCTTAATTGTATCTCGGAACTCACAAAGACATTTATACTCTTCAAATCCAAGATCTTGAGCTCCACAATCCGCAGCAGTTAAGGCAGAGAGATTACCGAGGGATAGTTAGTGCGGAACGCATTCCAGAACTACAAGTTCCAAGGTTGTCTCTTAGGAATATTTTGTATAAATATTCATACTTATACTTTATGTAAAAAGAGAGAAGTTGAGACGTGTAAACAAAACAAAAGAAAATAAGAGCGTCATCATCTTTGGAGATAGAACTTGGCTAGAGTGTGAGTTCATTTTGTAAACAGAGTGTAAGAGAGTGTTTGCTTCTATTTTGTTTACACGTCTCAACTTCTCTCTTTTTACATAAAGTATAAGTATGAATATTTATACAAAACATTCCTAAGAGACAACCTTGGAACTTGTAGTTCCGGAATGCGTTCCGTACTAACTATCCCTCGGTAATCTCTCTGCCTTAACTGCTGCGGATTGTGGAGCTCAAGATCTTGGATTTGAAGAGTATAAATGTCTTTGTGAGTTCCGAGATACAATTAAGGTTGTGTCCACATATCTGGATGATCCACGTGTAAGATTCTTCAGGTTCTCAATACATTCGTCTTACATCGGGACACCACGAGCTGATAACTTTAAATGCGGTTTAGTTGGAGCAATGTCTTCTTGGTCCGGTGTAATTTTCCTTACTCCGTAGTTAATGAAGCTCGGAACCTTACTCCGTGTCGTTGGTTGCTTACTCCGTATCTATTCGATCTTGGAATCCTTAGTCCGTGTCAGCGCTTCCTTACTCCGCATGTAAGTTCCTTACTCCGCATGTAAGTTCCTTACTCCGTATGTAAGTTCCTTACTCCGCATGTAAGTTCCTTACTCCGCATGTAAGTTCCTTACTCCGCATGTAAGTTCCTTACTCCGAGCGAGTCTTGAAAAGTCTGATGACTTATTCCGTGTCAGCGCTTTCTTACTCCGCATGTAAGTTCCTTACTCCGCATGTAAGTTCCTTACTCCGTATGTAAGTTCCTTACTCCGGGCGAGTAATAAATCCGGATTCCTTACTCCGCATCTGGTTTCCTTACTCCGCATCTAGTTTACTTACTCCGCACTTATCCTTTAAGTTCTTAGTCCGTAGGATTATTCCTTATTCCGTATGTATTTGTTACTTGGTTATTTACCAAGTGTTTGACGACACTCACTCTTGTCCGGATCAGGATTATGTATCCTGTCCTTAGCTTTGCTCTCACGAGTGCATCTTTGGATTAGTAACATACCTTCTGCAATGATCAAATAAACACAAAAGATCTCAGATCAAATTACATAAGGCTTTATCAGCATTATCCAAATTCTGGGTTTGATCCAACAGACCCCATTTTGTCCGGTTGGACATATTAACCCCAGTTGATGTACATACCTTTTTGCCCGAGCCGTATACCTTGTTAAATAGGTCCTTAGCGATTACCCGCAATTTACACAAGATGGAAGCATTGACACGAACAGGGAAGCCCAAAATTGATAACCTCTGTTGCAAGCCTCTAAAGTGTCCCAAGATCAATGCCAGGTGATAGAGGAGGAAATTTGAAAACTAACGCACTTGACCGAGCTCAATTCTGATTTAAAATGAAGAAGTTATGGCCAAAACAATTTTTGTTGGAAAAAGTCAACTTTACCAAAAGACGGTCAATGCCCCTGGTCAAACTGCCCAAAAATGTGCATGTGAGGAATAGTCCGAAATGTCTATTTTTGCGAATACAGGTCCTCCCAAACAATCCCCGAAAGGTTGTCCATTTTTGCATTTTGGGTGGGGGTAAAAAGGTAATTAAAAAAAACCTTGACTCGTAGCCTCGAAGCCTCGAAGCCCTGAAGCCTCGAAGCCTCGAAGCCTTCGACCCTCCGCCCTGCCGACACTTTGACCCACGGACCTTCGACCCTTCACCCCTTGCCCTTCGACCCTTAGCTCTTCGACCCGTTGACCGTTGACCTTTGACCTGCCAACACTTCGACCCATTGACCGTTGACCTCCGACCCACCGAAACTTCGACCCTTCCGACACTTCGACCTGCCGACACTCTGACCCTTTGACCTCTGACCTTCGCTGTCTGGCCCCTCTCCCTAGCTCTCTCGCTAATTGATCACAGGATACGTTTGTTATGAGCTGGCCATCTGACAAAGCTGTTTTTCAATGCTTGTCAGTCACATGTGCTAATAAAAACTTAAGAAAGGACAATCACAAGCTGCAGAAGTCGCTATTCCCTCCGACAAAAGGCAGAATCTGAAAATAAAGAATATGGCATCAATAATACAGCATTAAATGCTGCCATCAATGCAATACAGCCAACGCCTTTACATCAAGTCCTCTGTCCATGCGAAAAAGGAGAAGACCCAGAGAACACCTAGAGATTATGCCTAAAAAAAAAACCCTTTCTAATTTGCTGCCATTCTATCTAAAATTTGCCCAACTACTGCATTCAAAAAAAAAACAACTTTATGCTATTCTGCAATCAAAAATCGCCCATTTTTTAAAATCCCTTTTCCATAATACCTCGTTACAACTCTCTTTTTCCCAGCAAAGGAAAAGACAACAACTCTAGTTTCAGCCCTCTCTTTCTACGTTTTCATCACAAAAAATGCCAATTCGTTTTCATTCCCTATTCCTTACACCCACTCTCCTTATTTCCAGTTACCAAAAAATCTTAAACCTAAAAAAATACATCACTCCAATCTCCAAATACCAGGAAATCTTTTTTACAAATCTCACTGCCAGATTTGTTGGTTCTATCTTCGAGTAGGCGATTATCAGCACAGACAAGATAGTTTAAACAAAATATTTCAGACGTATGTCCCGTGTTAAAGCCCCGTTCAAGCCAAAGTCAGTGTAATTTACATTTGCTGCTCTATTTTTTTAGCTTACTTGTATTTACATTTGAGGTAATGTAATTTTAGTATTTTCCTTATTTTCATTTTTCTCTATACTTAATGTAATTTTTAGTATTTTCTGTTGTATTTTCTTTCTTTGCATGTTGTACGTTGTAATATGTAAAATATAGTGGAAACAAAAAACAGAGAGCACAAGGAGAGGTGTTGGATCAAACCTAGAATTTGGATGATGCGGATCAAACCCTATGTAATTGGATTCAAGATGTTTGTTGTTTATTCTAAGTCTGTGCAGAAGATAAAACTTTAATCCGGACCTTCTCCCATAAGGACAAAGCTAAGGACAGGACACATAATCCTGATCCGGATCATCGTGATTGTCGTCATTCACTTGGTACATAACCAAGATATCATCTAGACTAAGGATCCTTCGTGAAGAGTAATCACTTGACAAAACGACCAAGGAACCCGCGTCTAACTTTCAACTAGACCATGTCAAGTGATGCGGAGTAAGATTCCGAGTCTATAACTCACACGAAGTAAGAGAGACTTGTTGCGAAGAACGAATCGAAGTTGTCACTCCACCGGACCAAGGAAATAAAGACACGGACTATGAAATCCAAGTCTGTCACTGATGCGGAGTAAGGACAACTGTTGCGGAGTAAGGGAAGCTAACGCGGAGTAAGGAATCCGAACCAAGCGCTGATGTAGAGTAAGCATTCCGTACCTACTCTATGCGGAGTAAGGAAGCGCTTACAAGGAACAAGGATTCCAGGACTATACCGATACGGAGTAAGCAATTACTGACACGGAGTAAGGATCCGAGCTTCGTTGATACGGAGTAAGGAACCTTACTACGGACTAAGAATACGCTGCTTCACCTTTTCCAGGTCGCATTTAATGGTCAACTCGCTATGTCCTGATGAAAGACAAACTCATTGAAGATCTAAACTGTCTTACACGTGGAACACTGAGAGATGTGGACGCAGTCTCAAATGCAATTGGAATCAAGCAAAGTAATTCATTACACTTATGCTTCCAATATTTCGAACTCCACATCCGTAGCAGTTAAAGCAGAAGTATTTTCCGAGAAGAACTTAATGTTACACAGTGCTCGGGATATACAGTTCCAAGATAGATTCATAGGAATGTTTATAAATACAAAACTGTGTATATTCATAAAAAAAAAGAGGTTGTGGTACAGAGCTCATAGAGATTATAAATGCCAGTGTGTGTAACTGTAAAACTGAGTGTTATTGTAATCAGCTGTAATTGCTGCTTATTTTGTTGTAATTATCATCAGATAATAGAGCAAAATACTTCCACTATCTGGTTATCTTCCGCACTGATTTTACATTTTCTAACCAGATTGTGTTGTACCTGTGAGAGGAAAAGAGTTTTGATTTGAGCCTATTCACCCCCCCTCTAGGCTACTAGGGACTAACAAGAGACATAAAAAAAAGATGATGAAAAAGAAAAAAAAAGTGCTTTTACTTTTATTTGTGGATGCCATAATCACACACTCCACGTTTGTTTATTTTAATGTATGTGTTCATTACTTTGACACGCATTTATGACTTTGAGTTTTCAAAACAAAACAAAAAAAAAGGAAAAGTTTTCAAAAAAACAAAAACAAAACAAAAACAAAAACAAAATCAAAATCAAAATAAAACAAATCGTTTTTTTAAAACAAAAACAAACACAAAACAAAAACATAAGCGAAGCAAAACAAACAAAAAAACACGTTTTCCAAAAAAAAAAAAAAAAACAAAAACAAAAACAAAAACAAAACAAAACAAAAAAAACAAAAAACAAAACAACAACAACAAAAATAAAAATAATAATAAGTAAATAAAATAATAAAATAAAATTTAGGATTTCATTTTCACTTCCAACAAAAAACCAAAACTTTTAGAATTCTTTTAGAAATTTAGGGTAAATCAATTTTAATCATAACTTAGCCAAATAAACAACATAAACTTTCTAAGAAACCCTACCCAATCACAGAAGTAGAGACAAATAGAAAACCTCCTCCTCCGAAAAATAGATACCAAAAGGGCGCTATAGGGGTGCTAATCCTTCCCTACACGTAACCAACTCCCGAACCCTCCTCTGATGACGCAGACCACATTTTACTACTCGAGGTAGAGGGTATCCAAATGTACCCCAAAAATAGTTGGTGGCGACTCTAAATTTTCTCGCCATTGGTTTAGTTTGAGATCACCCCAAACGGGCCCGGACGAAAACCAGTGATGACACAATGTATACTTATAAAACCATTTGTACATTTCGCATACAAGAAGAGTTGTATAGGGATAAAGCAAACAACATAATCAAATACTATAATCAAAGGGTTAACAAATAACAACAATCTTATGAAAGCATTGCTAACCAATGGTTAAAAACATAAACATCCGGTTCATATCTTCTGTCCAACGTAGTAGGGTGAAATCTTGTTCCTGAGGACCTTGCAATTTACATCACTTAACAATGCCGCTTCAATCTGTCCATACCGTGCAAGGATAGCCACAACAAAACTTATAACATCTAAACTACCAAGGTTCATTATCTTGAAACTCACAATGGTCACGTGGATTCATCACTGCCTCTCATTCTTAGGGTATATTAGATAACATACTGCGTACTATACTTGTTGATTATATCAACAATTATAACTCATTGAAAAGCATTATCTATTTTAAGCTCTTCTAGCATAATCACACCATCAAATTTCTACCCAAAGAGGTAAAACAATCATTCTATCTAGTCAATCACGACCACAACTAATGCTTGTTTACAAGTCAATCAACTTTGTGCATTATATACTAGCCTCCGAGAACCACAATCCATCACCTCTCACAGTACATCACACTAGCCTTAAGGAAAGCATAAGAACAAAACAAACTCTACCCACATATACCCTACCACCCAAAGACTGAACAAAAGAATAACCAATCTTGGCAAACCCACTATACTCACTCATAATACCTAACTCTCCCAACAATACTTCATAGCTCACACAAGCCTAGGCATTTCCCATAATATCAACACACTAATATTTTATTATTTATTTTATTATTTTTTTGGCAAGACAACCACCACATATTAAAGCAAGATGGGAACAATTTCAACCACTATCCACGAACTGTATGCCCAATAAACTGCTTATAATGTCAATAACAATGTAACCATGAATAATAGAGTCTACACAACCATATAATATAATAACAAGACACCACAACCAATGAGAAGTACTACCGACCCAACAAGCCACAACTGTGCACCACCAATATGCTTCTTGTGCAACTAATAGATAATTTTAGCTGTCTAAAACTAATACATCTACCAATGATACCCAAGAATATCCTATTTGATAAATACATGAACACTAAAGGGGATTTCTACGAGTCCCAAAATACATTGCTAACCACACAGAAATCTATAACAACTACCAAACATGATATCCACTAAATTTCAAGAACTAACCATCACTTGGAAGTGAACAAATTGACTATATTCCTAGTCTGGAGATATCATCCATACATAATGATATCCATCCTAATGATCATTCAAGTACACACATCAAGCTATGCTCTAATCCAAACAACCCAATAATCATTGCATATCAACTACAACTGTTTGTAGGGGTTACATACTAAGCCAACAAACTATCATTCTATCTCCTGAGTTTTTTAAGTTTAACTAACTAAATATAACTCCATTACAGATTTACACACACATATTTGCCACTCACTTTACCCACAAAATATCCTTAGTACCTTATGTTTTGAGTTAAAACACACAACAACTTCTATCACCACTCTTGGCTTTCAAACTAACATATTATCATATTCAAGTCAAGATACTTAACACCCAAATTATAATTGAACTAACAGGAACCCATCACAAATGTGTTACTTTGGAGGCCACCACCCCTGAGTATAGCTCCATAAGCACAATGTCAACCTAATAAAAACTAGTCCACCCAACAGTAACTCTACTACTAATGGTCAATCCCTCAATTCATGGTCTATTTAACCATTTATCACGGCAACACAATAAATAATCTAGTATCAATCAAACCATTTACACATTTAAAAAGAACATCTACCATACCCCTTACCACTAAGGTCACGATCTAACCTCACCCACTGGTGAATTCTTAATGTCTATCTTAACTGATGTCAATCTTCCCCCATAGCACACTAATATATGCTTGATCCGTTGGAGTCCTGCTTGACCAACCCTTCAATATCGATACCTCCCATTAGGCCTACTACGTTATAGGTCGCGCCTACTTTGTTGGCCAATTTGGATGGTACGCACATCCTTCGTACACCCGAGCTGCTCGCCATTGCACATATGTATATACTTCCTTTAAGAATCTCCCTCCATGTGACCTGGCACATCTCAATCCATGCAAGTTCCCTTAATACTCAAAATAGATTTATTACTCAACACTTACGCGCGATATGATAATCTTGGTGTGTATCGCTGACACGAAATTTGTCATTGCTCTTGCAACTCCTCCTGCATTACCTTGACAACTAATATTCCCCTTAGGAACTGTCACATAAACTACCCACACACTATATGATGCAACCAACAGACCATCATCATATGGTTAATCGACCCAACATTTCTCATCCAAAGGAGGCAAACAGGAATATTCAACATCAACATTCAACAAAGAATAATCACGACCCATAGGTCC
This sequence comes from Taxillus chinensis, assembly GCA_023512835.1. NCBI lineage: Eukaryota > Viridiplantae > Streptophyta > Magnoliopsida > Santalales > Loranthaceae > Taxillus > Taxillus chinensis. Next base: position 41,690,183 of record CM042090.1, read on the forward strand.
ATACTAACCTCATGTTATCAACCACAAAAATCAAAAAAATATCCATTACAAGTCTATATCATAGAACATTTATGACCCTCATGTCTAAAACAATTCTTTAATATGGTTTCAGTTTCCTCTTACCAACTTATAGCTACAAATAATCAAGCATGACCTGTGGGTCCACATAAACAGATAACATGGTTCACATTATCCTTATCAACTGAACAATCATCATGACCAATCAATCAACAAGCATGACCCATAGGTCTTCATCAAACATTGATAGGGTTTATATTCCCCTGTCACCTACTCAAGTTAACTTGCTACCACGCCACCCATCAATTGGTAGGGTTCATATTCCCTTACCACCATAATACATCATATCATATTTTTTTATCATTCAATGTTAAATTAGCTCACTTAACTAAAAACATCATGTGTCAAGATATGACACTCACAATCCATATAATCTCAAACAACACTTAGCAAGCAACTATAAGATTAATCAATCATCAAAGTATCATGCGCAATCAAATTTAGTGCTTATAATGCTCAAGCAACATGGTTGTATGTATGCACCCAACCCAATGTGTCCTAAGATAATCTGACTGACCCTAAGGTAACCAACGACACGAATAAGGACTGTGTTGGCCATATGCCCTCCTTAATGTCTCCTAAGCACCAAAGTACCAATCAGCCACGCAAACTAACCTAGGTCCAACTAGAACGACTGTTCTAATACCTACTTGTCATGTCCACGATTCTGGAGAACCAAAACCGAACACGTGAGTCCCCCATGCCTGCACCCGAGTGGTCAAGGGGTTGGTGACAAGCACCTATGAGGGACATACAAAGCGGGTGCTGTCCAAATTCCCTGTACAAACATACATCAAGGGTATGAAAGTACTTTTCCAAATGCCAAACAACCATTATAAGTATATTATAAAAAAAATCTTTACATAAACTCAGTCAATTCTTACAGCTATCCATGGACCCTTGTCCAGGATTACGATCCACTAAAAATAACATTTAACAAAATTCATACATTAAATAAATACTCCACTGAGTAGTGCAACCATCGCTAGCTCCTGTCAACACCTGGAGAAAACAAATCAATGGGTAGGGGTGAGCATAAAGCTCAGTAGGTGATCTACCACTCCTCGCCAACCCTCAACAATGAACTACTAATACTATATGTCATGTGTATAAGTGTACATGTGTAGTGGGAGCTATTAGATGTTAATGCGGCACACAACAATACAAATTAGAATACAAACCACTAAACAGGAAACCATATCCATCATGCCGCCCTATCATAATATCATAAATCATATCACATTATAACTCATAACATCGCACATGTCACATCAAAATAATTCATATTTGCACTTTACCGTGCTCACTATGCTTTACCGCACCGATATCCTTGATCGGATCCATCATACACTTTTGTCCTTTACCGGAATATTGTCCTTTACCGGACTACTATCCTTTATTGGACCTCATCACAACAAATATAGTGCACTATATAACAAGAACGCACATCAACAATATCAACATTACAAGTTCAATATATCAAATTATGAAATCTCACATCATCATAATCAATACATAACATCTGCAGTATAACCATACCAATGTACAATCATTATGAACATGTTTTCAACATAAAATAAATATATACACATCAATTATAAGAATAAAAGGCACACTATAATCCCCAAACATTCATTAAGGTTTTCCTCTAGAGGTTTCAAGCTTAAATTCCCATTAACAAATTAAAAGCAGCAAAACAGGTTGATAAAATAGTGCAGATTCTGTCCCAACTTCGAAAAATCATAACTAATTCTACGGACCTCCGATTTGTTTATAATACCCACCCTTTCGAAGGGTTTTTAACTAGCTATCTAATAAAAATATCAAGAAAATCATCCGACCATGTTACTGTTCACACAACCACAATAATATTCACCCTACCACCCTAGATTTCATCCGATCAGAAGATAAATTTTGTCGAAATACTGCGAATATTCTACCCATATAAAAATTAGCTTTACTCGACCACCTCAAAATTTACTCCACCAGAAGGGAAAGTTCATTAAAATACCGTAAATATTATGCCCGTATAAAAATTAGCTTCACCCAACCAAAAGAGAAAGTTCATTGAAATACTGTGAATATTTCATTGATATAAAAATTAGCTTTATCTGACCATTTACTATTCACCTGACCACCTCGAAATTCACGCGACCAAAAGAGATAGTTCATCGAAATACCGCGAATATTTCATCGGTATAAAAATTAGCTTCACCCGACCACTTACTGTTCACCCAACCAACACTATTCACTGACCAAACTATTCATACAGTTCCAACATATGAAGAATCCACCCTAAAATGATTTCTAAATCGTCAACATCAACTTTGAATGTCAAACATCTTTATTAGGGCTCCCTATCTCAATTACATGCAAAATCGTTCGTTCTCTGTTCAAATCTCTAATCTAAGCCAAAACTAAGTCATAGGACTTTAAGAGAGATGTAGAAGAGATAGAAACACGTACCTCTAACATAGTGCAACAGACTTTACTTGTTCGAATGCCAGGAAGCTTTAAGCCATGACCTTCTTCTCTCTCCCTTGCTCCAAGGACGGATAGGGCTCTCAATACGCAAAGAAACAACAGCCAACACTCCCTGGCTAGCCTCCTTATTTATAGAGGCAAGTAGGAGTCCAATTTAGTTTTAACTTCTTGCTGATTAAGAAACCTAATTATACTAGATTTCTTAATGAAGTAAAATTCCTATCTTAAACAATGTAAAATACCAAAAATCCCTTCATTAATCGAAATTTGTATTTTTATTAAATATTAATAATATTAAATCATAGAACAACTGAATCGATTAATTTACCACTTAAATTGCCATATTATATTACTAAAATACCCCTAGATCATCTACATACCAAATAACACCCATTTAAAGTCTAAATGACCATATTTTCAGCTACAAAACCAAAATAATGTTCTCAAATCAAATATAAGCTATCTTTTAGCTTATTTAGGGTACGGGATATTACAGAACTCTACCAAGCAATCTAGACAGAATTCAAGGTGGTCGGGTGAACAAACCTTCATCCAACAAGAGTTAAAAATTATCAGATGGTTCAAATTGCTCCAGATGGTCAAAGGTGAAGAAAAGAACAACAAAAACAGTAGGTCGGGTGAAGCCCTTCAACGACTTTCACCCGACCTGGGTCAAAAATTTTCCAGATGGACAGAATTGTTCCCAGATGATCAAACGTAAAGAAAAGGATGAAAAAATAGTTGGTCGAGTGAAGACCTTCACCTGACCAGAAGCAATTATTGAGGGAATCTTGTTTTTTAAAGCCTTTTCACATGTCACTAGTTGATTGGGTCTGCCACATTATTATCCTTATCCATAACCTTCACCCAACTACTATAAAAGGAGGAGTAGAGGGTTCATTTTTTTCATCCCATCAATCTTTCTCCTAATTCTGAAGCTCTTCCTTCTTCCTTGCCAGAATTTTAGCTGAATTTCTGCTGGAATCTTGCCTGAGTTGCCCTTTTCTTGTCAAAAGGTGTCTTTTACCTCCCCTAATCCAGAACTGATAGCTATTTTTTGGGAATATTGTCTGGATTGGCCCCCCTTTGCCCAAAGCATGGTTTCCTAGAAGATGGGTGTGCTCTAGCAGCTTGAGGAGAGTGGCATTAGGCAATTGTGCTAGGATCCCTTGCCATTTGTTCGAAATGGAGCCTTTGATTTCTATAACTCTATGTACAAGCAGACTAGGAATGGTGAAGATTATTTGGTGGGTATAGTGCCAGGATTTGAAGTAGTGGTCTCAGATGGAGTCATCCATTGAGTATTTCAATTACCTAAGGTAAGTACACCTATGCCTAATCTTTTTAGCCAATAGCTCAACATTGCTTTGAATTATCAAGATCCAGGTGGCTCAATTAAGATATATTACAAGAAAACTGGTTTTCATTTGTACATCAGGTTTTTGACTATTTTACTAGGCAAGTGTGTGTTTAGTCAGCATGTATGTCGTGGTTAATCGACTTAGAATTCCTTTAGCTGAGCTAATCTTTAACCACTTACAAATTCAATCAAGAAACGCATATATGGTAGATTACTTAGCATGATCATATTGGAACAACATCCGTATTCGGGACAGTTGACATCTGTCACTCCTTACCCCCCAGGGTTTATCATGAGGACTATATCCGAGGATGGCATACTTGTAGTCTGTTTGGTAAGCTGCATCTTTCAGAGGGTCCATGGTTAGGATCCATATTGGGAAGCTGCCCCTGCATCACCTCAGGTTACTCCGGTAAGCCATCGACACTCATTTCATTTTTTAGAGTAGCCATTTTTTTCTAGAAGTAGAAGCAACCCCAGAGCCTAGCCAGCTTCCTGTTTTCAAGCCCGGGATTTTTTTGAATTTCTGACTAAATAGTTCATGGATCAACTTAATACTTTAGCACACGAGGTGGAAGTCTCTCATCAAACTCATACAAAGAAGCTGGCTAATTTATTCTCTTTTGTGCGGGGTTTTACTAAACGCAAGCAGAACACTCCACAACCACCTCCTCCACCAACTGAAGAGGAACCTGCTCCTGTTATTTTTGGTTACCTTGCGAACCAACATATGCTTCTTGTTCTTCGGCAACTTCTCCTGCTCCGCCTAATGTACTTGAAGAACCTACATATGAGGTGCCATCTGCTCCTGAAGTTCCTCAAGGGCCCCCCTTTTCTCGAGCTACTAGCAAAGTTGCTATGACATGCATGAGAGGTAGCCAAAAGGACGCATTATTCTTTTGGCATATGCTTAATATTTTTGTCCCATCTGAAATGACCTCCACAACTACTCAGACAGATTATGTTGCATACAAAGCTAGCAAGGATGCACTCTATAAAACCACATGCTTTCTACAATATCTATTTCCTATGAATCTACGCTATATCACACAGAGGCACTAGTTTGACAGCGCAGATATCTCCAACTTTGGATATGCTCCACGTAATGCCATTACTGGATAACCAAAAAAAATTTCGCTGGGGTGTCGGGCTGAGATACTGCCTACCATGACCTATCAACTCGTAACACCGGCTTCGACTTTTCAGCAATTTTTTGAGGTCCGTTGCATTGGTTTTAGGCCATGGGTTACTCTTGACTTCATTCTCATCCTGGTCCACTTCACCAATCACTTTGTACTCCTACGAGTCGACCTTCGTGCCTTGATCATTGAGCTATTTGATTCTTGTGCCCAGTTGGAGCCTAGTGACTTTCTCACTTTGCACCAACATTCCATTGCAGGCAACATTAATGATGCTCTCCACACCTTCAGTTTCTTTTATCAAAGTGGTCGACACCCTCCATCTCTACCTCCCACTCTTCCCTCGCCAAGGTGTTCCTCAGAAGCCCAATACCATCAATTGCGGAGCTTTTGTGTATTATTATATGGGTGCATGTGTTTAGGCCCATAGCAGCACTTGGACTACTACGCTAAAGCTCTCACCTGATGCACTTCGTGAAATGGTTGCTCAATTTATTTACTTCTTCAGCCGACCAGCCTAGCCTTGGTATTTTTCTCCCTACTTTCCTCTCATTTTTGGCATGGGAACCATGCTTTGGTTTAAGTCTGAAGTAGGGAAAAATGTTGCACACTTTTTTATTTTGTTTATTTTGTTTGATTGCATGTTTTATTATATCTTTTGTATATACATTGCATGAGTGATTGATTGCATGAATGCTTATTTAACTTTGGAGATAGCATATGGTTTATGATGGAGACACCTATACCTACTTGAAGTATATTGTGTGCATTGGTAGTAATGCTTGTATCCTTTATATTATTTTCTCTATGCTTGGAATGATATCATTATATGCATGAGCTAGCACTTAGGTTCTTACTAGGTTTTTCATGTTTAAATGCAAGAGCTTGCTAAATCCTTGGAGTTGTTTGTTTAGAGAGAAACAGTCCATCATTATAATTTTCCTTTTATGAATGATTTTATCTATTGGTTGATGAGCTTGTGAAAGTGCATGTTTAACCCTCTTATGGTGATTAGTTTATGCTAGCTAGGATAGGATAGAGTCACATGTTGCAGTGATGTGGGTAGCCTAATTGATGCTCCTTAGTCTTGGCTCTAAAAAAACAAAAACAAAAACAAAAATGAAAAAAAAAAAAAAAGAATAGTGTCAATTGTTGTAAATGGGGTTTTATCATGTAATCTTTTGAGGATAACTTCTCCTCTCTCTCTACCAAATGATCATATTATATACCCTAAATTTTTATACCACTTTTATTTTATGCTTGTTTTACAATGAAATAAAGAGCTTTCTAAGCCTATAACTTTTAGAGTTAAGCATTATTGGGCTAACTCACCTCTCACAGTGGCATGTGGCAAAGGCTATGGTTTGTGGTAAGACTTGATGTGTCACCATAAGAAAATACTACTTGTACTTACTTAAGGTCTGAAAACCCTTAGAGGTATTGAGAGCGAGTGGTGTGAGACGTCTACTTGAGTGAGGCTACTTTGTTTCCATTTTTAGGACTCCATGAATTTCTTTGTTATGCTTTTAACTTGTTAAACTTGAGTGTTCCTTCATATTTCTTAGAATTGTATATAATTGTTGGACTAAGTATAAGAAGGCAATAAAAAGTGTTTTGGGCTACACTCCGATCATGTATTACACTCTCATATGTTACATGTGTTTTCGTTTGATCATTATCTCACTTATGTTTTCCCTTTCATTATTTTTCACCTTTGCTTGATTGAGTGTTTATTATTGTTGCTCGGGACGAGCAAGGTTCAAGTGTGAAGGAGATGATCAGGAGGATATTTACCACCTTTTTAGGGCCACTTTGGGTACATTTTTATACTCTTTTACTTTATTTATTGCCCAATAAAGCTATATTATCACATTTTTATGCCCTAACTCGTAATAGAGGATTTTATTTAGCTTTTGTGATATTTTTGTTATGTTTTGATAGGAACCTAACAATCAAGGAAGAATTCACCAAATCATCAGAAGAAATTTGGAATCTCAAAGACCTAAAAACCCTAACAGACGAATTTAAAGTTGGTCAGGTGAAGGTCGAGTGAAAGACTCTTCAGTCAACCAGGTTGGGTGAAGCCAAAATTTTCATATATGGAGTCTACAAGCCTCAATAAATAAAATATCCTTCTAGTCGGGTGAAATCCGAGGTGGTTGGGTGAAGTTCGGGTGAAGCCTTCTTTACCGACCAAGCCAAAATTTCGGTGTTATAATCCTCATTTGGGCAGCTCACTTGTTTCCTTATGGATGGAAGTCATTTGGACAAAGAATAAGCATCAACTCTTAAGTCAAAGGGGCAATTAAAGAAATTCAAATTCAAATGAGTACTTTACATTAGAACATGAGTCTTCTCAGATTTAAATGAGTGATAAGTGATGAATATTTAATTACTTTTTCAAATTCAAAAAAAGGGAGTTACAAGAGATGAAATGGAGGTATTTAGTTAGAGGAATTATGGAGAATTTAAATTCAAAAATTCAAATTCTAGCTTAGGAGGTTATAAAATGGCATCAAATCAGCCATTTGGAGATCATCCAATTTTTTACCATCTTACTTCTACCATTCTACCATCATCTAGAGTAAAGGAAGGAAGATTTGAAGAAGGTTTGAGTATCACTTGGAGCTTGAAGGCATTCTATTTGAAAAAGAAGATTAACCTTGGAAATTCTTGGTCAAAATAGGCAAGCAATTCTTTTTGTGTTCTTTTTCAATGTATTGTAATTCTTTTTTCTTTAACCAAACTATAACAACTTAAAAACCCTTGATTGGGGTTAGGGTGAAGTTTGATGTAAAAATCAAATTCTAATTTTTTTTAGTTTAATCTATTTTCACCTTGTGAATATTTATTAAATATCTTAGGTTTAAAACATAAAATGAACTTGGTCACTTCATTTTATTATCATTGGTATTTATGTAAAGGATTGAAAAATAAATCATAATTACTGAAAAATCAAGATACTCAAACTAAAGGTTACATAATTTGCAAAAGTGTAAAACCTATGATACCAAGTAAAGAGTGGGTGTGGTGCTAGTTTTAAACTAAACAACCCAAAACTTAAAGGGTCACTTGTCCCCCATGCTAGGTTATACACAGAATTATGGCACTTGGAAAGGGCCAATTCATGCATTAGAGGTTGATATTAAACAATAATTATAAGAAAAGAATTAGATTGAACTAAGACATAATCTTGCAAAAAATACATCAAACGAAATCTTAACTCCAATTGCTTTCATAAATTGAATATTTCTCTACTTTAAAAAGTGTTTTCCATTGCTCCTATTTCCTAAAGCAATTGTTTAAATTTAGTTTTGTGTTTACATATTCTAATAAAAAAATCTTTCTAAGTTAGTTTAAAATTCTCAAATTCTTTATCCTTCCCTTGGGTTCAACAACAAACTTAAAATTCACTTTATTACTTGTTACGATTCGTACACTTACGATTCACCGATCAAAGGCTTTAGGTTTTTTTTAAAACTTTTAATTACCTTTTTACCCTTACTTAAAATGTCAAAATGGGATATTTTGTGGGGGCAATTTCAGGAGACTCATATTTGTCCAAATAAATATTTTGGAGCATTTTACATGATCACATTTTCGGGCCATTTGACCATGGGCATTGGCCGTCTTTTGACAAGTTTGACTTTTGATGATCAAAACTATTTTGACTATAACTCTTTCATTTCTGCTCCAAATTGGGCGTGGTCAAGTATGTTGGTTTCCACATTTCACCCTCTGTTATTTGGTACTGACTTTGGGGTACTTTAGGGTCTTATAGGAGAGGTTCTCAATTTTGGGTTTCCCTGCTAGAGTAATATTGTATCCAACTTGCGCAAAATGGGATCCAACATAAACTCCAAACCTATGACTGAATCCTTGGTAGTAATGGCTCTTTATGGGCCTGTTCAATAAGATATATTACATGTACAGATGTATTTAAAATCTATAATGAGCAAGTGTGTCCAATCCAAACAAAATGGATCCAACAATTATGATTAGATACATCCAAGTGAAATAATTACTAACGAAATATATAGAAAGTGTATCCAAGCAAAACAAGGAAACACTTATCATCAAATCTAAGATCATGGCTTGACTCTCTTACAGTCCTTGGTGGAGTTGCCAATTATCATCCCTCAATTTCATTCGAGTTCATTCTTGGCTTCAGACTAAGAGGGATTAGATGTAGTCCTTGAGTTATCACTACATAAAGGGCTTGAATAAACTATTATGTAATCAAAATAAAAATAAAAATAAAGGAGTCACCACCAATCATTTAAGAAGTGTGATTGTTCATTTAAAAAAATTATATGTGGGTCCAAAGAAATGTGTTTGGGAGTTGAGTATGTATAGAGAAGAGTTAGTACCTCTATAACGCAAAAATTTGATAATTAATCCCAGAAAAGTGAGTTTCTAGCTATACTTGTTTTTATTGGTTTTTATTTGATTCAAGGGAAGATGTTTTTTTAAAAGAAAAAAATAGGAATATGGGACCCATGGTCCTTTATGGAAAAAGGGATTTAAAAACTAGAAACATCACCTTAAAAAATAAAATACTATTGTCACAAATATTGTGAGCCTGAATAATTAAGGTACAAACAAATGGGGTTATACCCCAAGTCGCTCAAACCACATTTAAAGACTATATTTTATTTTAAATTTTTAGGTTTTAGATTTTTCATATTTTTAATTTTCTTTTTTTTTTTGTTTTTCTTTTGATTTTTTAGATTTTAGTCTTTGTTACTTTGATTTTGGGTTTAAGATTTTAAGTTTTCATGGTTTTAAATATTAAAGTTTAAAATTTTGGGTTTTTAAAGTTTAAGTTTTAAGTTTTTATATTTAAGCTTTTTAAGTAATTTTTTAAAGTTTTGAAATACTTTTTTTAAATATATGTTTTTGAAAACATTTAGAAAAAATCTTTATTTTAAAATAAAATAGATTTTATTTTAAAGTTATTTTATTTTATTTAGTTTTTAAAGCTTCTTATTATTATTAAATTTAAGTTTGTTTAAATTTTTAGAACACTAAAGGACAATCCTAATTTGATTTATTTAAGTGAACAAAATTTTGATTAAAATCCTAAAAGTCTATATGTAATAATTATTAAAATTTAATTATTGAATTAAAATAACTGCTTAAATATAATTATCGAGGAATAAAATATTTAAAGGTAAAGTACTTAAATTTAATTATTAAAATAACTACTAATTAAACTAATAAATTTAAATTTAAATTAAAGAAGGAAAGAAAGAAAATTTGGATTGGACTGGATCGAGTTTACCTTTCCCTGGGATCCTGAAAATTTTACTTGGAACGTAGTTTCCCTAAAGAATCACAATCAGATAGACCTTTTTGCTTGAAGACTTAATTATTAGTATGTGTAAGAAGAGAGAGGTTATTTATAATTAAGAGAGTAGAGGGGAGGAGAGGAAATGTCCCAAGGTGGGACTTTAAAAAAGTTTTTTTTTGTATTTTTTGTTGTGTTTTGTTTTGTTTTTTGTATAATGGTCTCTCCTTTTTAACTCTTGATTATGGCTTAGTTTGGTAATGTTATGTTTTTAAAAGAAGCTGCTTTTAGTTGTGCTTTTAAAATAAGCTGCTGTTAAAATAAGCAGATGAGTGTTTGGTAAAATATAATTTTGAAAGTGCTTTAAATTTTAAAAGCAGGTAATAAGTGTTTGGTAAATTTAAAAAAAATGCTGTGAAGATTTAAAAGACAAAACTATCCTTTGTGATATATTTTAATTTTAAAAACATTAAAAAAAATGTGTCCCATCCTCCCCCACCCCCCTTCATCTCGCCGCCCTCAACCCAATCCCCACTCCCCCCTCCATCTCGCGGCCCTCCCCCCCTCCCCTCCATCCCGCCGCCCTCAACCCCATCCCCATCCCCGCTTCCCTACCCCTTCCATCCTACCGCACCCCCATCTCCGATCGCTCACCCCACCCCGTCGCAGCCCATCCCTGCTCGATCCCCATGACCCCGTCCCATTCTCATGCACGATCCCCAATCGCTGCATTGAAGGTGGGGGAGGCGGTAGATTTGCAGGGGGGCAACTGGATCGAAGCACTAGCCCAGAGACACGGGGGTGATGGACGAGGGATCGAAGCGCTGGCCCAGAGACACGGGAAAGACATGGCGACAACGATGGTTGCTGGTGAAGAACACGAGTTGCTTAGGGGTTGCTCGTGAAAACGCAGGCACTAATCTTGCCCTGGAGTGGAAGTCAGAGGATAAGATTGGTATTTTATTTTTTTTAAAACTGCTTCATGAAAAAGCAGCTTTGAGAAGCAACCTTCAAATTGCTTCTGCTTTTAAGGGAAAGAAATATAAACTTATTTTATAAATGCTTTTTTTAAGATTACCAAACAGCTTTTACTACTTCTGCTTATGAAATAAGCAGAAGCAGCCTCCCAACAGTAATGCCAAACTGGCCCTATGTTTCGCACAGGGAGAGAGAATAGAACAGTGCATGAAAAGTATACTTTTCTCTTTTTTTAATAAAGAAAATGGCATAACGCTCACATATATAAAATATCACAACACGCGCATATATATATATAAGAGAGAGAGAGAGAGAGAGAGAGAGAGAGAGAGAGAGATTTAAGAAATAAGTAGATTTCAAAAATATTGAACATGACCAGATATTTGAATTTAAATAAACCCGAACTATTTTTATTATAATTTATTTGTTTTTCAACGGAATTGAAAGCGGTTAAATGTATTGTTTGTCTAATTTCATTTTATTTTACTTAGAACTAATTTTCTTTTACTTATAAGGATGTTGTCCTTATAATTTTATTTAGAAAGCAACATCTACGTGCATAAAAAAAAATATAATTGAATTCATTCAACCTAGACAAAATATAATCTAATACTAACAAGTTATAATTAATTCTTTTATCGAGTATCTGATAATCTGCTTAGAGCAACTCTGAGAGCACTTTGTATTTTTTTATTCACATGTAAAGAAAATTTTACATGTAGATAGTTATTTTTTAAGTTTAACGCCAATAATATTATCTATTTTTCATGTATTTATGTTAAAATAATAATTTTTTAATATCTTCTTGGCTTCACCCACATTCCTAACGTTAGAGCACTAGTATTGGCCTTAATAAATTTTAGTTATAATTTAGCTAGAGAATTAGATTTTATATATTATAACTATTTTCATTTTACATCATGAAAAATAGACTCAATAAAATTTAGCTATTTTTATTAAAATATTAATTTTTCATTTAAAATTTTATTATATTTTTAACAGCTTCTTCCAGCCTTTCTCTGATCTCTTTCTCCGTATGATCTCTCTCATCACAAGTGTGTTGGTCCAATACCGGCTACGTCTCGATCTCTCTCTCTCTATGATCGATCTCTTTAGTTATAACAAAACACACAAATTACAGCGATCCGCTGCTCGTCTAACTAACTGGTAGTACTAGTAATGGTGAAGCGATGGTAGATGAAATCCTTGATATTGGAAATCAAAAGAGAAGCCTCGGGCAATTCAGGAAAGAGATAAAAAAGGGTGAATAGATTTTGGGAATTGAAGCAAGTAGGCCTCTTTCCCAACGCCCTTGAGCCACTTTGCCTCCATTCACTCCTCTCCCCCGAAGAACGGCTGTATCGCCACCACTCCCACCACCTTTACAGCTTCAAACCCTCCTCCTCTACCACCTACCCTGAGTGCCACGTGGTGGCACAGGTTTCCTCCCGCGTTGTCTTCAGCCAGGAAGCCGCTCCCCAAATCGGCGCTCTCTGGCATTATCCAATTCTTCCAGCCTTTCTCTGTATGATCTCTCATCACAAGTGTGTTGGTCCAATACCGGCTACGTCTCGATCTATCTCCACATGCATTATCACCTCACCTCGCCCTTGCAATCTACATATACGCCACCCAATCGCGCCTTCCACTTCCCACATTGTAACTAGCAGCGATCTGCCGCTCGCCTAGCTCTGCGAAAAATCCAAAGAAATGCATCGCTGCGTCCGGAAAATTAGGCACCGGTATTATTTTACTTGTAAATAATATTTGGCGTGAGAGACGAGACTCAATAGATGTAGCGAGTGAAATGGCATCTCGCTAAAATTACTATAGTGTTATTGATTCCAGTGTGGAAGGTTTTTATATTTTTTAGTTAAAATTTAACTAAGTTGAGGCTAGTGCTGCTGCTCTTAACATACCCAATGTGTTTCGTCGAATACCTTCCGTGCAGACGTAATATCCATGCACTTGTCGTATAGGTCCACCAAACCTGTATTGAGAAACACATTCCTGTCCAACCCGAACCTCACAGCAAGCCCCTGAAGCACCATACCTTGGAGAATCGAGCACCCATGCAAGCATGCCTTGATTAGAGATGGGAGAGTGAAGTTATCCGAGGGAGTATCAGATCGCATCATTCAAACAAACACGAAGAGGGTCTGAGTCACGGATGAGTGCTCGCAATAGCCTTGGATAAGGCAATTCCAAGGGTATAGGGAGGGTCTGTGGACACCATTAAAGGGAGGGTCTGTGGACACCATTAAAGACCCCCATGGCATAAACGAGGTTGCTAAGAGCGTTGTAGGCGCAGATGAGAATTGGGTGATGATAGAGTGGTCTTGCTCTAGGCCTTTGACGACGATTTAGGCGTGGACTTGTTGGAGGTGACGCGAGGTCTTGTAGGTCTTGAGGAGGACAGAGACGAAAGATGGCAACACCCAGACCTCGTCCGATCGGAAGAGGTGCCCCCCCCCCCCCCCCCCCCCCCCACACACACACACACACAAAGCAATGGTGGCAACACCCCGACCTCGTGCGATCTAAAGATGGCAGCGTGGACCTTGACTCCGACGGCAAAGATCTGGGAGGTCGTAGCGTGGATCCAAGAGGAGGTGCGGCGAGGATGCGACTAGAGGAGCTGCATTACCTGCACGGCTATCGGGGATCGGGTTGGGCCAGAGTTGAAGGTGATGGTGCCGCTGTACATGCTGGGGAGGATGCAGTGGCTGTCAAATGAGGATGGAGAGCGTTGAGGGCGAGAGACAAGAAAGAAAGTTAAAAAAAATAATAAAATAAGATGTGAATAATGAACAGTGACTCTTAAAATTTGAAAAGTTATTTTAGCATTTTTCAGATGTAAGGAATAATGTGAAAAGTTTGTTGGAGCAAAAATTTATAATTTTACTCTTTACATGTAGATAATAAAGATTAGGTTGAAGTTGCTCTTACAAGTTAAAAATTATTTATTACGTATAAACCCTGATGCCTATAACCTATAAATAATTTTTTTTATTAAGATTAAGTTTATTATAATCTTAAAATTATTATAAATATAATATTTATATCCTTATTAATCATTTCATTACAATAAGTTATGAAACACTTGATGACAAAATAGAAAGAAAATGAGAATTCATATAAAATAGTTCCTTTTTTGGAAACAAAACTCAAAAGGAATTTCATTGATGACGATCGTAGCTTATTAAATTTAATATATAAGTTATTAATTAAATTAGTAAAACTGATCATAATAATGTCTTGGTGCAAAAGCAAAAGATGGCCAGCCGGGCATTAAATTATTTCTAATAGTTTGCATTATAATCCTCAATCATTCCCTCGTACGCCCACCCTTGCTTCTGCATGTCTCCTCTTTTTTTCCTCCAGAAAAAAACGAAATTGGCTCATTATAGTCTCTTCGCAGCGCAGTAAAATCATTCAAATTACCCACCTCTAGGCCGACACTTGATAATCACGGATCCCTCGTACTTATAAGTGAATATAATAAACATATATAGTGCGTTGCTATTCATTAGTAATGCTGTGACACATTCATTAACATTATTACTTCATACACTTCCTACAATCCAAGTTATGCATAGTCGGAAAGGATCAATTACTCATGGCGTGAAAATTTAAAGCTATCTCTAAAGAAAAGGCATGGCTAATTTACTCACGGTCGACTAGGCCTTTCAAAAACGTGCCTTATGGGACGTTTTTAGGGTACTCTTACTAGCTATGTTGCTCATCAATCAGTTAAATATATTGATTAAAATTAAATAACAATTTAGAGATGAATAATATAATTTATCTAAATTTTAGCTTAAGTAATTTAAGTATTAAACTGAAAAAGTCAAAATAAAAATAAACCTTAAATATGAGAGTTTATAATTAATAAAAGCCTAACTATCGACTAGGAATTAAAAATCCCAAAAGTCAAAATATGATTTATTACGTCGAAATATAAGGTATATTTATAGGCAAACTATCGACTAGGAATTAAAAATCAAATAAAATTAGAAAATTAAAGTAAAATATCAAAATATCCTAATATGAATTAAATATATAGAAGTAATAAAAAGGAAAGATTTCTAATATGAAAAGTAAAGTAAATATAAGAAAAATCCCAAGAGCGGAAGATGTCTTGTGCAATACGATACGTGCACTTGGTGATGCGTGTATCGCACGTCACAGGCAGCAGCTCCATATGGGCACGCCACGTGGTCACGAGTTGACTGAACAAGTTGCATGGGTATGGGTTGACATGGGTAGGTCTCATCATTCCCCCGCCCTTGGAAACTTCTCCCTTGTTCTCAAAGGAAAATTACATAAATTGTTCTACATCTAAAGTACAACTCCCTCATTAATTCCAAAAACCCATAATCTTTTATAAATTTTCCGAGCTCCTTCTTTATTAGTGACGGAGCCCCCCCCCCCCCCCCCCCCAAAAAAAATATATAAAAGAAAATAAAATTTAATGTTTATTATATATATAGTTATATTAAAATAAAAACATTTTAAGCATAGTAAAATATATATAGTTATAGTTATAGTTATATTTATATGTGTGTGTGTGTGTGTGTGTGTGTGTGTGTGTGTATATATATATATATATAAACTGGCAATTTAAAAGATTATTAATTTGGATCGATTTAGTTCATTAATTTTTGAATTTTTGAAAGTTAAAATGATATAAAATAAAAAATAAATAGTATGTGTACACATTAATATTAATATATATCGAATTTATAATTTTAAAAGTCTTAAAATTAAATAACATAGTTCACAAACATAACACATCATATATTAATAAACCATCTTAAATAAATAATTTTTAAATCATAAAAAAAATAAGTAAATGACAATACTATTTCAGTTTGATTTAAACCGCGACTTTAAAATCCCAAAACAAATCAAACTGATAATATTATTCGATTTCAAACCCAATCAAACCGCTTTTGTTCGGTTTTGGTGGTTTGATAAATTAAATTGGTGGTTTCGAGGTGTCAGTTTAAATCGATTTTGGTGGTTTAAACTTTCAACCCTAACTTAGATGATGCTAATCGTAGTTTTAGATAACAAATGTAAGTTACACAGTTTGTATTTCACTCCTCCCCCCTAATCGAACTTTCTGGATTCGTCCCTGTTCTTATATAAATCTCCTATCTCACTAGCCCAAAATTCGGCTGCTGCAAAAACATAAACAGAGCAAATCTCATATTTATCATGATTTCTGCCAATATCTCTAGTTGGTTGTTCCTTGCATCGAGGGTACTGCCTAATTGGGCATTGTCAAGGACAAGCATCACACTATCTAGAGAGTTTTTGACGATGAAAGCCTTATTGACTTCAACTTGGGCATCGTCCACCACGGTAGAGGAAGTCAGAGGAATCAAGAATTATAAAGTTGGAGTTGGATCGTTAATCCCTTTAGATGAGTCATCAGATGGGAATTCAATTTCATGTCGTGATGCAAGTGAGCTCTAATAACATGGCTCGTCTTCAATACTAGAAGTATCTTTCACTTCCTGTGAAGTTGTTCATGACCCACGATCATCTCCTTGAGTTCGCGATTATTTGCATCCTATAGGATTTTTCCCTTATGTGCGGATAATCAATCAATTTTTTAATTAATTCTATTTTCGAATTGAACCATTTTTGCTAAAGTTTTCGAAAACGTTGTAACAGAATACTCTAGGGCTTCGAACCGCTATTTATTTGTCTTGGTCGCCTCCGTCATCTCAATGAAGAACGTGAAAGAAAAATGATAACTCAATGAGAAATCTTGATGAAGACTCTCAATGAAATTGATAATACAATGAGAAATCTTAATTAGGACCTCTCAATGACATTAATAACTCAATGAGAAATCTTGATTAGAATCTCTCAATGAAAGCACTAAATTGTTGAGGACCTTAATTAGGATTCAACAACAATCTAGAGATAAATAATAGAATTTACCCAAAACCTAGCCCAAACAATTCAAGTATTAAATTGGAAAAGGTGAAATAAGAATAAACTTTTAATATGAGAGTTTATAATTGATAAAAGCCTAATTCGATGATTTATTACATCCAAATACAAGGCATATTTATAGGCAAACTATCGACTAAGAATTAGAAACCAAATACAATCAGGAAACTAAAGTAAAATACCAAAATATCCGAATATGGATTAAATAAAGTAAAGTAATAAAAAAGAAAGACTTTTAATACAATAATAAAAGTAGATATAGAAGAGTCTCAAGGATGAAAGATGTCTTGTGCAACACGGTACGTGCATGTGGTAATGCGCGTATCGCATGTCGTGGGCAGTAGCTCCATACGGGTACACCACGCGGACATGCAAGGATACTCATCACAATCCTAGAAAGTGTAAAGTTGTTCACAAGTCCGCCCAACCTTCCCCAAGAGCCGACTCCAACTACCATGTAGGTACAACATGACATACTATAATTAGAAGATGTGCACTATCTTTCTTACACGCTCCGAAGGTGACTATCTACAAAGCATCTATACTAGACTATAATCTAGAATACCCAAAGAAGAGCCAATACGCCCAACCTAGATAGCTATATTTTATTGTTAATTTTATATTTAATTTAATATATATTATCGATTAATTATGCATTTATTATTTATTTATTTGAATTTAAAGAACACCTAATATCACAAATAATAATGCATGTCATATTTCACTGGAAAAAAAGGTGGAGGATGATGACAGAATATTAATTGTTTGAAAGAAAAAAAGTGAAACTTGCAGGAAAAACGGTGAATAAGAATGGTCATGAATGTAAATGTTAGATATCCATAAATTAATTAGGAATAATAATACTAAATCAGTAGTAACATAGGGTTGAGTAATAGTTAATCCGAAATTCAATAATACTCAATGTGAATAAATGGGATATTGATAGAGAAATTTTCAAAAAACAACCTCCCACTTTCTGTGCAGTTTAAAAGCCATCCACTCTCTCTCTCTCTCTCTCTCTCTCTCTCTCACACACACACACACACACACACACACACACAGATGCACACACACACACACACACAGAGCTTGATACTGTCAAGATGCTGCATGATGGATGTTGAGGAAGAGGAACAAGTAGAGGAGACTCATGTTTTCCACATATACAACCCATGCAATTACTACATGCAGAGCCCCTCTAGTCTTTCCTGAGTGATCAGCATTGCAGATATCCCTCTCGAACTGACAATGATTTCACGTTGTTCGAAAATCCAACGTCCAAAGTCTCCCAATATTTCAGTGGCATTATTGATCGACCATTGGTACCCATCGTCACGGGGGTCCAACTTCAACCACTCCTTCCTGCTGGAACCGAACAAGGACACGCTCGACTATTGTAGGGGGGTTTGTTCATTGCGACAATGATATTCATAGTCTTGGTGGAGCCAACACCAATGTGGAGAATGAGGAAAGAGATGACGATGATGACGACGATGAGAATGGACTGGTGGTCTTTAGAAGGAGTGTTGATTACAAGAGAGTGGATGACAAGGATGACGAAGAGGCTTACTATGGAGGATTAGGAGATGATGAGAAATTGGGGTAGGTTAGGCAAGGCTAGTGGTGAATGAGTACATAAAAAAGAAAGGAGTAGATTTTAAAGAAATTTTTCTCCAATGGAAAGATTTGAAACAATTTGTTTGGTGTTATCCATAATATTTCGTAATCTTTGTGTTTATCAATTTGATGTCAAATCTGCATTTTTTTAATGGAGAGTTACTTGAAGAAGTTTATGTAGCTCAACTTGATAGATTTTTAAATTAATAAAGTTCAAATAAAGTATATAAACTTAAAAAGGCTTTATATGAACTTAAGTAGGCTCCCAAGGCATGGTACATA